>CM021102.1:188060038-188332538 GCA_007115665.2 Sequoiadendron giganteum | reverse complement strand
ATGGTCCATGCTTTCATAAAGCATGCCAAGGCAAGGAGTGTCACCATCAACCATACGGAGCACGTCAACAATTGGTTCACATATAAGCAAAACTTTTGTTGCACTTTCCCAAAAATTGCTGTTTAGAATGATTTGCTCGAAGTTCTTCCCCTTGGGACCTCTTGAAAGCACATAATTTTCCCATTGATTGGAACAAATAACAGCCCTCACAACTGCTTTTTCTTCAACCACTCTTTTCAAAGTGATAAAATGATGCAAATCTTGTTTCACAAGGCCTCAACAACTCCTTGGATGCATGCTGCCTATAAAGACTCAATGTGAGACGATGATTCTATATGAAATTTGCAATTGCTCTCCCTCTATGAATAGCTTCATGTACCCATGGGAATTTAGCCAAGTCATGAAGCAACAAATTGAGACAATGGGTTGCACATGGGCTCCAATACATTTGTGGGTACTTCTCTGTAATCAGTTTCCCAGCTCCCACACAATTTGCTGCACTATCAATTACCACTTGAACCACATTTTCCACCCCTACTTCAAGAATGGCTTCCTCTAATATTTGGAAAATATACTCAGAAGTTTTCTTGTGGTTCATGGTGTCAATCACTTTCAAGAACACAACACCATCAGGAGAGGACACCAAAACATTAATCAATGGCCTTTGACATATATTTGACCATCCATCACTCAATATAGTGCAACCTATTTCATTCCAAGAGGCTTTGACATAAACTAATTTCTCAATCACTCTATCTTTTGACCTCTGCAAAAGACTTGTCCTGAAAGCCTCTGAAGATGGGGGTGACCCTTTGCCAAACTTTGCAACTTTTTGAATTGCATTACGATAGACTGAGACATATCCTCTTGAATTCTCTGTTTTTTTTGTGCTTTCTTCATCTTTGCTACAATTGAAGAGGATTGTTCTTTCTCTAAAGCAGCTCTCATTTTTGGGGTAATTTTTGGACATGCTTCAACATCTCCTCCTGCACCCGCTGAAATACCAAGTAAATGGTCCATTGCCCATGTCAAGCCTCTAGTAAAAGGTTTCTGACACCTGTTGCATGTGAGACTTGTACCATTGCGAGTGACATATTTCCATGCCTTGGCAGTTGATTTTTGAGGAGCCATAAAGTAACAATCTGTATGTTTCAAAGACAAAATACAAATTTTATTTTTGAAAACATAAAATCAAAATATATTAATTTTGTCATTCTACTTCAAAAATTAAACAAGAAATACTAAATTTTATTTTATACAGCATAAAACTAAAATATTTTAATTTAAAAACAAAATAAAACACTATATTTTAAAGCATAAAATAAAGAATATAGTAATTTTTTATTAAAAACATAAAATAAATATATTTAACTTTTAATTTTAATTTTTAAAAACAGAATAAAGTTATACATACATATATACACGGTTTCCAGCAGGTTATGGTTTTCAACGCGTTATAGTTTCCAAAAGGTTCTGGATTCCAGCAGGTTATGGTTTCCCAAATTTTATGGTTTCCAGAAACTTTTGGATTCCAGCAGGTTATGGTTTTCCAAATGTTATGGGTTCCAGCAGGTTATGGTTTCCATTAATATACGGTTTTTTGAAAATTATGGTTTCCAACAGGTTATGGTTTCCAATGCGTTATGGTTTCCCGCAAGTTATGGTTTCCAACAGGTTATGGTTTCCAACACATTATGGTTTCTCGCATGTTATGGTTTCCATCAAAATATGGTTTCCTGTAGTTATGGTTTCCAGCACGTTATGGTTTCCCAATGGTTATGGTTTCCAGCATGTTATGGTTTCCAGCTGGTTATGGTTTCTCGCAGGTTATGGTTTCCATCAAAATATGGTATCTTCTTTTTTGCAAATTATGAGCTATTAAAATATTTCATTTATTGGCAATTATGAGTATTATTGTTTTTATAATTTTAAATTTTTTAATGTTTATATAGTATTAGCCAAACTTAGATGAAAGGAAATACAAAAATATTGTTGGAAGTTTAATGCACTTGACAGCTACAAGGTTAGGTATTATATTTGTAGTATCATTAATTTCAAGGTATAGTGAACCTACATAATGACATTTACATGCAACAAAAAGAATACTAAAGTATGCAAAAGGAACAAAGGATCATAAGAATTCATTATTCTTTATTTGAAGATTCAAAATTGTTTGGTTATTTAGATTTGGATTGGGTAGGATCATTAGATGATGGAAAGAGTAAATTATTTCATTGTTTTATATTAGAAATTAAACTGATGACATGGAGTTCAAAGAAGCATAATATAGTTGCATTATTTAGTACAAAAGCGGACTATGTTGCATTAATAACATGTACACAAGAAGCTTGGTTAAGAATTTTTTTGAAAGATTTAAGAGAAGAATGAAGAAATCCTACAGTAATATTTTGTGATAATGGTGGAGCAATACAATTAAGTAAGAATCTAGTATTTCATGCAAAGACAAAACACATGGAGTTGAAGCACCATTATGTAAAAGAGCGAGTACAAAACAAGAAAGTTGAAATTCAGTTTCTTAGTTCAGAAGAACAGTTGGTAGACATCCTAATTAATGAACTAGGGATGATAGTATGCTTATAATTGAAGACAAAGTTGTAAATATAGGGATTTGACATCAAAGGGCAGAATGATAGCAAATTTGATGTCAAAAAAGCAATACCAATTTCAAAGTTAAAATCAGAAAAGCAGAATGCCAATCAGCAGAATGAAAGAAAAGAAGTATGTCGCATGCAGTAGAAAAGCTTTGTTTGGAGTATTAATTCATTTTCATAAGCATTTTTTGGGGTATATAGAGAAAAGATTTTGTGAAAGAAGAAAAAAAAGAGTTCAGTTTTTGATTTGTAAGTTTATTATGATGCAGAATTAAAATAGGAGATCGATTTTTTTATTTATTTGATATAAAAAAAAAAAATTGTTCCCAAAAGAAAGTTTGATAGGCTTTTAGATCTTGTTGATGAAATTCATAATTTTATCTTTATGATTTCTTGAGGTTTTAATATTGCCCCTCTCCCATACAAAATTACCCAACAACATTGCTTTTCAGAGAATCTGATTTTGTTGCAAATTGCGTCGGATAACATTCATTATCTTAATTCTCACTTCAGGCTTATGCAAATAACAAAAAATATTGGCTCTGCAGATGGAGTCCATCCTAAAACATTGCTATGTTAAGGGCCCCAAAGAATTTGAGAAATGTACTGAGGGAGATGATGTATTTCTCTGTGAGTATGAGTATGATATCAATTGGCATGCTTTCAAGCGCCTGGCAGATGCAGATGCAGATGTTGATGAAGAGGTAGTTTCTGTAAGCAGTATATTCTTTCCTACTCTACATTTAATTGAAAATGCCTATGCTTATATTTTATCTGTTATCCAATACATGTTTGATGGGTTAAATTGATTTCATATTGCAGAGCAATAGAATCAGCGATAGTGAGAATGATTGGAATTCTACTGAGGATTCTGGAGAAGATGATTTTGAGGATGAAGAAGAGGATGTTCAGGAAAAGCATGTAAAAGCAAAATCAACAGCTAAGACTCCATGCAGCCAGAAGTCTTCACTTTCTGTTAAGGCTGTGGTATAATCACTACCTTAGCTTTTTGGTGTTTGATTACTGCTTAAATTTCTATATCAATTCTTGATATTTTGTAAATACAGAATACATACAGGGGATGTATCATTGGACTAGAAAAAATAGGGGCGAAAAAAATTCCAGATAGTGCAAGATGTCGCCGGCAAACTGATCTTGACAGAGCAAAGGCAACTCTCATGCTAGCTGCTTCTCCTGGTTCACTGCCTTGCAGAAACAAGTATGCATACTTGCCATAACTGTTACTACAATTGCCACTATGATAATGTTGAATGTAACTGGTAGACTACAAATGCCATCTAATATTTGTAGGGAAATTCTGGTATTGTTGCAAGCAGAGAAATAGATGAGATAACGGGATTTGTGATGGGAGCACTAGCTGCTGGAAACCAATGTCTGGGTCGATGTCTTTACATACATGGGGTGCCAGGGACTGGAAAGGTAAGTTTCTCCAAAAGGAACAAATCATATGTTCATTTTCAGGGCTAGAAAACCTATAGCTGAAAAAATAACAACATTATTTGAATATTCATTAAGTAAGTGTGTTTCTCTTCTCAATTTTACATTTTTGAACATTCTGCTGATATGGATGCGGTATAGATCATTTCAGTAGCATGCTGATAGGTATTTATTATGGTGCACAGACAGCAACTGTGTTAACAGTTATGAAGAAACTCCGAGCTAAAGTTGATGCTAAGGTTATTCAGCCCTACCGATTTGTAGAGATAAATGGGCTTAAACTTGCCCAGCCAGAGAACCTCTACAAGGTAAAGTGGGTTGCTTGCAACTATTTTAAATGTTTTAGTCACTACTAAATCTGATGTTCATCCATATCTTTTGCTTCCCTTATTTTGCAGGTTCTCTACGAGGCATTGACTGGACATAGAGTGAGCTGGAAAAAATCCCTTCAATTTCTAAATCAACGATTCTCAGAATCAAAGAAGACAAGCAAGGATGATTGTCAACCCTGCATTCTGCTTATAGACGAGCTTGATCTTCTTGTCACAAGAAATCAATCTGTAATTCTATACTCTACTGAATTTTTGTTTTAATTTTAGATATCGAGAAGCAAGCTAGAAATACAGAATTAATGTGAAGCCTTCTATACTTTCAATCCATTATACTGCAAGTTATGTTCCTTGTTTTTTTTCCTCCACTAGACTGTTTGTTATAAATGCCATAGAATAACCCAATTAACATTTATTTTGCCTTTTTAGGTTCTATACAACATATTTGATTGGCCAACTAGAGCCCATTCTCAGTTGATAGTCATTGGTAAGCAACTATCAAACTATTACTTGCACTCAATACAGAGATTAGAACAAAAGCATTGTATTACATTTGAATTGCTGAGATGTTGATTGTTATATTGTATTTATAATAGGTATAGCAAATACAATGGATCTGCCAGAGAAATTGCTTCCACGTATAGCAAGTCGTATGGGAATGCAAAGATTGTGCTTTGGCCCCTATTCTTATCAGCAGCTGCAGGAGATTATTTGTAGTCGTCTAAATGGAATTGAAGCATTTGAAAAACAGGCTGTTGAGTTTGTTTCACGGAAGGTATGCATATAGTAATGAAATTATTATTGATGCAGTTTGCATAATAAAATTAAGAGCTTAGGTTTTTGTAAGAGATAAGTTTTTTAAACTAACTCAATTTTTTGTTGTTGTTCTATCTTCAAAACATATTTTAAATTGTTTCTCTCCAAATGAACTTTTGGATTCGCATGTATTGTAGGTTGCAGCAGTTTCTGGGGATGCTCGTCGAGCATTGGAGCTATGTAGACGTGCTGCAGAGCTTGCAGAATTCAGAGTCCAACAGTGCTCTATCTCTTTAAAAACTGCAACAAATGAATTGAATGCCAGTGGGGTTGGCACATTAAAAAATCTGGTTGGCATGGCAGACATTGAAGCTGCAATACACGAAATGTTTCAAGCTCCTCACATTCAGGTCTGCTGATTAGCTTTTGTGTGGATATGATTTGTATCATACTTCAGTAACTCTCTATGAAATGTTATTTCTTTGCCACATAATGCTATTCTGTATATAACCATGTTAATAAAGGGTGATGTCTGATTGATGCTTCATCTAGATAATGAGGAGGTGTTCAAGACTTGCCAAAATTTTTCTTGTAGCAATGGTTTATGAGAACTTTAAAACAGGAACATCGGAGACAACATTTGAAAAGGTAGTTTTCATGCACTTACCAAGTCTGTAAATTACTTTTACATTGAATTTGTTTATTTTTAACTTCTAGTTTAGGGTCAGGACATTAACTGTATGGCTGGACATCATTGGTTATTCTGTTACAGCTTGCAATCTCTATTTCATTCCTATGCACAAATAATGGAGAGCAATGCCCTGATTGGGACACACTTTTTTCAATTGGGTTAGTTGATCTCACAATCTTATTATTCTTTTTCGCATTGTTGGCAGTTATACCTCATATCAATGTCATGGCTCATGACACCGTGGATGCATGTCCATTTAGTATATTAGAAGTGAGCATTTAATCGGAATTTTTTTGCATGGCTATACAGTTGTAGGCTTGGTGCTTGTCGGATTCTACTTTGTGAACCAGGAGCTCGCCATTGTTTGCAGAAATTACAACTGAACTTCCCAAGGTATTTAAGGGTTTTCTCACTTAAATTTTTTATGTGATTTTGTCAATTTGTGTACATGCCTAGAGGATTTCTGCTGTTTACATTTGGTGGGATAGTAGTTTGTATTACATTTTGTTACATAAAGAATGTCCGCTTTGTAATAGCTTAAGCAGTAAAGGATTTATGTAAAGGTATATAATTCAAAGTCCAATTACCAGCAAATGACTGACCCATGCAAACATTCTGTGCAATGGTAAGAGTTTGTTCTTGGGACTGGATACAGCTGTACAAAATTTGCAAGAATTGTCGATGCAGTAATATGGAAAAGTCATTTTAGTTCATATGAAAGTCGAGTAATCACAGTTATATTATAATTCCTAAAGACAAATTCCTTTTAGATACACGGTTGAAATATTAGAAATTAGAGTTAATGCTGTCAACCTAAAATTGCTTATGACTAGATGAAAAAACTAAGTAATAAGAGTTTCACCATTTTGCTTGTCTTCTTTTGATGGCAGTGATGATGTTTCGTTTTCCTTGAGGGATGACAAGGATCTTCCATGGGCATCGAAGTATTTGTGAAAGGAATAAAGTTTATATTTCATTAATTCAACGTCCAAATTCAAGTTTATGGGGCATTCAAAATTTGTATGCCATTATCAATTCTTACTAGATATTCATTTATTTATTTATTTTAATGTGTAGCGTATGCATTCATTGCTTTGGATAGCTTCAATAGCCTCTGAAATGACATTGCCATTTTCAGATCAAATAAAACATTGGGTTTGTTTAAAAATTTGAACTTCTTTTATGATCATTGCCAAGTATTGCTTATGATCTGCTAGTTTTGTTCCGAGTCTTGTGAAGAACCACTTTTTGGACATGGCTACCGTGAATTAGATATATTGCATTATGTCACCAGTCAGAAAAATGCACAATTAATACTGGCTATTAAATCTAAAGCCTTTCTGAATTAATAAAACTACTATGTAGAATACTAAAATTACTACATTTCAAACTACTAATTGGGGAAAAAATTAACTCCTTCAAGGCTAGATAGATAGTGATTGTAATAATGTTCATGAGACCTAAACGAGCTATGGGACCTCAAGAGTAAAAACCAAAGAAGCAAGATACTGTTGAAAAAAAGGGTGTACCAGTTAAGTCCTAATTTGAATCCGTGCTATTTTTCTGCTTCTGAAGCTTCATTCTCGTGCTGTGGGTTTTGATCAAAAGTTCCCTGCTTTTTTCAACTTTTCCTTCTTCAAATATGATAGACAATGACAGCCATTATAGGCTGTCTTGGTAGTTAGCCCAGATGTTTTCGTAAATGGAGTACATAAAATAATGCCATTCTGTGTCTATCATGTTCTAGTGAAGAAAATACAAATTCTCTCTTCCCTATTTTCTTTTGAAATCTTCCACCTATCCATCTCACATCAAAGTTTGTGTGATCCAGTCCTTAATTGGGCTATGACCATCACCAATTTTTCATTTGATTTACCCGCATGCAACCTTTTTTTGTTTATTTTCACAAGTGGGATTGAACTTAGTCATATAGAATTGCTTTTTCCTCCTGTGTTCTTTGTCCACATGTTTAGTTTAAATATTTCCCTCATGTAAAGTTTAGTCTCTTGATTGGCGGCTAGGCATACTTGTAGGTTGATACTCTTTTTTTATTCATTGTTTGTTTTGTTTCATCCATGTCCTCTTACTCTATTCAACTCTTCTCTCATTGCTGCCTTTGGGTATCTATCCTCTTCCATGTTTTTTTTTCTTTATATAGCTTGGGAGATGTATCATAACTGTTACTTGTATTGTAAAAGCACTTGTTTTTGCCAGTAATATTTTGTATGAGACCAATGGTTTAATCTTGAAGTTGCTCATGATTAAGTATTTCTGAATACTCTCAAATTATCTCCATTTTAGACTCAACATACTGTTGGCCCAAATGTCACATCCATAGAGCACCACTGGCATTACTAGCAGCCCATACAAGAACTTGGTAGTTTTGTAGTCCCACAATTAGCATCATTTCACCTATTTTGCAAAGTATACCGTTTTCCTCTCTTTGGATTCTATTCATTATGCAAGTTTCCCAATTGAGCTTGGTATTGAAATTGAGCCCCATGTATACTTATGTTACAAGTATCTCAAGTGGGTTCCCCCCAAATGTGAAATATCAGAATCTTAGTTTTATTGGTGTTGATTTGTATCTCGACCTCTTAGAAAAGAGCCATAAAGCATTCAAATGATCCTTTAAGTTTTGGGGTGTTGTTAAAATAAGAGCATTAGCATGTAGGAGTATATTATATAACTAGCTACTTTGGCTCTATCTCTTATTTTTCTATCCATTCTTCTAGTTTGTCAATATAGAGGTGAAATAAGGTGGATGATAGTGTACATCCTATTTAATCCCTATGCTATTGTTGAAGCATTTTTTATAATCTTATGTGTTTTGATTTTAGCTCTAACTTGCATAAAGTCTATGGACTTGGTGTAGGGCACCATAGGTCATAGTGTTTAAAAGTCTCTCAATGTTGGTTTTTAAGTTAAATCAATTTTGGCATGTAATGAGGTCTAAAAGACCATGTCTTGGGTTCTTAGGGTGTTTTGAGTCACTTTGAGTCGATTTGGTAAATACTGCATGGCAATTTTTACATTTTGTGGAAGTTGAAGGGTCATATTGTGTTTTTGGTGGGAAAATCAATTGGAAACGGTTGGAATGTTTTGTAATGACTTTTTAAGCATCTTTTATGGTAAATAACATTACTTATGTATTGATTTCTAGGGGTGTGTCTTTATCTTCTTTGGGCTCAAAGTTGCTTCACATAATCTAGCCATTGCATTGATGTGATATTGTTCTTTGTTTATTTTTACTTGTTGCTTTTTAGAAAATGTTAAGTATTGTGTTTCCCAAGCCTTATCATCTCTTCTTGCCTTATTTCAATGTACTATTATGTTTTTGTTTAAACTATTTACATGTACACTTTTTTATTTGCCATATTCCCTAGAACCTTGAAATTTTTCTTATTGCCTTAACTCTTTGTCAAACCAAGCATTCATCAAAAAGCTATTTGTTTTCTCTTTCATTAATTTGTTTTCAAAGTGTCTCATGTGAGGCTTGCATTGCCTATTTTCTAAACTTTGTAAGATGGCTTTTTTAGCATTGGGCTTGATTTTTTTTCATTTTGTTGTGTCATACTTATGCTTCCTTTCCTTTGTCTTGGCCTTTGACTATCTTGGGCTAGCTCATGGTGTTGTCTAATTCTTGACAAGTTGATTATGGATATCAAATTATATTAGATTTGAGATCAATATATTTTAACACTAATCTTTTAGGGTAACTCTTGGGATCATATGATATCGTCAACCACACTTTCTCCATTTTATGTTGTGCATCTGTAACTCCCTAACATTGGTCATATCTCAATGCCATTGGATATGATAAGATTGTGTCTGTTGCATAAACTTGGTAATTCTTTACCAAAGAACCATTGTTTTTGCCCATATGTTGATTTCTATTGCCACTTGTGTTCATCTTTCTTTATCCATAGCGGGTTGTCATTTGTGTCACTCTTAAATTACTAGCTTGCTTGTTTGTTGTGTTGACATTGGAATCCTCTATTATCATTACTTCTCCAAGTTTGTTGTACGTTGTGATGTCTTCCCTAAAGTTGTTTATGATTCTTCACAATTTAGATTCATTTTCTTATATGCTTTGATTGTTGTAGGGTAAAGCAACATGTTGCTATGCTGATTTTTCTTCTAGTTTCTTCAATTTTAAACCATACATTTATTTTGTGTGGGTCTTTTTACACTGCTTGTATAAATTTGCATTATCTTTCCTTTATGATTTTCTTCCTTCCATGCCCTTTTCACTATTTATCCACTTTTTTGCATATTGATTCTTTTCTACACCCTACAACTTTAGGGTTTTGCATTTGTCATGTTTGTGTCTTTGTTAAAACAATTTCTTGCTATGGGACCTAAATCAAGAACTCTACTTAAGTGTTAACTTCTACAATTCTAGCTTACCATCATAATTGCTCTTAGTGGGCCCCATCTCCCTATTTGATATGTGTTATTTGACTTTAAATACATGCTTTTTTGTTTTTCACTCATTCCCATTTAAATAAAATGGTATTGTCATTCTGCTTTACTTATGTTTGCAGCCTTATATTTGTGTTGTTAATTTCTTGTGTGGTCATTGCTTTGTCTTTCGTGTGATTATTCTTTGTTGCATTATGCTTTGACATGTCTAGTTCTTGCCACCCAACTTCCATCATTTTTTGTAGGTTGATCACATCCAAGTATCTCATTGTCTTTGACTATTTTATGTCGCTTGTATTGCTTTGGTAATTTGGCTTCTTGAATTTGCACCCTTGCTTCCAAACTTTTGACTTTCTCCTTGATGTTCAATAATTCATTTGCATATAGTTTGGTAAAGCAAACAAGTGGTGTTGATGTTGGGTTGTAAATTTCTTATTTGTCTAAAGCTTTTTCAAACAAATATTTTTTGTTAACTAATGTTTGGTATGATCTTTTATTATGATCATTGGGTTTTGTTCACTTGTATTTCCTTGTGTTTGATGTATCATCACATGTTTTGATAGTTTCATTTTGGGATGTTGTTCTTTGTTGGTTTTCATGCTTTTTTTTTGGTATAATACCGACAAGCTTCATGCTTATCTACTTTTATGTTTTGTGTTTTTTAATTTTGTTTCTTTGCCAACACTACTTTTGCCTTGGATAACCCATGTCTCATTTTTCCATGGTATTGCTTTGCATGGACAAAAAATGGATGTTCCTCTATCTTATTTGCTTCCTTGATTGTTTGATGTGAGGCTACATTGGGTGTGATATTCAAAATTTTTGGGTGCAATAATGGTTGTCACTCAAATGGTTCCACCATGTCACAAAAGGGGGCAATTTAGGCAACAATTGTTTGCCCTTGCATTTGGGTATCATAAATCCTTCTATGTAAAAATGTGTACTATTTATTTTGTTAATGAGGACATACTCATGTTCACTATTGTTGGCTTTTGTTGGTTGTGTTTTGTCATTACTTTCTCATTAGGGGCATCATCCTCTTTCACATTATCTAAATTACAATTCTCTTTTAACCTTCTTGATGGTTCTTCCATTTTAAATGGATAGTGTGCTATATTGAATGTAGGCATAGAGATTTGAAGTAGCTATTTGGGTTTGGTTTAGAGGTTTAAATGCTTTTATTATCATTCTCATACAACATTTAGACTAACAATGCCTTTGAGAAGATATAACTTGGTCTTCTTACTTGGATGTGCCTCCTTTTCGACCTTGCTCTTTGTGCTCTACTCTATGTTGTTTTCATATTGTTGATAAACCCTATACTTGTTGAGAAACCTTATTTGTGACATTGAAGGAGATCACAAAACCCCACAATATTCTCAAGTAGTGAAACCTCACAATCTTTGCTGAAACCCTCCAATAGATAAACCCTCATCTTCCTCTTCTAGCCTTTGTTTATTTCTTTCTATTGAAACTTGTTAAAAAACCTTGCAATCTTTGTTTAAATCTTATCATTATTTGTTTACAACCCTACTTTGCACAAATGAAGGGGAAGGGCGAATTTCTAGATCATAAATGTATCCATCAATATATTTATTAGAATATAGTTCATTGAGAGCGACTGAGATTTATAAATTAATGTAATACTTCTACAATTTCTTACAATATATAGGAAGTAGTCATGGTTTTAAGGTCAAGATTTAAAATATAGGGTGTAGAGTCTAGGTTCTAGGTTTAATGTTTGGTGAAAATGATTTAGATTATTAGACTAAGGACTTGGAAGTATGAAATAAAGATTGAATAATAGAGTAGGACCACAATAGGGATGCTGGATAAGGTAATACACAATATTGTTTATGTAATACATACTAAAGATTGTATTATTAGGAGGGGACCAAGGACAAGGGATTGTTATTTAAGTTTTAAAGCTTGAAACTTGATTGTTAATATTTGTATGCCCTTCCACTTTTCCCCCTCTATTTTTGACTTCTTTTGACCAGTTTGTTGTATGCATCTATTGGTGTACAAGTGACATGCTTATGTAAAACTTGGTAGTTAGTGGGAATCTCGATTGAATTTGACCCCAAACATCTCAAGGATTCAAATTCGAATTGCAGATTCCCCATTCATTGATCTAGGTTGAATTTGTAGTTACAAATTTGAACTTAGTTTAGATTTGCAATTAAGGATTTTATCCCCAAACTCAAACTCAAATTTCATTGTGGGCCTAGGTTGACCCTCATCCACACAGTCATTGCTTGCTAACTTGAGTTTGAATTGTTTTAACATAAAGGAAATAAAATATATTAAAAAAACAATTGATTACAAATTGAATCAACCAGTCTTAAAAATACTTGACACAACAATTCCAAAAAATCTTGAAAATCCAAATGGATTGAAGATATACAATTAGAACAAGAGGGGGAACCCTCCAAATTCCATAGACAAGGTATAAACCCTTGTGACCCAGAAGGTTGTTCATGTTGCAAATAACATAGTTGGTAGAAAAGACACCCCAAAAGCCCAAACTCCAACAAGGAGAAACCTAGCAGGAATCAAGAATCCAAAAAAGTATTTAGTTAACATTCACAAAATCCTTGAAGTCACCTTTCAAATCCCAAATTTGCAAATCTTGGTGGATTTTGAAAAGTTAGTATGCTCTTCCCTTGTATTGAATGATGACTTGGAGAATCTGATTTTTTTTGGAGAGAAATGCTTGATTTGAGGCTTTCCTCTTTGTGGCTTTGAAATACAAATTCATTTGAAGCTTGTTAGTGCAAATTCGAACTCACCATTGAGTTTAGGGTGTTCAAAAAACTTAGTTTTACTTTTTGTTTTGTTTAATTTAGGCATGTGAGGTCAAATCTATGAGGTTTGAAGCTAAGAAGTGGTTGCGAGATCCAAATGGTAACTACGATTTTGCTACACTTTAGGTCAAAATAAACCTTTCTATCACATCCAAGAGGTCGAAGAACCCTAAGATCGATTGTCAAAATGTCAAAAACTGGACAATTTTACTTGGAGCCCTCAGAGAAATTTCACTACCTCACCATACAATCATACAATCACTTGTGTTATCATTGCGCTATGCTTGCACATGCAAAATATTCCTTGCATTAGCGTAGGTATGATTGCAAGCAAAATAAAAAATACTAATTATATGTTTTTATCTTATTTTTTGAAAAATTCAAATGACAAAATGTGTACCTTGTGGTACGCAGGTTATCGCGAGGTTGTATCTTGCACAAAGGCATAGTGTACAACGAAGCCCCATGGTTACCAGATGGAGCAATCGTAGGCAACCATTGTTGATCACGAACTTGCCACCATGAACTACTTAAAATTGACGAATAAAACAAAGATTTTTCCATCCATTGCTAAAGATTCCCTATTAACAAAATGTTTCTTGTTGATTCTTTGTCAAAGAATATTCCAATGCATCTGTAGATTTTGTCGTCGATGAGGGAATATATAGATAGATCAAAGAAATATACCATTGAGAAGAATATTTCAATGGCCCAAAGAATATTCCCTTTTGATGTCAATATGATGTCAGCATGCTCCTAAGGATTTTGAGCCCCCTTCATCAATGGAGTTTTTGGTTTTACATTTCAACTTCAAACACCCATAACTCAGACTCAGGATCTTCAATTTGCAAACATTTTTTTATTTGGGGCAAAATTTTGTGCTCTCTGCAGCGGTGCAATTGATTTTTTATATTTTGGTGTTGGGTTTCTTTTCTTTTCTTTTTTTATAAGATTTTGCAAATTCTCACAAGTGTTGTTGACTAGTTCTCTTTTTGGGAAATTTTGAGGGTTCATTCTCGCTCCTATGCTAACATTTTTTATGCAATTTTTTTTAAGTGCATATTTTTTTGTACTTTGCAGTAGTGTGATTACATTGTTCTAATCCTATTTAAAAATCTTACTTTGAGTTTGTGGACAAATTTGGCATATGCATGCGCTAAGATCAAGTCCACTTCGCTGTTTTTGGAAAGTGACACCTGTAACTGCATTGAACATAAAGTACCAAGATTATATATTCTCGGGGGCATTCTCCATTGAGTAATTTGGGGGGGGGGGGGGGTAATCTTGTGGTATTTGATTGCTTTCTTTCCTTTGTTGCGTGTTCTTACAATGAGTAAATCTCAAATTCAACTCCTAACTCCATATTACTATGTTTCATGGAGAAAATCAATATGAAATTATCTCATGGGAAAAGGTTAACTAGGATGTCTAAAAGAAATAGTTTATGAAGCTACTAATGCTAGAGACAAGGCGATATGAGAGATCAATCTTGAGAAAACACTTGGATGCATATGTTCATTAGTCTCTTTTACAATTTCATATTGAATCATTGAAAACATCTAAGGAGGCTTGAGAGACTTTTGAAAAGTTGTAAGGTAAAACTGATAAGATTAAGGGATATCAAATTGACAATGGGTTGATGAATCTTGATCTTAAAGGTTTTGACCACATCCAAGACTACATTTCCAAGATTAAGGAGTTAAGAACACAACTAAAAGATTGCAATATTGATAAGAAGGATTTACAATTGATTCTAAATATATTATTCAAGCTTGGTCCTGAGTATTCAATGTTTGTTTCTATCTTTCATACACATCGGCTTTTTACGAGAGTCATTTAAATTTGAATGTAGATATAAGTGGTATGCTTGTGATAATTAGGTGGATTGAATTGAATTTTCTTCTTTTGTTTTGTATAAATTTGAATTGATTTCAAATTGACAAATGAAATTATCAACTTAATTTGAGTTGGTTACAAATTTTGTCAGTTTGATAAGACTTTCAAAATTTGATCTGCACCACGTCCTATACTTCTTGGGATCACAAAACACATGGTTCATAATGGATTTACATTTGAATATAATACAACTATATAAGGAGATCCTTCATTCTATAACCTTTGAAGTACAAAAATATATGAATACATCCAAAATCCTTCTTTTCCAAATCTTCTTGAGAAAAGTCCTTGTCTTTGATTCCACTTTAGAAAATTTAACTTATGATTGTCTCATTGAAAGAATTGAATAGAATATGACGTATTAAGAGATTGCACAAGACAAAAATGTTGAAAATTATAGAAAATGGTGTTGTCGGTCTACATTGCAAAAAACAAATGTTACACAAAAAAAAAGGGCGAGTAGGTTTTTTTCCACAGTTTTTTTCCAAATTGTGGAAAAATAGATATATCAGAAATGGGTACCCATTTATAAACAAGTACTTGTTCCTAATTTCAAACGGGAAAATTAGGAATGGGTACTCATTTTAAAATAAGTACCCGTTTCTATTTCAGATTGGGTACTCGTTCCTTAAAGCTAGAATCCCCAAACCACTTTTTTCTTTGGTTTTAGGCTCGAGAAAAGTTTAACAACCCGACCCTTTGCCTTTGACCTGCAACTAAAAAACTAAGTTAGATTAAAGAAAAATGTCCAACTTTGGCAATACAACTAATGGACTTCTTTTCAGAATTAATCTATGAAATTAAAACCCATTATAGATCACGATGTCTAGTTTTCAAATATATATTTTTAAGATTTGATTATATTTTCTATTTTTTAATTATTTTCTAAGCAATCTGGTCTGTAAACTTGAAATATCAAACTTTTTTGTTTTTTAATAACTTTTTATTTGTTATTTTTTGTGCAAAAAAATATATGGCATCAATCTTCAGAAAATTCTCCACACAATGAAAAAAATTCAAAAAATGTTTAGTTTAGGTCCAATTATGTTGTTTGTACATGTTGATTTTTAAAAACAATTAGGGCCAAAAAAATTCAAAATTCAAAAAAACAAAAAAATATCCTCATCAATCTTCAAGTTGTTACATATCTTTGCCCAAAAGGAATTAGAAAATACTTTTATTTAGGTCAAAAAGTGGTGTCAGTACATGTGCATGGGATAGAAAAAGAAAAAATGACTTTTAAAAATAGAAAAAGAAAAAATGACTTTTAAAAAGTGGTTTTTATACATGTCTATTAAAATTTAATTTGTGTCATCTAGGTATTAGAATAAATTACATATTTGGAAACTAGATTCAAAATAATAAATTTCATAATTTTGACATTCTTTAAGATTCAATGTGCAAATGCTTCAAATTTTCAGTCCAAGTGTGACAAATTTTGAAAAAACTACAAAAATACTTCCACTTTTTGAGATTTTTGTGGACCCAACTTCTTCTTGCAGTTATGTTGCAAGTGTTGTCATTGATTTCTACAGTTGGTCATTGATGTCAATGCCTAGTGTGGAGATTGTTGGAGTTGTTGAAGAAGTGTTGCACTATGTTGTCATTTGTATTATGGTTTGATGCCAACCTCTAGTCTAGTCATGTTGTGGTCATGTTTGTGAGCAGGTGTTGCAAATGTTTTGTGGTTGTGATAAGGAAATATTTGTGGTGTTACTGATGCAACTAGTTCACTTGGTTTCAAGTGCTTTTGAGAAAATCTGAATAAAAGAGTGTGCAGGTTGACAAAGGTGTGTTAAGTGGTGTGCTCCAAATTTCTTCATGGTTGAAGATATGATCATGCGGTTTGGATATGATGATTAGAGGTGTTCAAAGGTGTTATATTTAGAGTTTCAGATTCTGGATCATGTGGTAGAGGAGGTTGTGTTTGACAATGTGTTTTCTTGTGAAGATGGTTGTCTAGGAGAAATGAGATTGCTTCACATTTCTCTATGTTTTTGTTTCCTATCTCGTGGATTTGGAAACATGCTTATATTATCTATATCTACTTTCCCTTGGAGTGTTGAGTGGTGAGTTGCTCCACAAGAATGGATTCATAAGTTGTGTTCTGTGGCAATGTGTCTGGTTACACAAAATGAATGTTCTTTACTTTCAGGTGGTTGCAATAGTGGTGTTGGATATTCTAATGATGTGGAATATTCTAAAATGTTGTGGAGTGTTGTTATATGGTCCGAGTGGTATTTTTGGATCTAGAGAGGTGTGTATGTGGTCCCTTGTTAGTGTTAGTGTAGGTTTGGCTGACCTTGCATGGTAGCGCTAACTGTGGAGGTTGTTTGTTGTTTGTGGAAGCGTGGCGAAGTGTGTCAGTGTAGATTTGGGTCCTAGTTAACCCTTGCCATGGTCTGCCTTCACCTCTTGTCACAATGAAGGTGTTTGGTGTCAACCTATTTTGGTGCTGCATGTTTGAGGTGCATACATCTCATTGAGGTCGACTTCAAGGAGTTTTTTGAGGTCGCAAATGGTATAAATGAAAAATAGAGTTTGTGTTGAGTGGGGTGACAAATGTGGGATGAAAAGGTGATCAAGTGTGGTGATCTGAGTGGGAGCTTAATGCCTATAAATCTAGATGCATGGAATTGAAAGAATCAATGAAGCAAGCATGGAAGGATTGTACGAGCTACCTCCTATTCAACCAACTCAAGGAGATGTGACTATTGGAGAACTTCAAGATACTCATACTACAAAAGATATTATTGAAGGGCAAGTAAGTACTTACAAGCCTCCTCAATTGAAAGTGGAATATGATCCTGAACAAAAATACTCTTGAATATGATCCTGAACAAACTTTTCAAACAAAAATGTTGTTTGTCTTTCCACCCGAGGAGATAGATTACATCAATTAACATAAAGATGCCAATTTTGTCCATTTTGGAGCTATTCAGGTCACTATTGGGTCATGTATATCTAAGAATATTAAGCCTATTTGTTACCTTTCACTTTGTGATAAAAGGCAGGTTGAATATAATCACGCTTGTCAGTTATCCAACTTGTCGAGACTCACAAAGAATTCAGTCTGTTTTATCTTTTTCCCTAATCTTATAGTAGCAACAAGAGATAAAGGATGTCCAAAAGTAAAATATGGTTCTTTGAACTGTTGGGGTGTGTTTAGTTCCTTATATGGCCTAAATATGTTTGGGAAATTTAAGTATGCATCTGTTAATATACAAGTCTTGTATTCTATTACCAACACTAAAAATCTTGCTATTATAGAAAATCTTCCATATGCTAGAACATTGAATGGGGAAGTCCAGTTACAAAAAGGTCATATTAATAAAATAGACATTCCAGCAGGATGAAAAATTGATTGGATGCAACATGTAGCACCCAAGCTATTAGAATCCACTAAACCAATCCACACAATTGACCAAAATTATATCAGTATTATACCAAGATACCCATTAGTTAGGAGTATCTCTTCTAATCCATTTGAGGAATTTCATAGTGCCCGATCCTCTTTCAGTTCCTCTTTAGGAAGGAAGAAAGCTCAATTATTTGTAGAAGCTGAATATTCTCCTATCAACTAGGGACCAGATCCTTTCCAGCCTGAATAAAAGGGAAAATGAATAGATCATCCATTTTGTAACGTGGTAATGACATTACCTAGGGCAGAAACCTTAGAATGGTACAAGGAACAAGAAGAACCATTCTATAAGAATGGAAGATTGCCACCAATTAAAGGAAGTTTTAAGATAGAACATAGCAAGATTCACATATTCCAATATGGTTTCCAACCCAAAACTCTTGAAGAAAAAGAGCCATCCAATGAGTTTAAACAAAGAAATTACAACGATATGAAGGATTTAAAAGCCTCTATAGGGAAGATTCATACTTAGTTTGAGTAGGTATTAGAGAATTTGCACAAACAAGGGGATGATGTTATAACCATTATTGATCATGTAACAACCATTAGGAAGAAAATGTGATAATATAGCACAAAGAATTGATCAGATTGATCAATCGATACATGATCTTTCTTTCATTAGATTGGTTAGTAAATCAAGAAAAGAAGCCAACACCTACAACTCTTGTGATTCCAAATTAGGTAAAACCTCATGAGAAAAGAGCTAAGAGGTTAGATAATTTTATGATGATGAGAACCACTTGCCCAATACAACCATGGTATCTAGGTATTGATAATGTAGAAGACCCTTATTAGATTATACAATCTGGGGTCAATACATTCATAATTAGTGGAGCTTTATCATGATCAAATTCAGAAAATACATGCAAATTAGTTGTAAATATATGTGGGGCATTGTAAGAGATTGGTGGTTTAACAAGCCAAATGTTGAAAATGATGCAACAATTTACCATAGATTTGTAATTCAAACACAAAATAGATCCCTAGACAAATCAACCACAACAAGTGTAGATACAATTGCCTGCAATAAATTGTTTTTTCAATTTATTAATTGATGAGTTTTTTCTAGAAGCTTTATGTAAGAATGAGAGATTAATGAAGGATATTCTTACAATGAAATGTTGTGATTTGAAGGATTTTAATGAATATTCCAAAGCTTCCAGAAGATTATTATATCAACTGAAGGATGAATAAAAGAAAGAATTTTCTAAATCAAAGTATCTTGAGGGGCTTCCATATAATCTAGGTGATAAAGTATTAAGATATATGGAAATCAGAGAAATTGCTTTAGAAAATGCACCTATAACTGATCTTATTCAGTTTGCTAAAGATCAAATTGTAAGATTCATTTATGACTGCAAGTATCAACAAAAGTTTACTAAATGTGAGGCACAACACATTGCTCCTTCATTCATTGAGACCTATGGATGCAATACCTTTACAAAACCTCAGCACAAGGCTCATAAAAAACATCGCAAGCATAAAGTAAAATTCCATAAGTGCACATTCCCTAGGTGCCATTCGTATGCTCCAAAAAATAAGTACCTTCGCAAGCACAATAATCCTCGACCACAAAGTAACCAACTTATTTGTTTTATTTGTAACAAGCCTGGCCATAAAGCACCTAATTGTTCTTGCAAAAATAAAACAGTTAAAGTTGTTTAATCTAATCTTGACACAACAACGTGGTGGGATTTGTAGATGAAGAAGAAGATCTTTATTTGCAAGATATTATTTATGAGCCAGTCTATGAAGAGTATGATGAAGAAGATGAAGCTGAGTTAGAAAACCTTGTTGATACCCTTCAAGAAGTAGAAAGGAAATTAGAAGAAGAAGATTTTGATGATCTGCCTAATGTCGTGATGAATCATATGAGGAGAAACAAAATCTGCCCTCAGAATAGATACCAAAGGTATGACAAACCTTCATTGAACAATAGTCACCCACAACAACAATTTTAGAAATATCAAAGATAATTTAAAGGATTAAATTAGTTTGAAGCCACTCTTTCACCAGATGTAAATGAGACACCTATGTTATTTACTCCTATCTATGCAAAAAGGAAATAAAGGAAATATAGTAGAAAACAACATAAACAATGTGATCCTATTATTTCTGCAATGAAAAATTTGTCTCTCATACAACAAGACTTTGAGGAAGATAGCTATGAATGGCCATAATACCATCCAACTAATCCTATTATCTATGATGAGCCTAGTACTTCTTATCCTGGCCCAGATTATTTCGAGTTTCAAGAACAAATCCAAAATGATTATGAGGATGAAGTAGAAATTGAATTCCCAAGAGATATAGAGGATCTCGATAATAATGCAAAGTTGGTAATGTCTATATTACCAGAACCAAAACCTCAATTGGTATCCCATTATCTAGTACATCTTACAAGAAAAATTTCTCAGTAAATAAATGTGATAATTAATGAAAAGAAATATGATGCACAGATTGACATTGGAGCATCATTATCTTTATAAAAAGAACAAGTCTTAGACAATTCAGAACAACTTATTGAAAAAACTGCTTGTACAACCTATGATGTGCAAGAGAATACGTCTTTTTTGTGATAAATATAGTCACCAACAAACCATGGAAGTAGAAGGGAAAGGTTTTAAGTGTGATATCTTTGCCATGAAACAAATGCTTGTTGGTGTTCTTTTAGGAGGGAATTTTATAGATAGATATACTCCTTATGAATGCATTAAGAAATATGTTATGTTCACCCTGAATGGTGAAAGGATTAGTACTCCAAGGCTAGTCTATGCCTCAGGAAAATACCTAACTATTAGTAGGATACAAACAACAAAGCCTCTTTTTGAATTAAAGGCAACATTAATACAGACAGTATGTTCAGATGATCCTCAGAAATTCAAGGAGAAAGAGATGCTAGAAATGGAAATCAAGTTACAACCCGATGCTAAGATGAAAAGTTAGAAAAATATTCCTATTCCTGCACATGACTATCCAGATATGGCTGAAGCAATAGAATAACTCAAGAAAGGGAAGTATATTAAAGTCTCTCAGTCTGATTTTAACTGTTATGCATTTATGGTTTGCAAAGAAGCTAAGAAAAGAAGGAATATGAAAAGGATGGTTATCAATTATAAACCCTTAAATGAAATAACAATACCATTTCCATATCCTATTCCTGATAAATCACATTTATTAGAAAGGGTTGCTAATTCAAAGACATTTTCTCAGTTTGATTGTAAATCAGGATTTTATCAAATCAAGGTGAAGAAAGAAGATTAGTATAAAACAACATTTTGTTGCCCTTTTGGACATTTTGAATGGACAGTTATGCCATTTGGTCTAATGAACACTCCAACATATTTTTAAGAAAGGATGGATAAAATCTTTAATGGCTGTCAAGATTTCCTCTGTGTATATATTGATGATATTCTTGTATTTAGTAAGGAATTTGATGAGCATAAATCTCATCTAGAAACTTTCTATAGGCTTGCTGTAAATTCTGGGATTGTCCCGTCCCTCTCAAAAATTCAATAGTGTACAAATTCTTATAAATTTTTGGGTATGATAGTTAATGTAGGGAAGCTAGAAGTCCAACCACATATCGAGGAGAAGATCTTACAATTCAAGCCTCCTTTAAACACAAAGGAATTGAAAGGATTTCTAGGTATTTTAAATTATGTAAATAATTTCTATCAAGGAGCTGGTTTTGATAGAGAACCTCAACAACAATTTTTCACTAAAAGGAAGCCTCAATGGATCGAGAAACATACTCAAGCTACCCAACTAATCCAACAAAAGGTACAAAATCTTCCAGCTCTACATGTTTCGACTATTGATGATTTTGTACTATACACAGATGCTTCAAAATATGCATGGGGAGGACACTTATGTTTACTCGGTTAACTAACTTCAAAGTATGCAATGAGTAAACGAAAATAGTTGACAAAACATAAAAACGTACTAGAAAGTAAACCATACGATCATCACTGTTGTCTTTATTTATTCAACATATGCTAAGTACAGATAATTCTTGACCCTCATAACAATAAAATCCCCGATACATATAGCGACAAAGTTGGTTGAGTACCAACCATCGTGTCACTTCATTACAATAACTAACCTTTTGGGAACTAGTCTTTGAACTACCCACTAATCAAGACAAAACACCCAACTAATAACCAACTAACTTATTCATTTTATTCCTGGCCAGCTAATTACATTACGGCCAACTACATCATCCCCCCCAACAAGTAGTCATCTTCCAGCTGACTGAAAGTAAAACAAAAACTCGATTAGAACGAAATTAAGAAGAGGGAGGGAGAGATTGTGCCCCTAGGTGTATAGATGAAGAGGGAGTGTTGGTGGATTGTTGCTGAAGGTGCTCAAGCTTCTGATTGGCTGCCTTCTGCCGCTCCTGAGCTAGCCTTACAATTTTGACTGCTCGGCGAGTTTGGCTTGAGCAACTGCAAACTCTTCTTTTGTACCTGCCAAGTCCTCCTTTTCTGTCAATTGAGTAGCCTTTTTTGCCAACTATACACCCCTCTCTAGCAATTGGTTATCCTTCTCGACCAATTGTCTCTCCTTTTCCGCCAACTCTTCCTCCTTCCCTGCCAAGGCCCATGTTCTCTCTGCGGTCACTTGAGCCAACTGCTCCTATGACTTGCAGATTTTCTTTGCTAGCTCTGTACAACATTTAACCACTTGCCCCAAGGCCTTGTTTTGTTCCCCCTCTTCCCGTTTTGTTTGTTCTTCGTACCGCTGCAAGATTTGTTGCTTTCGACGTTCTTGTTCTTCTTCAGCCCAAAGGTCTTATAGGATGAGAGAGTGGCGGGCCAACAATCTTGGCATGTAGTGGAGAAGGTGATCAACCTCATCGTTCACTTCAAGTCGATCCAAAACTACTGCCTCAGGGATTTCTCGCCTGAGGGCTTGCCTCCTTACATGATCTCGTAGGGATATGTTCCGAAGATTTGTCAAATCCTGTGTCAAGTTGTCCTCTCTTTCTTCATTCGTTAGTATGGGTTTCTCCGCTAGTCGGCCCATTACACTGTCATTGTAGCGAGTGCTTCCTTGGTCCGCTTAGGCAATGGCGCCAAATGTTTACTCGGTTAAATAACTTCAATGTATGCAATGAGTAAACGGAAACAGTTGACATAACATAACAATGTACTATAAAGTAAAACATATGATCATCATTGTTGTCTTTATTTATTCAACATATGCTAAGTATAGATAATTCCTGACCCTCATAACAGTAAAATCCCTGATACATATAGCGGCAGAGTTGGGTGAGTATACATATAACGACAGAGTTGGGTGAGTACCAACCATCGCGTTGCTTCATTACAATAACTAACCTTTCGGGAACTAGTCTCCGAACTACCCACTAATCGAGATAAAACACCCAACTAATAACCAGCTAACTTATTCATTTTATTCCTGGCCGGCTAATTACATTACGACCAACTAAAACTTATGCTTTATAAAAAATGGTAAAGAATGCATTACAGAATATGCCAGTGGAGTTTTTCATCCAAAAGTCAAGAAATGAATTTTTTTAGATAAAGAGATTTATAGCGTAATTAAGAACCTGAAGAATTTTGCATTAAAATTAATGCATCTAAAGAAGTTCATTATTAGGACAGATTGCACCAGGTTTCTCACATTCAAATAAACGGATCATGGTAGAAAAGATGGTAGGGGAAAATATTTCAGGTGGCAAGAATACTTGAACTAGTTTAATTATGAAGTTCAACACATCTTTGGTAAAGAAAATGTTGTAGCTGATTATTTGAGTAGACAACCACCTAGTATTTTCATGCAAAATCCATATATTTCTTGAAATCCAAATCATCCAGAGTTTATCAGAGAAAGGAATTTTTGATGTTTATTTCCAGACTTTGAATCAAGGAATCCAACGAACAATTTTGATGAGTGGATTAAATACAAAATTTCAAGACTATGCAAATTTAGCAGTTGAGGCATTATCTCATCTTGTTTGTATTTATGAACTAGTTATTTCCCATGAAGCTTATGGAGAATTCTCTATACTTAGAATTGAAAGTGATCATCCTTATATGCTATTACTTGATTTAATTCGAAAACCTTTTTTCACATGGCTGATAACTTGTAGTTCTCCTATAACTCATCATCTTAAGGATTTTTTTCAGATATGCAAGACCAGATTCAATCAATCCTAATTATCAGCTCAAGCAAGATACAGTAACAAGGATTATCACCAAAGGATGATTAAAGTGGGAATATTTCATCTCTCCTCATTTGTTCTTTGATAATAATGTAAGAGATTGGAATATCCATCATAATTTTCAAATTCATGCTGAATGGAAACCTCTAGAAAAGATACGAGTCTTCGATTATAGAGAAGAAACACCTCCATTACCATCTCTAGCATCCAACTCATCTTTCGGTAGCAACGACAACTATCATGTCTATAGTGACTAAGAAGGTGTGAAGTCATGGTGGACCCTCATTGTAAATAATATAAATAATAAATAGTCTTAGAAATAAATATTATGGAGAATATGGACAAGAATTTCAAAATGGCGAAATATTTCTAGAAATTATTGTATAATTTTTGATGTGAAAGACAAGGTGGACCCTTGTACAAAAAAGGTCTAACTTGTACAAAAGATTCCATAATATCTCCACATGAAAATATATTTTGTCTATTAACAAAAAGTGAGGATAGATAATGTCTACGAAAAATATTTGGTAGATATTCCTCCTCCACTTTCATAATATGGACAAGTAAATAAAGTTGATGTAAAATGTAAAGGACTGACAATGTATGCCAGTTGGCATGATAATCCTCCTTTGCATTCTCTAGAAGGTAACCTAGTAGTATAGGTAAAAGGTGAAGATGACCAAATGTCCAAGTCATTTGAAGCCTATAAATAAGACCCCAAGAGCTTATTTGAGGCATTGGGTCTTTATTTGGAGTCTTAGTAAGTCTTGAGTTTAGAGTCTTGCAAAGTATTAGTATGCTCTTCTCTTGCGCCATAAAGTGATCTTGAGAATGAAAGGAAAACAAAGGTGCGAAATCGCTTTCCTAACGCTAATACAACAAAGGGGAAGTGCAAAGAACAATTTTAAAGCTTCTTAAAACAATTGAGATAAACACATACAAAGTAAAAGAGATAATAGAAATAAGCAATCACAGATAACACCGGATTTACGTGGGAAAACCCTTTCAGGAAAAAACCCACCACACCAAGAGAAGACACTTTTTATTGCAGTAAAATAAATTACATACAAAGCTCACAATCCTCACTCTTTGATAGTTAGCCCACAACAATAGACTTCAGTGTTCATACACTCTTCTTTTGTCTTACTTGTCTCTATTTCACCGTCACCCTTTGATTGACTTATATCAATTGTAATCGACTATACAAGTCTTACATCACATTTAACATTCCAACCAATCGCAAGTCTTAATGATGTATCGATCACCCAATCAAGTAATTTGATCTTCTAACCGATCTTCTCTGCATCGGGCTGCCCAGGCATTAACTTCCTTGCCTTAATTGGATTTTTCCACCAGCTGAAACACGTCTTGTATTTACTACTTTCACCACTCCAGACATCGACCAATCAAGTATTTATTTCTTGCCACACATCACCTTCCCATTCGCTCATTGCTTTGACCATGAGTCAAAACTGTCACTCAAGCTCCAAGCTTCTCTTACCGAGCCACCATCGAGCCCTGTGAGACCTCCCTCGGTATGGCTGTTCCATCGCCCAACTGTAGGTCTCTCCTAACACACTCGCGATATTGAGGTAGTGGCTTGTCTTCCAGCTCGCCGCTTAGCACCACATCACCACCGAGCTCAACACGATCTTCCACAGTATGGCGGTGCCACCACTCAACTGTGAGGCTAAGCAAAGCCTCCCACGGTATGGCAATAACCGCCTGTTTCGACTGTCGAGCTCCACCGTGCTACCGGGCCCCAACCGCAAGACCTCTGCGGCAAGGAGGTAACCGTTAGCTTTGATCACCATGATTTACCGCACCACTGTGACATGGCCAAAAGGCCATCATTGTAGGGTAGTAAGCGTTCTTTGTAGACCGCCAACTATTAACCGCAGCCACTACGACTCCACTGAGTGACACCTACGGTAAGGCGATAACTGTCATACTGACCATCGCCCTTCACCGCGCCGCCGCACCATAATCGTGGTATGGTGGTGAACCATTGCTTAACTGTTGCCTGTCAACTGTGCTACTGCTAGCCAAAGATGAAGACCTCATGGTATGGCAGTGACACCGCCCAATCGTAGACAGACTGACAAAGGCCTAGGGTAAAGCGGTAAATCTTGCCTCTATGAAAGAATCTTAGCAGTAGAGAGGTAAAGGCTTGGAAAGATGATAATTTTGCCAAGTCTTTTTAGAGGTCCAAGCCAGAAGTTGAGGCACCTGTTCCCAACAAAGAATTAGAAAGTGCAATGCATATTAGTTTGTAAATATATCTTCTATTGTGATGTTTCTTCTTCTATAATAGTCAGAAGCCGTAACCATTCAACCGCCAACCTCCACCATTGTTTGCTTCTAATCTGTTGTATTAGAGCCCATCATCGCCTAGTTGTGTGACTGTTTGATAGTAATGGTACAATGAATAGAAGGCGTCTACATTTTTAGTGTGCTTGAAGTTGCTGGAGGTAGTGAGCCAAAGGTTGTAGATGGCATAGAGTTGCAGTGGTGGATCTTTCTTCTTGCTCTGAAATAGTGAATCTCTTTGTGATAATTTTCTTCTATTCTTATTTCTTGTATACAATGAATCCTTTAGGCAATGTGCCTTTTGCAGTGAGCTTTTCTTCTCTTTTGGGCAGTGAAACCTTTGGCAATGAGCCTATTGTATTTGGTGTTACTATTCATACATATGTGAGCTAATCCTCATCGTGGTTTTTCCCTGCTTAGAGTTTTCCATGTAAATCTGGTGTTGTCTTGTGTATGGTTGTGTTTGCATTGTTGTTTCACATGTTTACATTTTGCTAATGCTTAATGAGGGTTTAAAGTTTGATAAGGATTTTAAATTTAATGATGGATTGAATTTTTTAATGTATAGCTTATTGATCCCCCCTCTTAGTTGTCCTGTGCATCTAACAATTGGTATCAGAGTTGTGGTTCCTTGGAAGAAGCTTAACTACTTGAGGTAGATTTGGATGACATACATGAAGGGTGTTAAAGCTCCTATGCTCAATGGAACAAATTATACTTACTGGAAAGCTAGGATGGAATCCTTTCTGGTGTCTCTTGGGTTTGGTGTTTGGAAATTAGTTGAAAAAGGATATTCCTAACTTGCTAATGGTCCGACAAGTGATGATGAGATCAAGAAAAATGAAAACAATGAAAAAGCAAGGAATGCTATCCTAAGTGGTCTTTCTGATTTTGAACTTGGAAAGGTGATAAATCTGAAAATTGTAAAAGATATTTGGAGAAAGTTGGAGAGTATTTATGAAGGAGATGATAAGGTCAAGCAAGTGAAGATGTAGAATTACAAAGCCAAATTTGAAACCCTAAGGATGTCAGAAGATGAATACATTACAACTTATATGCTCAGAGTGGATGAAGTTGTTAATGCCATCAATTGTCTTGGTGGTAAGCTGGAAGAAAGTGAAGTTGTGAAAAAGGTACTAAGAACTCTTCCTAAACTCATAGTTCTAAAGTTTTTTCTATTGAGGAAGCTTAGAATTTAGAGATCAATATTCTAGAGAGCAGATGTTTGGTGCTTTAATTTATTTTGAATTGAGAGAGTTTGGTCAAGATGCTACAAATAAAGAAACTACTTTTAAAGTCTGTGAGGTAGAAAAGGATGATGAATCAGATTTGAATGATCTTGATGAGGTGGAAGCAATTTTTTAAGGAGATTGAAAAAGGGCACTAGAGAATATAGAGGTAAGTTACCCTTTAAGTGTTTTAATTGTGGAAGAATAGGTCATTATGCTTCTAAATGTCCAATCAAAGTTACAAATGGCAAACAAAAGGATCATAAAGATACATCTGTCAAGAAGAGTTATTATGTTGAAAAAGATAATGGTGTATCTAGTGATGAGGAATCAAACTATCTTGATGATGACAATGATGAATGCTTGTTCATGGCTCTAAATGTTGGAACCAATTCTACTAATTTTGAAAGATGTATGAAGGAAAGTGCTTCGGAAATAGGTCTTAAAATTAAAGGAACTATGATGATTGATTTTCATGCAAGAGAGGAAATAAACTATTGGATAATTGATAGTGAATTCTCAATTCATATGAGAGGTGATAAGAGTAAGTTTGTTAGACTTCAAAAGTATGATGGTCTTGTTAATTTTTGTGATGATACATTTGCTAAGATCTATGGAAAAGGTTCAATTATTTTTTATTGCAACCATAAAACAAATGATGCTCTTTATGTCAAAGGTCTTCGAAATAATATTCTTAGTGTAGAACAAATATGTTGGAAATGATACAATTTGGTGTTTCACGATGATTATTGTGAAATAAAAAAGGTAGCTTTGAAGCACTTTGGTTGCTAGAGGAATAAGGACAAAAGGTAATTTTTATCAGCTCAAAGGTGGTGGTGTTAGGTGTTTTATGTCTCAAATCAATGAAATTTGGCTATGGAATAGAAGAATGGGTCACATTAACTTTTATAACCTAGTGAATATCAATTCTACTGATGCTGTGAGAGATTTGCCAAGAATTACAGAGCCCTTCAATGCAATCTACAAAGAATGTCAATTTGGAAAGAAAACAAAGAAGAGGTTCAAGAATAGACAATATTCTATGTAGGACCTTTGGAGTTGGTGCATACAGACATATGTGGACCTACCAGAATAAGAAACTTGAAGCTCTCAAGGTGATAGGTATTTCATGTTGTTGATTGATGATTATTCTAGAATGACTTGGGTGAAATTTCTCAAAGAAAAATCAAAAGCTTTAGATAAGTTTAAAGATTTTAAATCTATGGTTGACAATGAAATGGATCTAAAAATCAAGTGCTTAAGGTCTAATAGAGGTGGTGAGTTTACTTCAAATAAGTTTAACAATTTTTATGAAGATCATGGAATAAAGCGACATTTGTCAGTTCTTAAGACTCCTCATTAGAACAGAGTTGTGGAGAGGAAGAATAGGAAAATTCAAGAGCCAACAAGGACTATGATGAAGGAAGCAAATCTACCAGATGTCCATTGGGGAGAAGCAATTCATATTGTAGTGTACATACTTAACAAAGGTCAAGCAAGAGTGAACAACTCAAAGACTCCTTATGAGTTATGGTTTGGAAAGCCTCCTACTATGAAATACTTTAGAGTGTTTGGAAGCAAATGCTATATCAAGAGAGATGAAGAAAAAATAGGAAAATTTGATGTAATATCTGATGAAGGAATTTTCCTTGGATCCTCTACAAAGAGGAAAGCCTACCAGTGCTATAATAAAAGGTTGAAGAAGGTTGTTGAAAGTGCAAGTGTCAAAGTGGATGAAGAATCACATCAGAGTTCTATGTTGATAGAAGGATATGAATCTGATGAACTCCCTCGTAGTGAAGAAGAAAAATATTAAGAGAAAAAAAAGAGATGAATATTGAAGAGGAAGAAGCTCCATAAAAGATTCCTAAGAATATTTTCTTAAAATAAAAATGGCACAACCACTAAAAATATTTATTAATGATCATAAAATAGTATTTACAGACATCGATCAAGATACCTATAAGGAATCGAGGGCACCAAGGCCATATATAGAGGGGATGCTACAAAATCCTGTAGAACAGAGGAGGCATGCAAGCCCTTTACAAAAGTACAAAAGAAGAAACCTAATACAAGAAATTGGTAGATACAAAATTTTACAGTGCCCGATGCATTGAAGGAAAGAAGATAATTGCCAAAGAAGCCAAGGAGAGAGACCTGCAACCACCACAACTTGCAAAACAAAGAAGTGTGAAACAAAAAAACCAATGAACCAAACAAAGTGTTGTGGATCCAGGGAAGGAGGGGCTAAGAACCAAAATGGAAAATGCTCAAGGCTGAGAAACAACATGATGAGGAGCTGTAACAAGATGCCCAAATTGACAAAATTATCAAGAAGTACTCTCCTTAGAGGAGGCTAAATCTATGGGTGGCGAAAATAATGGTTCGTCATGAGGCTCCATGAGAGCATGTCTTATGAGAAAACGTACAACATCATAGAGTTCTTGAATTGAATCACATAAATAATTGCCATACTGTGCTCTGAGCCTAAGAAGATGATAATTGAAACTATGCAGGTAATCATTCAATAGACCATTTGACATTAAGTAGAGTAAAGAAGAAAACCATCTATCAGAGAGTAGGTGCTACCTGCAAAAGATACCTTTGACCGTGTTTGAGCCCAGAAGAATATCGTAGCTCTCTAAAGTAGGATGAAAGGATGATAATGGACAAATATGCAGGAGAAGGTAAAAGTCGGCCAAAAATTTAACCATCTCCATGCACCAAAGAAAATCCATGAGGTTAGAGACGAAGCATGAGGCCACCTCGTGTGGAAGTGCAGTAATATGGATGTCCAACCAGTCGTGACCAAGAAACAATTCTATTGCATTATGAACCTATTTCTATTCTATCACAAACGTTCTTCTCAAATTTTCCAACGTAAATTGTGAGCACTCTCTTATTTCAAGCATCCCGAGCAGAATGAAAACCTTGAAGAGGTCCATTTTTGCACTAGGAATGAAGAAATACAACTAGGAGGAAGAGTGTAAAAAATGCCACCAAATTCCCACAATAAAAAGGAGTAGCTTAGCTGCCTGATCACAATTGACAAGGCCTCACATTATCTTGCAATTAAGGAGGCTGAGTTTTAAGTGTACCCAACGGTAGAAAGGAGGTGAAGTACCATTAATGGTTAGCAAAGCCTTGTACCTGAAGATTTCACTCGTAGTTCCATGTGCTAATACTTGGCACATGCTTTGGAGATATGATCATTTTAAATCAAAATAGCTAAGCCAAAAGAAGTATTGATAACTTTAAAGATGCTAAAAAATCAACCTCTCAGATGTTCGTCGACAAGAGTAATCTCTCATAGGTGAACATATGAGAAGGATATAAATAGTCACTAGCCCCAATCTGGCCGAAAAATTTTAGAGCACCAATACCATTTCTCTGATTCTGCATTTAACTCCAAGATTTGAAATATGCCATGAGATCCTCAAAAATGTTTGTCATAAGGAGGAAAGTTCATTGTGGCAGACACAAGTAAGGAGGGGGGACACATGTCACCCTAGATAGTGTGAATAACAGTAGGTTGAATGAGTAACAAGATGCAAGATCAAAATGTCTTTTGTGAAGCAAGATAACAGAGAGTAACTATCGCCAAATCTGTCAATGGTGTCAAATACAATAACGTACAATACAATGAATCCCAATGAGAATTTTTTGAGACTTGAAGCAACCAACACACACAACTCCAAGGTATTTTTGTAGTGTTTTCACTTGAATGATGCAAGTTCCCATACATTAATGAATTAACACTTATAATTCTCAAGAACATAGGCAACCAACACTAAATCATTTCCACGAGTCAATAATATGAAAGCAAGCATACAAGGAGGACCCGATAATTTGCCTCTAAAAGTCTATTTTAACTTCAAACTTTGTCTTCATCTCCCTGATCGACAACTGGAATTGTCTTTATTCAGTATTCGATGGATTCTAATAGTTGTCTTCAAAAAAATCAACTTGGAAAAAGTAACAAAAGCCCGATAGAGTATCCACCAATGTGAAGAACGATTTTCTCATCAATATTGACCAACAACCAAGAGAAATCAATTTGATAGATGTATTTGAAGAGGTCAAGAAAGGAGGCCATAATGATGACTAGGAAATGCACCTCGACTAAAAACATAGAAAAAAGAAAGGAGGAGAATTCACCCAAAGGAAGCCAGAATTGGTGGTTTGTTAAAAATTTCTAACAAAATAATTGAGCACATTCTTCGGCCGAGAATTCTCTATAAGATAAGGCTTCATCGATTGCTTTGTTTGCAAGGGTGTCCACATGTAGATCAACTTCTTTGTAACAATGGGAGATTTCAAATTTTGGGAACTCCTCAAGCTGTTGCAAGATGTGGGATAAGATGTAATCCAGATGCCAAGAGTCAGAACTTCTCCTTTTTAAAGCTGAGATTACAACGATAGAATCACCTTCAATGAAAAGAAGTGGGATGGAGAGCTTCTTCACTAGATTCAAGCCAATTCTCAAGGCATTAAATTCAACAACATTGTTAGTGCAATAAGGAAATAGTTCACATGCATCACTGTGAAGTCCACTTGCCAATTCCTTAAGACTGCTGCTATGCCTGATTTACCCGGGTTACCTCTCGAGGCCTCGTCAAAATTTAGTTTTACGAAGTTTTATGGGGAGGAATCCAAGTTAAAGGTTTTTTTGTTCACTCCAGGAGTCATGTTTGAGATTGAGCCTGTTCTAGGAAGTTTAATATGGTGCCAATTTTTAAGACGAATGCATCATAGGAAGAGTAAGATATTTCTGAATTTATGATCATGAAGAGTGCCATTGTTGTCACCTCGGAGATGGAGATTTCAATTTTTGCAGGACTTGATAGAGGGTGGAGGCCTTCTTTCTGAAAATTCTATTGTTCCTTTCAATCCAAATGTTCCAGGTGATTATAGAAGGGGATATCTCCCATAAGCAAGATAAAGAAGAGGATGAGAATAGAAATGGCCAACTCAAAAAGTGATTGAAGATAGTATTATGAAGAGGGCTTTACCATCCCAACTTGTTCATAACCCAAGACTAGCATCGATGAGCAAATTCACAGCCAATTAAAAGATGGTTCGCAGATTCAAAAGCATTCCCACATAAGACACAAGGGAACAAAGGCATGATTCCAAATTTATCCAATCGCATACCCATTAGAATTCTATCTTTGATTGCAAGCCATGCAAATGCACCTGCCTTTGGAAGAACATGAGGGCCCCAATAGAGCCTAAATGACCAAGAAGGTTTAGAATTTTTAATAACCAACGAATAGTATCCTTCTTTTACGCTATATTGACTAGATTTGGATTTTGTCCAAATGATCACATTTTGACTATTAGAAAGGAAATATTGCCTCTTCAAAAGTTCAACTTTTAATAAATATTTTTCATGTGAAGGGACCTACAAGGAATCAAAGTTCTTCCATTTCGCCATGCTGGGCTTGGTAGGGTCATAATCTAAATAATCACCTTGTTGCCCCAAAAATGTTTAAGAGTTAGTTCAAAATGTGTCCATTTTCCAAGGGACCTGAGAGGCATGTGGTCATTCCAAGCATCCTCCCCAAAAGAGCCTTCTCACCATTATTAATAACCCAAGAAAGATGAGGGAGGATAACAAACCTACAGGAGGAAATAAAGTTCCAAATATTAGAGCCCTGAGGGAGGTTTTATTGAGTGAATATTCTCTCTATCAAGGGATTTCAAGTATTTATATTGCATGATTCGACACCTTTTGGTTCTAGGTTTTGTGTAGATTTTCCAAACTAATTTAGCACCAAGTGCTTTATTTTGGAGGAAAATATCACGTAGACCTGCTCATCCCTGAGGTTTAGGCTCACAAATGGAATCCCAAGCAACAAGAGAGTTTCTTTTTTGAAGAAACATTTTACGACCAAAGGAAATGCTTGAAAATATTATGAAGAGCACTTCCTTTTCCTATGGGGAGTTTCAGAACTGATATTAAATATATCAGTAGAGAGTATAAAATAGATTTGAGCAAGACCAACTTCCCAACAAACGATAACCATTTTCATTTCCAGAGTAGGATTTTGTTAGATATTGAAGAAATAAACCTGTCCCAACAATCACGTTTTTCTTTCCCTGAGAAGAAAGGGATTCCCAAGTATTTACAAGGGAGAGAATCATACTGAAAACCCCAAAAATTTAAAATAGGAGATTTGACCTTAGCATTAACATTCATAAAGAAAATATTGGATTTTTTAGAATTGTAGAATTGACCAGAATACTTACAATAATAAGTTAGAACACTTTTTATTACTTTGACCTCTTCAATTGTTGCTTGGCCCAAAAAGAGGGTGTCATCTGCAAAGAGAGAGTGTGAGATCAGGAAAAGAAAAGGATGAATGGTTATCCCTTTCCATATGCCCACATTTCGAGCTGCAATAATAGATCTACTCAACCCTTCCATAATTAAAATAAACTAGGAAGGAGACAAAGGGTCTCCTTGTCTCAATCCTTCTGACATAACAAAGAAACCATGTGGAGTGCCATTTATGATCATCAAAAATCTGGCATCCGAGAGACAAGAATAAATCCATTTGCACTAGCTATGAATAAAACTAAATTCTTCAAAATAGCGAGAAGAAAGTTCTAGTTTACTCTAACATAGTCTTTCAACATGTCCAATTTGAGAACAATAGCAGGGGATTTGGCAAGCATTATTGAGTGAAGAACTTCGTGAGCCAAGATAGCCTCTTCCGGTGTATCTTTCCCAGGGACAAACACTCCTTGTTCATCGAAGATAATTGAAGGAAGCAGTTTTGAAAGCCTAGATGCAATGGCTTTGGTGAAATTTATAGAAATTGAGTTACAAAGAGCTATTGGATGAAAATCGTTAAAAGATGAGGAGTTATCTTTTTTAGGAATGAGGGCAAGAAATGTTGTATTTAACCCCTTTAGAATGTTTTAATTCCTTCTCGACTCTTCCAAGGCTTGGAGTATATCATGTCCCACAAAAGCCCAACATTTTTGAAAGAAGAGGGTTGTAAAACCATCTGGGCCCGGGCCTTTTTCAGCTTCCATTGAGAAAACAACCTGTTTGATATTTTCCAAGGAAAAATTGGCCATTAATACTTTGTTATTTTCCTTTGAGATTAAAGTTGGAATGTTGTATATAATTGAATTACTCTCAAAAGAGTTTTGATCTTTGGTTGGGGCTAAAAAAAATTCAAAAAAAGATACAATGTCCAACCCAATTTACTTCTTCGTGCAAAGAAGCTCACCCGAGGAAGACAAAATGGATGCTATTTTATTTGATTGTCTCCTTAATTTGGCTGAAGCATTAAAAAAAAAACATATTTTTATCCCCCTCTTTTAGCCAAGTCTCCCTAGATTTTTTTTCTAGTAACTTTCTTTGCGGGCAAGAATCTCTTCATATTCAACCTTTAAAACCTTTTCTCTATTGAATAAGGTGTTGTCCATTCCAGTCTTAATCACTACCTCATAAAGATCCGGTAAATTTGATTTGATCGTTAGTTTTTCTAAAAAAATGTTCTTGAAATGATTTTTGTTCCAATCTTTTATCTTATTCTTCAAATAGTGTAGTTTTTGGCTAAGCTAGAACATTCTTGTTCCTTCAATAAATGGAAAATTCATCCACCAATCTTTGACCAGATTGATGAAATTGGCATCACGAAACCACATTGCCCGAAGCTTAAGAATCTTAAGTATGTGCAAAATAATAATTTTGAAGATCAAATCATTGAAGATAAGAGAAAAGGTGGGTTGACAAGAAGAAAAGCTTCTTTGAAAGAGAAATAGGTAAACTTTTTTCTACTTTCAGAGGTAGAACCTAAAACTATAACTGAGGTATGGAAAGATGAGAATTAGATCAAGGCTATGAAAGAAGAGTTGGAACAAATTGAGAAGAATCAAACTTGGGAATTGGTCCCAAGACCAACAAACAAGAATGTGATAGGAACTAAATGGGTTTTCAGAAACAAATTGAATGAGGATGGAAAAGTTGTCAGAAATAAGGCTAGACTTGTGTGTAAGGGCTACTCACAAGTGGAATGAATAGATTTTGAAGAGACTTTTTCTCCAATGACAAGGATGGAACCTATTAGAATGTTTTTGGATTTTTCAACATACAAAGACTTCAACACATATCAGATGGATGTGAATTCCGCATTCTTGAACAATGAGTTAGAAGAACAGGTGTATATTGAACAACCGAAAGGTTTTCAGTTATCAAAATATGATGATATGGTTTGCAGATTGAAAAAGGCATTGTATGGACTGAAACAAGCTCCTATATAGGTTGGTATGAAATATTGGATATATACTTGTTACATTGAGGATTCAAAAAGTGTACTAGAGAGATAACAACCTTTACTTCAAGGTGGAGGGAGAAAAAATCTTGATTGTGGTAGTGTATGTTGATTATATAATCTTTGGAGGAAACGAAGGTATGTGCAAGAGGTTTGCAGATGAGATGCAAAAATAATTTGAGATGTCAATGTGTGGGGAGATGAATTTCTTCCTTGGATTACAAATCATTCAATTATAAAAAGGTATTTTAATTTCACAGTCAAAGTATGTCAAGGGGATGTTAAAGAAGTTTGGAATGGAGGATTCTAAACCAGTGTGTACTACTATGGTTAGTGGTTATAAATTTGGAAGGAAGTCAGGTGAGTGGAAACAACTTCCTACACTAATCTAAGCAGGGGAGAGTTACAAAAGTTCATTTTAACACCTTTAACAATTACAACAAGAGAAGCACATAGAGAATAATGGAAATAGAGCAGCAAGAACAAAAATACACCATATATTTGTGGGGAACACCGTTTTGGGTAAAAAATCCCACCCTTCAAAAGCATAATAATTTCTCTATTACGTCAACAAGCAGTTACAACATAGCCCAAGTACAAAGCTTCTATATAAGTGCTTTGTCACAAACACTTGTTTTGGAGTAAATCCAACAACACTTTGTTACCTGCAAATAAACTATGCATTCTACAACTCAAGGCACTCAATAAATAGAGTGATATGAGCTTCAAGAAGCATCTAGAAGGTGAGGGGCATCCAAATCTACATGGCACAATTTCCAACACCTTAGACATGCATTTGACACATGTACAACATTCACTTACACCCTTGACAAGTGTCTAACATGCAAATATTCTTCTTCCAAGCTTGGATGCCTAGAATATGCTAAAAATAGCTTATGATAGATGCCTTACACATCTTACAACCGTTATAGAATATATCATATCTGACAACACTTACAGTTGTAAGAGAATTTGTCATAACTGACTAAAAATAACCAGTTCTCTTACATCTTGTCATAACCCATCTTGGGCACCAAATTTCTCCATGCATTCAAATATGCCTTATGACACGTCATAGAATCTATCATATGTCATAGATTCCAAAGTGGGATGCCTATGTCCACTTGGGATGATGATGTGTCATCCAATCACCTCCAATGGGGATGGCACCCAGCTGGTGGGTCCCAATTAATGACATGACACCATAGGAAATAAAATCATACAAATAAATACATTAATTACATCAATTAAATAACACTAGGAATCTAAGGTTGAGACACCTTAATCCCAACATTCTCCCACTTGTTTAAGGCCTGTTGAGAGTCATACATAATCATATGCTAAGGGCCCCAAGGCTCATGGAATCAAAACACCATCTAAAATTATATGTGCTCACTAGCTGTGTTAGTGCATCTGCAACATTCACCAAAGAGTCAACCTTTTCCAAGCTCACCTTTCCATCTTCTACCATATCACGAACGAAATGATACTGAACATCAATGTGCTTTGTCCTGGCATGGAAGGTAGGATTCTTTGCTAGATTTGCATTTTGACTGTCACAACAACCAATAATATGTCCTGCATCTAAACCAATATCATAATACAATATCTTTAGCAAAATGGATTCTTTACATTCATGAGTGGCTATCATATACTCTACCTCTATCATGGACAATGCGACTACAATCTGCCGCTTACTTATGCAATTGATAGCACCACCAAACATCATAAACACATAACCACTGGTGGATCTTCTACTATCAATGTCACCTACCCAATCTGAATCCACATGTCCTCGAATGCTCACAGAATGTCGAGGTCTAGTAGGATAATCATGAAAACACAAGGCATACTCAGAAGTGCCCCGTAAATATCTGAACACCCTCTTAACTGCATCCCAATGCACCCGCTCAAGATTAGCCATAAAATGGCTAAGGACTCCCACTGCTTGGGCGATTTTCGGTCTCGTACACACCATCACATACACCAAACTGCCAACTGCACTCACACATGGTACTTTGGTCATGTCCTCCATCTGAGTAGGATATTTTGGATAATCATTCACATAAAGCTTCATCCCTTGCATCACAGGAACAACTAACTGTCTACAATCTACCATGTTGAATCTTTCCAACACAAAGTTCACATACATGCTCTGGCTTAACCAAAGCTTTTTGTTAGCTTTGTCTCTAGTGATTTCCATTCCCATATTGTACCTAGCGGCACCTAGGTCTTTCATCTCAAACTGTGCTAACAACTGAAACTTCAAATTTGAAATCATACTTTTACCATTCCCAATAAACAACATATCTTCTACATGTATAGGACAATAATGAGAATGCAACCATTATCAGTTTTAAAGTATACACAATGGTCAAATTTAGATCTCTCAAATCCCAATGAAAACACATAGGTATCAAAATTCTGATACCTTATTCTAGGAGACTGCTTCAAACCATAAAGAGACTTCTTTAGTTTACAAACCAAATTTTCTTTGCCTTTCTCAATGAAATGCTTTGGCTCTGACATTTGAATCTCTTCCTCCAAATCACCATGAAGGAATGTTGTCTTCACATCCATCTATTCCATTTCTAAGTCATATGTAGTTGCAAGTGACAATAGAAGTTGGATAGATGTTAGCTTTGATACGGGAGAGAATATCTCTACATAATCAATTCCCTCCACCTAAGAAAACCCCTTAGCTACCAACTCTGCCTTATACTTCTCAACACTGCCATCAAGACCACACTTTTTCTTGAAAACCCATTTACAACCAATAGGTTTACGCCCAAGAGGCAAAGGTACCAAATCCCAAGTTATTTTTCTTTAATGAATCCATCTCCTCGTCCATGGCTTGGATCGAGGAATCTTAATCATTCATACCCAATCCCTCTCTAATAGTCCTAGGCTCATCAATATTAGTAATCAAGATAATATGCAAATAGAATCTAGTAATGAATAACTAAACCTTTCCGGTTTCTACCTAATTCGTGTAGACCTACTCAAAGGCTGAGGTTGAGGTTCTCCTTCTTCAAAACTTTCAGAGCTACTTGATCTCACCTCATCATCCGGTCCAACAACAATACTTGGTTCTTCTTTCTTCAGAGTAGGTGGAATCTGAACCACCTCCTTTTGTCCTCATCATCAGGTCCAATAGGAATACTTGGTTCTTCTTTCTTTGAATTAGGTCGAATCTGAATTACCTCCTTTTATTTCTCTTCTTTCTTTGGTCGTAGCTCAACAATGGAAGTTTTCATCTCTCTAAACATCAAAATTCTACTCTAGAGAACCTTCTAAGCTTCTAGATTCCAAAGCTTGTACCCTTTCACACCAACACCATAGTTGATAAAGATACACTTAATAGCCTTGTTCTCCAACTTTGACCTCTTCTCAATTGGAACATGAGCATAAGCTTCACAACCAAATACTCTAAGATGTCTCATCAAAGGCTTTTTACTAGACCACGCCTCCATGGGTGTCTTACCAACAAGCATTAATGTAGGAGATCTATTGATCAAATATCATACAGTGGCTACTGCTTCATCCCAAAACCTCTATTCAAGGCTAGCACCACTCAACATACTCCTAGCCCTCTCCATCAATGTTTTGTTCATCCTCTCTGCAACTCCATTTTGTTGTGGAATGTAGGGAGTAGTTTTATGTCTCTCAATCTCATGCTCTTTTGCTGCATGCACACAATAATCTGCTGCTTCTACAATGATCTGCTGCCTGAAATTCTTCAAGAAGTGTGAATTATCCTTCATGAACATTATGATTAGAATGAACAAATATCACCTTGTATTTATACAAAATGAGGTGACTCTTCAAGGAGGTCGGCTTCACTTGGAATAATAATAAACTACAAAATAATCTCAAAGAGGGTTGGCCTCATTCATTAAATCAACCATGTATAAATTAAATAGCCGTAGGCTATCATTTAATTTAATATAAACTTGATGTGATTGCTGGAAGAAGCAGTTCGATGCTGCTAATAACATCAACACTCCCTCTCAGCTAGGGATGATACTTCCAGCTACATAAAACATATCACCTCATCGTGATATCAACCATCATCGCTACATCCATAGATGGTATGTACAAGTGCTCATCACTCAATGTGATGTTGTCACCTCATCGTGACTTTCACCATGGCTCTCCTAGAGGGTGAAACACAAGTACAAGAAAATCATCACGGACTTTGTTAGGTGATGCTGTCATGGAGTCACACACATGACATCCACCATGGCTCTCCCAGAGGGTGGATACAAGGGATTTCACCTCGAACTTCTCTCAGAGAAGAACTCATTATCAAGGGATTTCACCTCAAAATTCTCTTAGAGAAGAACTCATTAAAGAGGATCACTGATATGAGACTCCTTCTCAGTCAAGGCTGCATTCTCCACCATACCAAGTTTTTATTGAAAGTACACAAAATTTATCCTGAAGAGGGGCTTGGTGAGAATGTTTGTCATCTGCTCATCAGTGCTGATATACCTCAATGGTATAGCTTTCCTCAATACCATATCTCTGATATAATGGTACTTGATCTCAACATGCTTTGTTTTGTCATGAAACACAGGATTGACAAAAAGCTTCACACAGCTCTGGTTATCACAATGAATGATAGTAGGCTCCATTGATTGTCCAAACAATCCTGCAAGGAGCTTATGAAGCCACACTGCTTCACAAGCTGCCATACAAGCTGCAATATACTTTGCCTCGGTTGTACTCAATGCCACTGAAGACTGCTTCCTGTTGCATCAGGATATCATAGCAGATCCCAAACTGAAGCAACAATGAGAGGTACTCTTTTGATCTGTGACATACCTTGCCCAATCAGAATTAGTAAAACCATGCAGCTCCAAAACCTCTCCTACAAAATTATCTCAATCCATATCCAACTGTGCCACGCAAGTATCTTAGGATATGTTTAGCTGCAACAAGATGTATCTGCCTTGGTTCACACATAAAATAGCTAAGTGCACTCACTGCATAACAAATATTTGGTCTAATGTTAACTAGATACATCAATGAACCAATCAGTTGCCTATACATCATGGAATTTGCCAGTTTTGAGCTAGCTACAACCTCTTTCAATTTCTGAAAGTTGGTCTCCATAGGAGTAGGCATGGATTTGCAATCCATCATACCAAAGCTCATCTTTTTTAGGTTTAGTAGGCTCCCTCTGAATCTTTAAGTACTTGCATTAACCTTCTGACCTCTTCCTCCAAGATAGCCAACAACACTTGACTTAGATAAATGTTTTTCCAGCACACACCTCTGGTACTGTAGAGAATTCAGGATTGTCCTTCCCGATCTCAGATCACACTATTCTGAATAGGTTTGCAGAGCTACCAATATCAAATCCAGATGTCTATCTTGTGCAATTATGAACTCAGTAGTTGAAGAGGTCTTTCAAGGATTTTACACTTGACCTTGCAACACTGCAATCTTCACTCCATTTCAGCGAGTCATAGAACTCCCTCTTGATCCCTGCTTCAGATATTGCAAAGAAGACTTCTGGAGGTGCACTCCCCCTCGCCACCAACTTAGTCCCTCTAGTGTTTACTCCCTCTTGATCATTTCTTTGGTTGACATGACTTCCTCACAAGATGCCTCAAGCAATCTCTCATCATCTTCTTGCCCCTAAATTTGTCCCGGAAGCATTTTAGATAGAGATTACTAACAATCTATAATTATCCAAAGAAATATCAAGGCTATAATCATATAAGTTATAGCATGAATACATGAAATTTACAAAGGATCTTATGCTAGTGAACACAACACAATTCAAGAGAATCCATTATCTCTCTTTACTAATTACAAGATCCAAAAATAAATGATATAACTCAGCAACCAAAGAATGCTTATCTTTTTAAATATTCTGATGGATCCAAATGCTGGACATAGCATGATATGTTGCTCTTGTGCTCAGATCAGACCACATCCTTCACAACTTGCACATAGGCCCCTGGCAAGGTTAAATTTGAACATGGTCTTTGACCGTTCAAATTTATTGATGCACTCTAGCTGCGACCCACCTAGAATTGTTTTAGAAGGCACAAGTCCGATATTGGGACTCTTCCTGTCACTTTTATTGCTGGAAGAATCTGTTCATCAAGAGATGTCTTCGGCCATCAACTCAGACCTAAGGCTGCAAGCTAAGACTTCATGCTTGATTATATCTCCCGGCAGCATGGCTTCCTTATCGGATGCCTCAAGCTCTTCTTCTCTAAGCAATCTCTCATTACCCTCTTGCTCATCGATCCGTCTTGGAAGCAATAAGAGAGAGAGATTACTAATAGTTTAAACTATGCTTAAGAAATGTCAAAGCTAGAGGCATACAAGATTCACTATCCCATGTTGTAGCATGAATTAATAAACATATAAAATATTCATGAACATTAATCAAACATGAAATACTTATCTTGTTATTGATTTTGTTACCGCCATTTTTATTCTTTGAAACAACTATCATCTTTGCCCAATGATGTACTGAACTCTTGAAGATAGAATACTTCTATTGCAGATTGATATCAGACCACTTCAAATCTCTAGTTGTCTCAAGCCGTCGAGCAAGTGAAAACTACTTTTGTTGAAGATGCTTCAGTTTGTTTTGTAGCTCAGAAAACTCTGTCAGCATAATCTGTTGAGTTTCCTTGATAGCAACTTCGCTCAACCTTTCTTCATCATCTTGAAGCATAAACTAGGGAGACCTTCATCCCTTGCCGTAAATAACCCACTTATAAATTTTGTTCATTGAATGGTTCACTCCAGAATCGACACACTATGATCTGACTATCATTTGATGTTGTCGAAATTATTATCTCTAGAGGTGACTTGAAGCCCCAAGGCTATATCTATCGGTACTGCACCCGAATTCCCTAATTCAATGATCTTTCCTTATTCAGATAGCTCCTTACAAGCCTTGACTGAAATAGCAAGTTAGAAAGATAGTGACCTACTTTGATACCATGTTAGTGTTTTAAAAGATCAGATGAATAGAAAGAAAGCACTCAGATAATGCAACACATGAGACAATGAACACCATAGATACCTTGGGAAAACCCTCCTCTTAAGGGAGAAAAACCCAACAAATATATTTCTCATATATATATAAAATAGGAGCAGAAATTTGCTTTCAACTCAAGCCCAACTCATGGCCAAATTTGATACAATGAATAATAGCACCTCTCCTAGATGCAAAGGTACTCTAAATATGTTTCTCCTTGAAATCGGTCTGCTGCTACAATCTGATGATCTGCTGCTACATTATGATCTTCTGCCATAGTATGATGATCTGCTGCATGCACACAATGATCTATTGCTTCTACAATGATCTGCTGCCCAAGCGTGAACTTCTTCAAGAAGTGTGAATTATCCTTCATGAACATTATGATTAGAATGAACAAATATCACCTTGTATTTATACAAAATGAGGTGACTCTTCAAGGAGGTCGGCCTCACTTGGAATAATAATAAATTACAAAATAATCTCAAAGAGGGTCGGCCTCATTCATTAAATAAACCATGTATAAATTAAATAGCCGTAGGCTATCATTTAATTTAATATAAACTTGATGTGATTGCTGGAAGAAGCAACCCGATGCTGCTAATAACATCAACATGAGTACCCTTAGGTACCCAAAATGCACGACCATTAGATGTAGCTGCAACATGTTTCTTCTCTGCATAATAATATGGTGAGGATGAAGAATCCAAAGGTCTCGTATTCTGTACAATAGAAGAACTATTGCATTGTACAGTGCATGCATCAATCTGAAACAAAGTGCCAATATGAACACCCTTAGGCAACACCATAGCTCCTATTGTCATTTTGCATCCTCCACCATCGAAAACAACTTGCACTCCCAAATCATTCAATTTACTTACAGAAAGAAGGTTTCGTGCCAAACCTGGGATATGCAAGACACCATCAACCCCTTCACTCTTCCACGAACAACAATCTTTAGGTGAGAATCATCACCTAGGTACACCTCTCCACCATTGTACTCCTCATACTTCGAGAACCAATATCTCTGAGAAGTCATGTGAAAGGATGCACCTGAATCTATCAACCACACATCATTCGATGCATGGGATACCAAGGCTGCAATGAATGCTTCTCCATTAGCTTGGGATGATTTCTCAGATTCAAAATCAGAGATAGAATTGTTTTTCTTCTTCTTCTCCTTCTTGCAATATTTTCGAATGTGACCAACTTCATCACAATTCCAAAAAAAATCCTTGGACTTCTTACCAAGAGACTTTGATCTCCCTAGAGACTTTGACTTAGATTTCTTGTCTTTAGTTTTGCTTCTCTCTTTCGGTCTGCCACGAATTGCAAGGGTCTCCTTGGCCATTTTAGAAGACTTCCTTCACATCTCTTTAGATAATAATGACGCAAAAACCTCATCCATCTTAAAGTTGGAAGCAGTGCTTCCAATATCCATTACCAAGTGATCCCAAGATTCTAACAACAAACACAAAAGGAGCATGCAACGGTCTTGTTCATCTATTTTGTCTCCAATAGAACCCAGTTGTGCAACACACATGTTAAAAGAGTTCAGGCGATCTACAACGGATTCTCCATCTTCCGTTTTTAGAGAATACATCTTCTTTCTCAGGAAATCACTAAGCTTCTTCCATAGAGAAGCAAATTTTTTCTCTTCATGGACATTCAGGAGAATGAAATCAGCCAAATAGAGTCTAATAAGACCCTTGGATTTCCTATCCATGAGATCCTAATCTTCTTGTTTCATGCCTTGTGGCATGGTTCTGAAAACTGCAAGCCATAAGTCTCGGTCTACTAGCATGTCTTCCATTTTGAGCTTCCACAACTCAAAATCACCACCATTAAAATTTTCCATCTCAATCCTCCCATATGTGTGTTGAGAATAGGTGTCTCAACTTCTAGCTTGGACCTCTAAAAAGACTTGGCGAAATTATCATCTTTCTAAGCCTTTACCTCTCTACCATTGAGAGCTTTTCTAGAGGCGCGGTCTAGCAGTTTACCACCTTATCGTGGGCCTCTGTCGGTCTGTCCGTGGTTGGACGGTGTTACCGCCATACCGCAGGATCTCCATCTTGGGCTAGCAGTAGCGCGTCTGATAGGCATAGTCAGCGTGAAGGCTTACCTCCCTACCGCGGAGGGTGCTCGTTGGTGGCGTGGTGGCCGCGATCAATAGCGACAGTTAGCGAAGTCTGCTTATCGCCACATCAGGATGGCCTTTCGACCATGTCGCGGTGGTGCGGTAAGCCTTGGCAGTCAGAGACAATGGTTAACTCCTTACCGCAGAGGTCTTGCGGTCGGAGTGAGGTAGCATGGTGGTCGATATAGGCGGTTATTGCCATACCGCGGGAGGATTTACCTAGCCGTGCAGTGGCACTGCCTTACCTCGAAAGGTCGATCCGAGCTCGATGGTCACACGGTGATAAGTGACAAGGTTGCAGACAATACACTAACTCAGTTCTACGAGGGTGTTAGAAGGGACATGCGGTTGGGAGGTGGCACCGCCATACCGTGATGGCCTGCTTGGCTCGGCGAGGTAATGCAGTATGAGATGTTTGGCATTTGTGTTGATCGGTCAAACTTGACTGGAAGCGACAATCAAGTAGAGAGGCGATGCGTGACTAGTAATCAACATTTTATTGGTCGAAGTCTAGAGCGGTGAAAGAAGTAATTGCAAGACATGTTTCGACTGATGAAAAAATCCGATTAAGGCAAGGGAGTTAATTCTTGGGAAACCCGATGCATGATTGCAGGGTAGATTGGTCAGAAGATCTGATTGCTTGATTGGGTGAACGATGCATAATTAAGGCTTGCGATTGGTTGGTATGATTAATGTGATGTAAGACTTGTATAGTCGATTACATTGATATAAGTCAATGAAGGGTGATAGTGAAGTGTGAGAGAGACAAAATAGAGTGTTGTATTCATTGTATACTAAAAGAATTATTGTAACAGTGTGTGCATGAAAACTCAAGTCTCTTTTTGTGTGCTAACTATCAAAGAGTGAGGACTATGAGCTTTGTTTTTAATTTATTTTACTGTAATACAAAGTGTCTTCTCTTGGTGTGGTGGGTTTTTTTCTCGAAAGGGTTTTCCCATGTAAACTTGGTGTTATCTGTGATTGCTTTTTTCTTTTACTCTTGTTACCTTGTATGTGTTCATCTGAGTTTTTTTTTGAAGCTTTAAAATTGGTCTTTTGTACTTTTCCTCTGTTGTTTTAGCATTAGGAAAGTGTTTCCGCACCCCTATTCTCCTTTCAAGTGGTATCAGAGCCTGACCAGTTGTGTTATCCTTGTTAGTAAGGTTGGTTTTTGTGCTAATACCGTTCTAGTGGGAGTATTGCAAAATTATAACCTAGTTTTGTTTGAGATGGTGAGTACATCAGATAGTGAAGAGATTGAAAAATTCAATGGTGGCAACTTTGAGTTATGGAAATTCAAAATGGAAGACTTGCTTGTGGATAGAGACCTTTGGGTTGCTCTGTCTGGAACTATTCCACAAAGTACGAAGCAAGAAGATTGAGACCTTGCCGAAAGAAAAGGGAGAGGTCTGATAAGATTGAGTCTGGCCAATTTTGTACTCCTGAACGTCCATGAGGAGAAGTCTGCAGATTCAATATGGAAGAAGCTTGGTGATATTTATTAGGGAAAGTCTCTGGTAAATAAGTTATTCCTGAGGAAGAAGTTGTACTCCTTGAAGATGGAAGAAGGTGCATCTGTTGCAAACCATCTAAACTCATTTAATATGAGTGTTGATCGGTTAGCGTTTGTGGGTGTGAATATTGAGGAGGAGGATCATTGCATGCTCCTATTATGTTTGTTACTTGACACTTGGGATCATCTTGTAATGGCTATTGGAAGTACAACCACTACTTTCAAGATGGAAGACGTTGTTGCCTCACTATTGTCTGAAGAGATGCAGAGGAAGTCTTCAGAGATGGGCAAAGAGGCCCTTTCTATTCGAGGTAGATCAAAGGAGAAAGGGAAGAAGAAGGACAAGAAGTCCAAATCTAAATTTGTAGGGAGATCAAAGTATCCTGGTAAAAATTCCAAGGTGAAATGCTGGAACTATGGGCAACTTGGTCATATCCGAAAGGATTGTTAGGAGGAGAAGAAGAAGAGTCATGCTTCAAATAGTGACCTTCATCACAACCTTGGAAATTCAGGCATCAGATGATGTCTGGTTGGTTGACTTAGGTGCATCCTTTCACATGACGTCTCATAGAGAATGGTTCACTAAGTATGAGAAGTATGATGGTGGAAAGGTATACTTGGTGAGTGATTCAACATTGGTGATTGTTGATCGTGGAAGAGTCAAAATACAACTCTTTGACGGTAGAATCAAAGGGATTGGTGGCATATTGCACATACTAGGTTTGGCTCGTAACTTACTTTCTGTCAACAAGTTGAATGATGCTGGTGTGGAAGTTTCTTTCTCAAGCCAATAATTTAAGATGGCTAGAGGTGCAATGGTGTTGGCTAAGGGTGTACGTACTATAACTCTGTACAAACTAGATGCACGTCTTGTTCAATGCAACAACACCTCTGTAAAGTCAAGAAAAGTTGTTCCTATAGAGGAAGATGAAGATGCTTCTCTAGCTACAAATGCCTTGGAGGTGAAAATTCCAACAAAGAAGACCATGTTGTGGCATCATAGACTTGGTCACATAGGTGAGAAAGGTTTAAAAAACTTGAAAAATAAAAATCTTGTTGAAGGGCTTGATGATTGTAACCTCAAGTTTGATTTTTGCGAACACTGTATTTATGGAAAGCAACACCGTGTTTATTTTTATTTGAGTCCTCATAAATCTTCTGGTGTACTGGATTATGTCCATTCTGATGTGTTTGGTCTAGTTAATGTTCCTTCATTATCGAAGTCTAGATATTATGTTTCCTTTATTGATGACTATTCGAGAAGGGCATTTATATACTTTCTTAAGAGTAAATCAGAAGTGTTCAATCGGTTTAAAAAATTTAAAACTTTGACAGAGAATCAGAGTGGAAATAAAATCAAATGCTTGAGGATGGATAATGGTGGTGAGTTTTGTTCTGCAAAATTTGAAAGGTACTGCATAGACCATGGGATTAAAAGGTATAAAACTACACCTTATAATCCACAACAAAATGGAGTTGTTGAAAGGTTGAACAAAACATTAATGGAGAGAGCGGGAAGTATGTTGAGCAGTGTTGGTCTGGAGTAGAAGTTTTGAGCTGAGGTTGTGGCTACGACATGTTACCTAGTAAATCGTTCACCTTGTTGTGCTCTTGTTGACAAGACACCTTCATAAGCGTGGTCTGTTAAGAAGCCCTCTCTGAGACATATTCATGTTTTTGGCTGTGAGGCATATGTATATATGCCCAATGAGAAAGTATCAAAGTTGGAAAACAAGGTTGTTAAATGTATCTTCATCGGCTATGGTGTTGGTGTGAAGGGATACAAGCTTTGGAATCCTAATACTGAGAAGGTTTTATACAACAAAATTGTAATATTTCGTGAGCTAAAACCTTCAGTAGTTGATCCACAGCTAGAGACAGATAAAAGAGAAAAAAAGAATGATGTAGTTCAGATTCCCTATACTCAAGAAAAAGAGGAACTACCTGGTGTACCTGAAACTGAGGAGAGTTCAAGCAACTCTAAAATTTCTGAAGATGAAGAACCACAACCTCAACCAATAAGAAGGTCTACACCTAAAAAATGACAACCTGATAGGTACGGTTTCTCTATGTTATATTCAAACGGTGCCTATGCTTTGATTACTAGCACTGATGAACCTAGGACTGTAAAAGAAGCTATTAGTATGTTTGATTCAAATTCTTGGTTGGAAGCCATGAACGAAGAAACAGAATCATTGAAGAAAAATGAAACCTAGGATTTGGTACCTTTGCCTGAAGGGCGAAAGATTGTTGGTTGTAAATGGGTATTCAAGAAGAATACTGGTCTAGATGGCAGTGTAGAAAAGTATAAGGCAAGGTTGGTTGGAAAACGTTTTTCCCAAATAGAGGGAATTGATTATGGAAAAATATTTCCCCCTGTAGCAAAGTTGACATCTATCAGATTTCTATTGTCATTGGCAACAACATATGACTTAGAGATTGAGCAGATGGATGTGAAGACATCGTTTCTCCATGGAGAGATGGAAGAAGAAATTTATATGTCCCATCCTGAGCACTTCGTTGAAAAAGGTAAATAAAGTATGGTTTGTAAATTAAAGAAATCTCTGTATGGTTTGAAGCAGTCTCCTAGAATGTGGTACCAGAAATTTGACACTTTTGTGTTGTCTATGGGATTTGTGAGATCAAAATATGATCATTGCGTTTATTTTAAATCTGAAAATGATCGTGTGCTTATTATTAACCTGTACATGGATGATATGTTGTTCATAGGAAATAGTAAGTCTATGATTTTTGATCTTAAATCTCAATTGTATACAAAGTTCGAAATGAAAGATCTGGGTGCAATAAGGTATATTCTGGGGATGGAGATAACTGGGGATAAAATGAGCAGAAATATCTGGGTAAGTCAGAGTAAGTATGCCAATATAGTTCTGGAGAGATTTTTTTATGGATGATTGCAAGCAACTATTTGTTCCAATTATGCAAGGAACATAACTATCTGTTGAAGCTTGTCCAAAATCTGCTATTGAGACGGAGGACATGACTAGGGTGCCTTATGCAAGTGTTGTTGGAAGTCTAATGTATGCCATGGTCTTTACAAGGCCAGACATTGCCCAAGCAGTGGGAGTTCTCAACCGTTTTATGGAAAATCCAGGAAGATCACATTGGGATGCTGTGAAGAGAGTGTTCATATATTTAAAGGGGACTTCAGAATATGCTCTGTGTTACCATGGAAGTTCAATTGCATCACAAAGAACACTCAACTTTCGTGGATATGTAGATTTTTATTGGGTAGGGGACATTGACAACAGAAAATGCACCATTAGATACACTTTCATCTTAAATGGTGGTGCATTCAGTTGGATGAGCAAGCAACATGCTGTAGTCGCTTTATTCACTACAAAGGCCGAATACATGGAAGCAACACATGCCTACAAAGAAGCAGTTTGACTGATTCGTTTGTGTTCTGATGTTGGTTTTAATTTAGGGTAGATTACAATTTGTTGTGACAATCAGAGTCCCATTTGTTTGGCAAAGAACCCAACTTTCCATGCCAGGACAAAGCACATTGATGTGCAGTATCACTTTGTGAGGGATATGGTGGAAGATGGAAAGATCTGTTTAGAAAAGGTTAACACTTTGAAGAATGTTGCAGATGCGTTAATGAAGCCAGTGAGCACAAACAAGTTTAGATGGTGCACAAATTCAATGGGCCTTGGGGCCTATGATTGTCAGTAATTTTTGAAGTCTAGAGGAAGCCAGGAAGTCTTCATCAAGTGGGAGCTTGTTGGGAACAGGTGCCTCAACTTCTGGGTTGGACCTCTGAAAAGACTTGGCAAAATTATCATCTTTCTAAGCCTGTACCTCTCTACTATTGAGAGATTTCCTAGAGGTGCGGTCTGGCGGTTTACCGCCTTACCGTAGGCCTCTGTCGGTTTGTCTACGATTGGGCGGTGTTACAGCCATACCGTGGGATCTTCGTCTTGGGTTGGCGGTAGCGTGACTGAAGGGCGTAGTCAATGTGAAGGCTTACCTCCCTACTGCGGAGGGTGCTCATTGGTGGTGCGGTGGCCATGGTGAACAACGACAGTTAGCGAAGTTCACTTATCACCACACCGTGATGGCCTTTCGGCCATGTCGCGGTGGCGCGGTAAGCCTTGGCGGTCAAAGATAACGATTACCTCCTTACCATAGAGGTCTTGCGGTCGAAGCGAGGTAGCACGGTGGAGCTTGATAGTCGACACAAGCGGTTATCGCATAGCGTGGGAGGCTTTTCCTAGCCTCATGGTTGGGCGGTGGCACCGCCATACCGTGATGGCATCCTTGGCTCAGCGAGGTAGTGCAGTAAGAGATGTTTGGCACTTGTGTTGACCTGTCAGACTTGACTGGAAGTGGCGATCAAGTAGAGAGACGACAAATGGCAAGTAATCGACATTTGATTGGTCGAAGTCTAGAGCGATGAAAACAATAATTGCAAGATGTGTTTCGGCTAATGACATAATCCAATTAAGGCAAGGGAGTTAATGCCTGGGCGGCGCGATGCATGATTGCAGGGAATATTGGTTAGAAGATCAGATTGCTTGATTGGGTGAATGATGCATAATTGAGGCTTTTGATTGGTTGGTATGATTAATGCGATGTAAGACTTGTATAGTTGATTGCATTGATATAAGTCAATGAAGGGTGATGGTGAAGTGTGAGAGAGAGAGAGACATAATAGAGAGTTGTATTCATTGTATACTGAAAGACGTATTGTAACAATGTGTGCATGAAAGCTCAAGTCTGTTGTCGTGTGCTAACTATCAGAGAGTGAGGACTGTGAGCTTTATTTTTAATTTATTTTACTGTAATACAAAGTGTCTTCTCTTGGTGTGGTGGGTTTTTTCCTGAAAGGTTTTTCCCATGTAAATCTGCTATTATCTGTGATTGCTTTTTTTTATTACTCTTGTTACCCTGTATGTGTTCATCTCAGTTGTTTTAACAATATTTAAAATTGGTCTTTTGCACTTCTCCTCTATTGTTTTAGTGTTAGGAAAGTGTTTTCGCACCCCTTTTTTCATTTCAATGTGCCTACCATCTCTTTCCTACAACATGGCCATGTAATACACACTTCTACAAAACTCAGACTGAAACAAAGATTAGCTCAAAAAACCCTTCTACCCAAAAAAGGAACCAAGACTAGCCAGGCTCTGATACCAACTGAAAGGAAGCCGGGTGAGCGGAAACGAATTCCTACACTAATCTAAGAAGGGAGATTTACAAAATTTTGTTTTAACACCTTTAACAATTACAACAAGAGAAGCACATAGAGAATAATGGAACTAGAGTAGCAAAAACACAAATACAACATACACCAGATATACGAGGGGAAAACCTTTTCGGGTAAGAAACCCCACCCTCCAAAATTACATTACTTTCTCTCTTACTTCAACAAGGAGTTACAACATAGCCTAAGTACAAAGCTTCTACACAAGTGCTTCATCACAAACACTTGTTCTGGAGTAAACTCGACAACACTTCGTTACTTGCAAACAAACTATGCATTCTACAACTCAAGGCACTCAATAAATAGAGTGATACAAGCTTCAAGATGCATCTAGAAGGTGAGGGGCATCCAAATCTACATGGAACAATTTCCAACACCTTAGACATGCATTTGGACACATGTACAACATTCCCTTACACCCTTGACAAGTGTTTAACATGCAAATATTCTTCTTCCAAACTTGGACACCTAGAATATGTTAAAAATAGCTTATGACAGATGCCTTACACATATTACAACTATCATAGAATATATCATAGATGAAAAAACTTATAGTTGTAAGAGAATCTATCATATCTGACTAAAAATAACAAATTCTCTCACATTTTGTCATAACCCATCTTGGGCACCAACTTTCTGGCATGCATTTAAAGATGTCTTATGATGCATCATAGAATCTATCATATTTCATAGATTTCAAAATGGGACACCTATGTCTAGTTGGGATGATGATGTGTCATCCAATCACCTCCAATGGGGATGCCACCTAGCTGATGGGTCCCAATAAATGACATGGCACCATAGGTAATAAAATAATACAAATAAATACTTTAATTACATCAATTAAATAATATTAGGACTCTAATTTTGAGACACCTTAATCCCAACAAAATTGAGCAAGAATGACGAATCTCTTAAGACAAACTAGAGAAAGTATAGATTAATGATTGGTCAACTGCTATATCTAATTGCTACTAGATTGGATATCATACATGTGGTGTGTCTTGTGACAATATTTCAAGAAGATCCTAAAGAATCATATGTTGCAGCAATTAAAAATATTTTAGATACTTGAAGGGCACTTCGGATTTTGGTCTATGGTATCATAGGGATACTGATTTCTCTTTGAGTGCATATATAGATGCAGATTAGTCAGGTTGTATAGAAGACAAAAGAAGTACAAGTGGAGGTGATTTATTTATTGGAAGCACATTGGTTTGATGGTTGAGTAAGAAGTAGGATTCAGTGTCATTATCTATTGCAAAGGAAAAATATATTGCAGCAGCATCATGGTGCACATAAGTGTTATAGATGAAGTAGACATTAAAGTATATTAGAGTATCATATGATGAACCTATTTCTATCTTGTGTGATGATACAAGTGCTATAAATATTTCAATGAACCTGGTAATGCATTCAAGAACAAAACATATCTCTATCGAGTACACTTTCTAAGAGAAAAAGTTGCAGAGAATGAGGTGAAGTTGGAGTATGTGTCTACAAAGGATCAATTTGTAGATATTTTCACCAAGGATCTTCCTAAAGATATAATTCAGTATCTCTAACAAAAGTTAGAGGTTATTGCCCCTCCTTTCTTGACTAGATGCATAAGTTGGTGCATATGTCCAGGAAGCATTTCAAGATACATTCTTTGTTTTAGAATGATGATGAAAACTACCTCTTAGGGGAGTAGATAGTAGTGTTCTTGTTTGGTATAGTTAGTGGGAGCGTATCTTGTATCCCTAAGGGGGAGAGAAATGAAATATAAGAGCAGTGAAGAATGAGCAGTGTAATGTGTGCAATAGTGAGAATTATATGGAGAGAAGTAGTTGAAAAAGAGTAGTTGCTAGTTGGTGTCATATAAAGAGAAGTGTGCAAGTGTTTTCAAAGGGAAAGATTTTGTCCTTTGCCATTGATTTTAATAGGGGAGAGTGAAGATTGAAAAATAGGGAGAGAATATTTTTTAAAAGACATACCCCAGAAATGGGGAGTGTTGTTTGATGTAGAGTTGCTTTTGTTGTTGATGGGTTTTTAGAGTTGGTGTTTCCATCAATAACAAAGAGGGAGATTGTTGGGGTTGTTGAAGAAGTGTTGCACTATGTTGTCATTTGTATTATGGTTTGATTTCAACCTCTAGTGTAGTCAGGTTGTGGTCATGTTTGTGAGCACGTATTGCAAATGTTGTGTAGTTGTGATAAATAAATGTTTGTGGTGTTACTGATGTAGTTGGTTCACTTGGTCTCCGAGTGCTTTTGAGAAAAATTTGAATAAAAGAGTGTGCAAGGTGACAAAGGTGTGTTCAATGGTGTGCTCTGCATTTCTTCATGGTTGAAGATACACTTGTGCAGTTTGGATATGATGATCAAAGGTGTTCAAAAGTGTTATATTCAGAGTTTTAGATTCTAGATCGTGTGGCAGATGAATTTGTGTTTGACTGTGTGTTTTCCTGTGAAGATGGTTGTCAGGGAGAAATGAGATTGCTCCACATTTCTCCACATTGTTGTTTCCTATCTTGGACATTTGGGAACCCACTTATACTATTTGTATCTACTTTTCCCTGGAGTGTTGAGTGATGAGTTTCTTTGCAAGCTTGGATTGACATGTTGTGTTTTGTGGCAGTGTGTTTGCTTTCACACAATGAATGTGTTATTTAGTTTCAAGTGGTAGCAGGAATGGTGTTAGATATTTTAAAGATGTGGAATATTCTAGAATATTGTGGAGTGTTGCTATGTGATCCACATGGTGATTCCAGATCTGGAGAGGCATGTATGTGGTTGCTTGTTAGTGTTAGTGCAGGTTTTTCTAGTTTGGCGTGCTAGCACTAATTGTGGAGGTTCTTTGTTATTTGTGGAAGCATGGCAAAGTGTGTTGGTGTAGATTTGGGTCCTAGTTAACCCTTGGTAGGGTCTTCCTTCACTTCTGTTCATTGTGGAGGTGTTTGGTGCCAACCTATTTTGGTGTTGCATGTTTGAAGTGCATACATCTCATTGAGGTCAACCTTAAGGAGTTGTTTGAGGTTGCAGATGGTATAAATGCAATATGAGTTTGTGTTAAGTGGGGTGGAAAGTGTGATTAGAAGGTGATCAACTATGGTGATCTGAGTCTAAGCTTAATGCCTATGACTCTAAATGCAATGAGCAGAAGGTGTCTACATTTTCAATGTGCTTGAATTTGTTGGAGGCAGTGAGCCAAAGGTTGTAGATGGCATAGAGTTCTAGTGGTAGATATTTCTTGTTGCTCTGAGATAGTGAATCTCTTTGTAACAATTTTCTTATATTCTTCATTATTTCAAATAATGAGTCCTTTAGGAAGTGATCCTTTCTTCTCTTTTGGGAAGTGAGCCCTCTGACAGTGAGCCTATTGTATTTGATGTTACTCTTCATATATATGTGAGCTAATCCTCACTGTAGATTTTCCCTACTTAGGGTTTTTCGTGTAAATCTAGCGTTCTCTTGTGTATGGTTGTGTTTGCATTGTTGTTTCACATGTTTACATTTTTTTAATGATTAATGAGGGTTTAATGTTTGGTAAGGATTTGAAAGTTAATGAGAGATTGAATATTTTAATGTACAACTGATTCACCCCCCAACCCTCAGTTGTCCTGTGCGTCTAACACTTCTAGATCAACCCCTCTTTAGAATCAAAATTTGATGCAACTTGAGTGATATTATGATTCTTTCTATTCCAAGATTAATATCCAAGGTTTCTTCAACCAATGATGCAAATCTTTCTTTTAGTTGAATTGTTGTGTGGGGAAGGTTAATTTCCTCATCCATTGGATTCTTGCAATAGTTTTCATGAATGGACATGTATTTCTCTTTTGACTTTATTTTTCTTCATTTGATAGTAGCTTATAGAGGTTTTCATTAGGGGACTAATTTTTTATTTATATTTAGTAAGGAACTCTTCTTTTTCCCCAAAGTATGGAAATGTATTGAGGTCAACTTCAAAACCTTTATTGTGATCTCTTCATGAAATTTCATCATGAAGTCCCATAAATTTAGTGGGTGCCTCATTATTTTGAAATTTATGCAATGTTATATGATCTTGTTGGACCCAACCAATAAGCTTATGTTATTTAAAGTTAGTTTCACTAGTGAAAGTTATGGCTTCATGGAGAATATTGGTTGCAAAAATATCTTCATAAAGGTCCCATAAATGGGCTCCATCTCAATGTTTTCAATATAAAAAAAATCATTTCTAACCTTTGAAGTAGCATTGGTGTTGTTAAGTTGCTCATTAGAGGACATATGTCCTGACCCCCAAGTTGTTACATTCTCATATGCTCATACAATTTCAATAATTCCTCATGGAGTTTGAGGCTCTCCATTTATATTTCGTGTTCTTACATATTTTGTTGGCTACATGATATTAATTTTGAAACAAGGTGTTATATTTTCATTATCATAGAGCCAAGAATCATTTGCACCCTCAATATTTTCATCTACAATTAAACCATGCTAAATGAAAGTAGTTGATCCATATTTTACTGTTTTTTCTTTCCTTTGATTTATGTTAGAATTTTTATGGGATTGAGGATAAAGAGGAAGCTAGCCTAAATGAAAGGCATATTGGACATGTATTCTTCATATCCTTTGTCAATGATCTTGATATGGGTTCTAGGATGCAAATTGGTGGATGTGGATGCAAGGTAGTTAGGATTTGTATAGGATGATGGATTTTCAAGTTTAGATTTGAATTTTTCTTTAGTAAGAGGGAAATTATTGGCCTTTTAGTAGTGACCCTTTCAATATTTACAATATTAAAAAATATGGGGATAGAGATTAGTTATTTCCATTTTTGAATTAGGAAATTTGATGCATTGATGGAAAGCGGAAGGAAAAAATTGCATTGCATGAATCTAGGTATGACCCAAGAGGATATTATATTGAAGATAAAGATAAATGACATGTAAATTTTGTTAAATATAACAAATCAAGCATCAATTGGTAGATGTATGGGTTGATGCAAGAAGTTGGGTTCACAAAAAACTCAAAAAGTGGAAATGTTTTTTCTATTTTTCAGAATTTTTCACTTGGACTGAAAATCTGAAGCACTTACACAATGAATCTTAAAAAAAATCAGTAAAATGAAATTTAATATTTTGAATCTAGTTTCCAAATATGTAATTTATTCTAATGCCCAGATGATAGAAATTAAATTTTAATAGGCATGTATAAATATCACTTTTTTTTATCATACCATACACGTGTACTAACACCATTTTTTGACCTAAATAAAAGTATTTTTATAATTCCTTTTTGGGAAAGATATGTAACAACATGAATATTGATGAGGATATTTTTTTGTAATTTTTTTTTTAATATTTTTTTAATTGAATTTTTATTGGTCTTAATTGTTGTTTTTAAAATCAACATGTACAAACAACATAATTGGACCTAAACTAAACATTTTTTATTTTTTCATTGTGTAGAGAATTGTCTAAAGATTGATGTCATATAATATTTTTTTCAAAAAAAATAACATAAAAAAAGTTATTAAAAAATAAAAAAACTTTGATATTTCAAGTTTATGGACCAATTTGCTTAGAAATTAATTGAAACATAATCCAATCTTAACAAGACAATATATATTTGGAAACTAGACATTGTGATCTATAATAGGTTTTAATTTCATAGATTAGTTTTGAAAAAAAATCCATTAGCTATATTGTCAAAGTTGGACATTTTTCTTGAATTTGCCTTAGTTTTTAAGTTGCAGGTCAAAGGCCTTAGGGTTGTCAAACCTTTCTCGAGCCTAAAACCCAAGCAAAAGAGGCTTGGGGATTCTAGCTTTAAATAATAGGTACCCGTTTTAAATGAATACCCTTCTTTAAAGCTAGAACATGTACTTGTTCTAAAAATTTTGAAAATTAGAATATTTTTAGAATGGGTACTTGTTTTAAATTTTTTTTTGAAATTTCTATTTTTGATTTTTTTAGAACGGATACTCGTTTTAAAAAAAAAATATTTTTGGACTTTTTTAGAATGGGTACCCGTTTTAAAATGAGTATTCGTTCTAAAAAAATTATATTTATAAAACAGGTGCCTATTCTATTTTTAGAACAGGTACTCGTTTAGGCTCGAGTTACCATTTCTAAATAGGTACTCATTTTTTTCAAAATGGGTACCTATTTTGTTCGTTTTTTTTTTATCGAAACTTCTCCTCTTCGTGGGCCCAACTTCTTGCACTTACCCATATTATTCTATCTAACTCAAGTGTTTTGCATTATCATAAACCTCAAAAGTATAATTTTGTTGATCTAAGGCCTTTTTTGGGCAACTCAAATGTTGCACCAATATCAAAGTCGAAATTTTCAAAACTAATACATAATGTACTATTAATATCTTCACTTTATGTTCATTGATGAATACTTTGATGTATAGGGGAGGTTGTGAGATGGATCCATAATAGGTATGTTATGTTGGATAAATATGAGGTGGTGGTTTGAGGATTAGTGTGCCATAAATACTTAAAATTGTGATGAACCAATATTGTTTGGGACTCTTGACTTTTTCAAGACTTTATACAACACATGCTTATGAACATAAAATATTTTTATAAGTTCCATGATTGGGATAGTTTATGTTTGGGTCTTCTCAAGTTGTTTGATAAGGTTGTATTGACACTTTGGAGTAGGAAAAGGGGGCCCTTGAATATTTATCTTATTACACCTTGTAGCAACGACACAAATGTGGAATTTGAATTTGATACTAACTATTTGATTGTTAGGGTGCTCAATATGACTGATTATGTCATCATATTGTAGACACTGAAAATTGGTCTAGGCCTGCGAGCACCACTTTCGACATAATTTTCTAATGTCCATGGTCACGATTAAATAATGTTAATTATTTAATTATTTCCTATACGCATCTTTCTTCTATTAATTAAATAAGCTTTTAATTATTTAATTAATTCATTATGACCCTTATTCAATTTGGATTAATTAAATATAACTTATTTATTTAATTACGTCGCTAATTAATTAATTCTCTTTTTGAATTAAATAATTTATTATTTAATTTACCCCTTTATCATATTTCGACTATAATTAAATATTCTTTTCGAATTATTTAATTATTCAATTAACCTTTTAGACAGTCAAATAAATAAATAATTATTTATTTAATTAAATCTCTTCAATTTTAAATGTTGAATTAAATAAACATTTAATTCATAAAAAGAGTTATTTTTGTCACATTCTTCTATCGCCCACTTAACTAATTATTCACTCACCATCTGACTCGAGATCTATTTAAATCCATCACTTATCTCCTGATTCGATATCTAATCGTCTCTGCGAAGAGACTCTTTGTCATTATCATTGAACCTAGTCACTATTGTCTTACTAGTGAATCTTCAATGCTTCAATTTGTCATTATCATTGAACCTAGTCACTATTGTTTTACTAGTGAATCTTTCCAGCTCATCATTGTAGTTTGGGAAGTTCACCTTATCAATTGTATGTGTCCTACATCAAGTTTTGTGGTAAAGTTATATCATAGCTTTGGATTATTCCATAGATGGTAAGTTATACCCACTTAGAATCATTTACCGTCATAGTCTACTTGAAATTTTTGCATATAATCCATTCTAGCATACGTCATCCTAGTATATGCCATTTTAGAAATCCTTGATTTTAGTGACATCCTTTATATTCAAAAAACCCTAAAAAAACATAGAAATAGGACATATCAGTTTCTAGACATAGTTTTGCATTTCCCCTTTTCAGCAACATTTTCATGGTTGAAACAAGGGCTAAGAAGAAACAAAGAGAAACGTCAGACCCCAATGAATTCATCAATCCTTTCGAAAACCAACCAGTAGGGAAAGAGAGACCACATAAAACTTTGCTTGAAAAACACGTCACTAGAGACGCGCAGGGAAACATTTTTTTTTAAGACATAGATATTGTTGTACAGGATCTTAAATTTGCATCCTTTATGGATGAGTGTTTGGCAAATGATCCCCAATGATATCTATCAAATTTGCTAGTAGAAGGTGCCACACTACCACCAGGATTTGACGTTCACACTTTAAAACAAACATCTACTCAACCAACGCAAACCATGACATCAAGCGTCTTCGTTCCTCAAATTACCACAACAATACCAACTGGTATACCTACTCAAACATCCTCAATCGTAAACATGACCCCTTTCAACATAACACAAGGTTTACATTTTGCTGCGAGAGCATCCTCATCAAACCCCTTCGGCACAAACACCAATGGTAAATGAGCCAAAGTTGGCACAAAAACAACTATACACCTCATATTAGTACTAGTACTGCCATTCCACACATAGGGGCTACATAAACAGGGAATATTCCTATATGAAATTAGAACACTCAAATAGGGAATATTCCTATACCAAACCAGAACATTCAGACAGGATATATCTCGACACCGAATCAAAACATTCAAACAGGATATATACCCTCGCCAAATCACAATCCGTCACAAAATATTGCATTCCAGAACACTTATATTGATCCAAACCATGCAAACAACATGTCAATGACACAAGTAGATTTTCTCCAAAACCAAATGCAAGCTCTCCAACAACAAATGGACACTATGTCTATGTCAGCCAAATGAACTATCTCAGTGCAAGATTTATGTCCATGTCCTTTTGACAAAGCACTATACATGACACCCTTCCCACACAGATACATTATACCAGATTTTCCTAAGTATAATGGGAGGAGGAATCATTTAGAACACATCAGAGAATTGTCTACAACATGCATGGACATCTCGTATGACCCCACATACTTAATGAGACTATTTCCGCGAACCCTTGTTGAGATAGCATTGGAATGGTTCTCTAAATTACCATATGGCATAAGATCATGGGGCGAATTAGCTGAGAAGTTTGTCAAACACTTTGCCTTCAAAATAGACAATGAAATAATGATAGATGCCTTGTGTCAAACTACATAAGAAGAAGGCGAAACTTTCACCACTTTCTTTCAGAGATGGAGAAGTTTACCTAGTCTATGTCTAGTTGAGATACCAGAAAGACAAAAAGTCACGATATTCCTTGAAAATCTTCATTCGAAACTTAGAAGTGACTTAAGAGTACATTTTTGTACCTCATTCCTAGACTTGGTGCAAAAGGGCATCATACTTGAAAAATGCCTTATTGACAAAGGAGACATTAAGGTACCAGGCAGGAACCCATTTGTTGAACACCAAAATGCTCCCAATGATAGAACAAATTCTGGTCTAGAAACAAAAATGTGACAAATGACATAATTTTTGATGCTAAGACCATACATGCAAGACCTTTCATCACACTTAGAAGTTACAACTCCAATCAGGACATGACTAATAATCTGGATCAAACAACCAACTTTGTCCAAAATTCGCAACAACAACGATCACATAGGAGATTTCCTAAACATGAATTTACCCCTTTGGGGGAACCACTCAAGATAGTTTTGAAAGAACTGATAAAAAATAATCTCTTGAAACCTTTAGAACCCAAACAACATGATCTTGGACAGTTTAAACCTTCATGGTGGGATGATAATGCCTATTGTGAATACCATCAAACAAAGGGACATAACCTTTAGCAATGTCAACAACTGAAAAAAATCATACAAGATTTTGTTGAAGATGAAACCATTGAAGTCAATGGGTAGAAACATACCAAGAACAATGATCATAAGGTCTTCATAGATCTTGATGAGTGTCACTGCAATCCTCATCTTTAACTATAAATGTCAATCCAGAGCGGTGTCCATGGCAATATGCAATAGGGAGAAGAAATCATTTGAATGACATGTTTTTTCTACAAACATAATTGAAAGACAATGCATGAAATAAATTGTTAGAATCAAATCTAATCTAAAAACTTGTAAATGAAATGCTTGAATCAAATCTATCCTAAGAAACTTGTAAAAGGGAATACTGGAAATGTAAAGAGCTAGAAATGAAACTACAAACAAAGAGATTGCTGCTAAAATACTGAACTATATTATTTTATAAAATTCTTCCCCCATTTGATTTTTGATTACAATGAATTTATAGAATTCTTGTCTTCAACTAATCTAAAAGATAAGCTTTATGATTGTGCAACTACTTGCTAGAAGATAGGAACATGTTTTAAGGGAAAAAGATAAGTCTTTCATCTTGTTGAGTCAATCTTCTTTGGTCGTCCAAAACAAATATGTCTATTTTGCAGCCCTAAACAAACTCAAAAAAGGAATTTGACTGCTGAAAAATTCATGACTTCCCCTTGTGTATCATTAAAGCTCATAAAACAACTCCTAGATGCTTGCAAAACGGTTCAAACTACCCAAAATTGTCTTCTACATATTCTCCATTTGTTTGCACAATCCAACAACTTGCCTCAATTCTTGGAATTGCCTCCTAGATACTCTAAACTTCTGTCCAAGTCACCCCAATCTATTTTAATGCTCACAACCACTGCTTTTACAAATTTTGGAAAGGTTCTAGAGCAATCCACAAATTCTGGAACAACTTCAAGTGTTGTCCCACAAGTTCCAGAGCAACTCTCCACAAATTCTTGAGCAACGGATTTTGGTGAATTTTTCTCTCAAACCATAAACTAGGTTTTTCATGAAATTTAATGGGTTTTGTCACCATATTGTCTTTGAATTTTGAACCAAAAATCTCCAGAACCCATATCGTAATTTGCAAGATATGATGAAATCTTTGACTGTTGCAACTAAAAATATCTTACTTTCATCATCATGCTCAGTCTTGATAACTTCATAATTAGGAAAAATATACATTTTTATATGGTTAAAAGATGAGTCATTATTTTGTTTCATCATCTCCCCCAGGTGTTGCAAGTCCTCTTGCAACTTACAGTGAGATTCAAATACCAAAATAAATCTGCAAAAAAAATTGAGAGTAGCAACTTGTATAGAGAAATGCATGTCTTTGAGCTTTAGAGAAGATGACATAGTATGTGTAAAACACTTATTTGCAGAAAAGAAACCTACTCTATCCTACTCTACTTATTGATGTAGAGATAGGTTACATAAAACCATTAACTGGTTGTGGAAAATAACATCTTTTTCTCAAAGGATGTATCCATGCATTCAACTTTTTGAAAGAAGAGGAAAACCATGAGATAAAAATGGCTAAATATTTGAACTTTGATGCTCCTTCTTTTGAAATGACAGTTTTCTCCAAAATTTCTGATTCTAGTAGATGCATGGGTTGTTTAGAAATATTTTGCAATCCTTCCTCACATTTTGTTGCATGCATAACTGGATGCAATTCCTTGTCCTTCAAATATCTGATTGGGCAACCCTCCTTGGACTTTGAAGGTGTCCAAACAATAATCTTTTGTTTGTCGGGGCTTGAAGTCATGGTCCTTTGGTTGGGGATATTGCGTAAGAGCTTTTACCTTTGCATGCAAGAACCTTTTCCTTTGGATATGTTGTTTTGGGGGGGGGGTTTCTAAAATAATAAACCTAAAAAAACCAGAAATTTTCTAAAGTAATAAACCTAAAAAACTTTCCAAACTAATTTTTTTCTTTTGACTTGTTGTCAGCAGATCATCAGCAACTCCCTAATGACACCTTTCCCCGACAACGACGCCAAAAATGATGAGGATTGCAACAACACTCATCAGATCTATTGCATGACCATGGTAAAGGAAAGGCCTCCAGTTCGGGAACTAAGAATAATACCTCGGCCAATTATAACAGTGCTAAGTATGATTATAAACCAAGTACCATCATCAATCATATCTAAGTTGCTGATGAAAATATCTATACTATTACCATAAAGAAGTGTCTTGAATGTGTTGTCAATATGCACAGAACTAAAATAACCCTTCCAGGTCCTTCTTCAGAGCCACCAACACAATCTTCCAAGTCTAAGTATAATTTTATTGACCAACTGGGCAAGACCCCAACACAGATATCCATCTTGGAACTGTTGACTATATCACCAGATCATCGATCCATTCTAGACAAAGCCTTACAAACCACTACTGTCCCTACCAACACATATATCCATCTTGGAACTGTTGACTATATCACCAGATCATCGATCCATTCTAGACAAAGCCTTACAAACCACTACTGTCCCTACCAACATAGATGTCAATCGTTTCGAAGAAATGGTAGGATACTTAACCAATTTTCATCACGCAACATTTTCTCAATAGGATTATTCAACCGAAAAGACCCATCATAACGATTCATTACACCTTGAATTTCTTGTCCATCAAACCAAAGTCAGATGAGTCTTGGTAGAAAGAGGAGCACGGTTGAACCTCTGCACCTTGAAATTGGCTAAGGCATTAGGATTCTCAGAAGCATGCATGAACACCACTAAAAGTATAGTCATTAAGGCATTTGACAATGAGGAAATATCATCCAAAGGAGTTGTTACACTCCCTATCAGGATTGGCCCTGTAGTTATGGACACTAGCTTCCAGGTCTTGGATCTCAACCTCCCCTATAACCTTTTTTTGGGTAGACCTTGGATACATGCAATGAAATTCGTACCTTCCACATATCACCAGTGTCTTAAATTATTGTATAATGGCATTTAGGTCACTATTGATGGTGATCCAAATCCTTTTCAATACTGCACAAGCCTACGTGAAATACCACAACGACAGGTACTAGTTAACCAAGAAGCCTCATTGTCTACCTTATCCCTATGTGTTGATCCATCAACTCTTACCAATTCCATTACATCACAACCACCATCATCTGCACCTAAGGTCAAGATCCAAGACAAGGGTTGTGGGGAATATCACATGAAGGCATCTTACTGTGTCAGTTAGCTGGTTCCACCTAATTCATATGGTTTTCCCACAACAGATAGGAAACAGTCAGTTGTCACATTTCATGTCCCTCCTATAATGACATTGACAAAATGGGGAGATTTAAGTCAAGAGGTCGTAGACCAAGAAGATGTCACCACCTGGTTGTATAAAGAAGACAATGAAAACCCTTCGTCGTCTATTCAAATATCTAAGGATCACTATGGAAAAGGCTTCATGATAATGCAAAGCAAAGGCTATGATGGACATAGTGGGTTAGGACTCCATCAGAATGGAAGGACTGAACCAATCGTTGTCTCACCACGACCAAAAGGACTAGGCCTAGGGTTTCAACCGATTAGAATTGGTATTCCCGGTCCTCCATTATCATTACAAGAGGAAGTGAGTGCTTCTGAAGACATCGAGATATCTCACGAACCACTTGACCCAATTTATGATGACTCCCCTAACTCAAACGACTACGAATGGGATTCCCTATCCTCTACCAACATGATGGACCTAGATAAGCTATTTGGTGAGCTTGATAAAATGCTACAACCCACACCAACTCCATCTAGCCCCCGTCCTAAAAATTCCTTGTCAAAAGAAGAGTGGCTTAAGCTTTATTATTGGGAAATCCTTGATCCTGAATCTTGGGTACCTGATGAACCATCTTCTAATGACCTAGCCCTTGCAGTTGTACCACAACCAAGATTACCTGTCCCTAGGAGAAAGAGCAAAAATGAGTTAGTCCAAAATTTTGTGACCATGTTAACCACTCTATATTCACCTTGTTAGCCTCCACATTTGATAACTTTGATGATGACATGCCCCTCGTATATCCCCAACTTATTGATTGGGATCAACAAGGTACACCCATCTTAGACATATTCAAGAATGACAAAGCAATAGCTGAGTTCATGGGACTTCGAGAAGGCATACCTAGAGGGGATCATAAAGTTGGCTTTACCATAGACTTGGATGATAAATCATATTCTGGGGAGTTTGTTCACACCTCTAGTCGCAAAAATGAAAATCTAAAGAAAAACAATGAAAATGATGAAAATGACAAGTCCCTAGATGAAAACCGAAAGCCACCTTTGGATGACGAAATAGTAAAAATAAAGGACATATTCGAGGGCGAAAACCTCTCTGAGGAACCCAAGGATGGAGGTTTGAAAATTATCCCAGTTGCTCAGGAAATATCACCAATGTTAGTAAAAGAGTCTGTCGAGATCAACATAAACACATAAGAAAACCCTCGAGTAATATATTTTGCAACATCTTTGACAAAAAAAAAGCAACAAGAGTTTTGAGACTTCTTCACAAAGAGACATATAAACTTTGAATGGTCATATGCTGACATGTCTGGGCTAGATCTAGACCTTATATTGCACTATCTACCATTACAGTCAAGTATTAAGCTCGTCAAGTTGAAGATAAGAAAGATGCATCCACAAATCGCTTTACTAGTCAAATATGAAATTAAGAAGCTATTAGATGTCAAATTTATCATAACCATAAACTATGAAGAATGGATATCAAATCTTGTACCAGTAACCAAATCATCTGGGGGCATTCACATTTTTACAAACTTCAGAGATATCAACAAGGCATGTCCTAAGGATGATTTCCCTTTGCCCAACATTGACATGATAGTGGACCTTACATCAGGATATGAGATGCTATCCCTTATGGATGGTTTCTCTGGGTATAATCAGATCAAAATTGCTAGTGAGGACCAACACAAGACAACTTTCATATGTCCATGGGGAACATACTGCTGGAATGTTATGCCTTTTGGGCTCAAAAATGTTGGAGCTACATATCTACGTGCAATGACGACTATTTCCCATGACCTTGTACATATTCTCATGGAAGACTATGTCGATGACACAATAGCCAAATCATTAACAAGAGTAGATCATTTGAAAGTCTTAGACAAGATATTCCAGAGACTAGAAAATTACAAAGTCAGATTAAATCCAAAAAATTGTCTTTGGTGTTAAATTAGATAAACTTCTAGGATACATCATTTCTAGAAGAGGCACTGAAGTGGACCCTGTGAAATTAAAAGTTATAATAGATATGCCTCCACCAGCCAGCATCGGTCAGCTACGAACACTACAAGGGATATTACAGTCTATCACATGCTTCATAGTACAATTACCAGACAAAATACATCCATTTCAACATTTTCTCAAGAAGGGAGTACCATTTGTCTGGACACCCAAATGCTAAGAAGCTTTCCAGAAGATCAAGGATTATCTGCTTGCTCCACCTATAGATGATAGACCTTTGATACTTTACATTTCAGCAACTCAGTCAGCATTAGGAGCCCTGCTCGCACAAAATGATGATCAAGGTCATGAAAGGGAAGTATACTACATCAGTCGTACTTTGGTGGGATATGAACTGAACTATAGTAACATAGAACTTGCTTGTCTTGCAGTAGTCTTTGCTACTCAAAAACTTCAGCACTATATGCTAAACTGCCAAACTATGTTGGTTGCAAAGATAGATCCTCTGAAATATCTACTAAGTAAAGCAACATTAACAAGTTGATTGGCTTAATGGATGATGCTACTTGGTGAATATGACATCCACTATGTGGAAAGGAAAGCTATAAAAGGGAAAGTAATTGCAGATTGAAATTAGCAGATGCACTGATTAAGGTAGACCATCCTCTAGTGGCAGATTTTCCTAATGAGTTTATCTTCAAATTTGACTCTAGAACCACATGGAAATTATACTTTGACAGGTCATATACTAATCGTGGTTCAGGAGCAGGCATATTATTTGTTACACCTCAAGGTGATACTATTCCTAAATCATTCAGGATTTCTTTTCCTTGCACCAACAACATAGCGGAATATGAAGCCTTAGTGACAGGACTAAGAATGGAAGCCCAATGGAAGATCAAGAGATTACATGTTTATGGAGATTCTCAACTAGTAGTCCACCAAGTCAATGATGAATATGAAAATAAAGATGAGAAAATTTCTCCCTACAAGCGCATGGTCGACAATTTCAAGGAGTATTGTGATGACATCACCTTTCAACAAATACCACGCATTCAGAATAGGATAGCAGATGCTATGGCAACCGTGGGTTCTTTATTGGATATTCCTAGAAACGTGCCTAAATTCGAGTTTTTGGTCTAACAACTTTTTGCCCCTGCCTATGATGTCCCCGATTCCACGATGGTGTGTATGATTGTTGGTCCTACTTCCCCTTGGTAGAAGGACATATACGACTATCTAAACGCCCAAATCCTACCTTTAGACCTGTCAAACAACCAACCTAGAACCTTTATCCGTAGGTATTCCAAATACACCATTATTGAAGATACCTTGTATAGACATACCTTAATAACACCTTGATGAGATGTCTCAATGCTGAAGAAGCACAAGCAACCTTACGTGTGGTACATGAAGGTATCTATGGACCACATTCTAGCGGTCCTACCTTATCTCACAAGATTATGAGATTAGGTTATTATTGGCCTACTATGGAAAAGGACTCATATATCTTTGTCAAGAAATGTCGACAGTGTCAGATACACAAAGATTTAATACGTGCACCATCACAGGAGCTCCGTTTGATTACTTGACCATTGCCCTTTGCCGAATGGAGACTTGACCTCATAGGTAATATACACCCTCCATCTTCTAATGGCCATAAGTTCATCATAACCGCCACCAGATACTTCACCAAATGGATTGAGGCTATTCCCATGACTTACATCACCGACACACAAATATCCAAGTTTATCCTAAACTACATAATATGTCGATATGGTGTACCTCAATCCATTATCATAGATAATGGTCGTCCATTCAAAAACCAAGAAGTCCACCATCTTTGTGAAGAATTCCACATCCAACACCATTTTTTCACCCCATATTACCCACAAGGTAACGCCCAAGTCGAGGTGTCTAATAAGACCATCATCAAAATCCTCAAAAAGACTATCAATGACGTTGGTCATGGTTGGCATCTACAACTTAATCCTACCTTATGGGCTTATCATACAAGAATCCATACTCCCACCAGCACCACTCCATATTCCCAGGTATTCGATTCTGAAGCTATCTTACCTATTGAGGTTGAAATTCCTTCCCTGCGGGTATCCTTGAAAGGTCATATTGATGATGAAGAATACCGTGTGTCCTAATTGCATGAGCTAGAATTCATAGATGAATGAATATAAAAGGCATTAGATCATCTTCAATCATATCAGAACCGTCTTCATCACAACTATAATAGGAAAGTTCTAAATCGACACTTTAACATTGGTGACCTAATCTTGATGGAGAACCCGAAGAATCAAGTTGAACAAGAAAAACTAGGCAAGTTTGAACCTAACTAGTTAGGGCCTTATATTGTTATAGAAGCCTTTGGGTCAGGAGAATATCAACTCTCTACCCCTGAAGGAGAACCACTTTTGTCACTGATCAACAACCTTCATCTGAAGAGATTCTATGCATAGCTTCTGAGAACTGTGTAGATTGATCTGAAAATATATATATATATATATATTTTGAAAAATCAATAAAATAATAAAGAGAAATAATTCGTCCAATAGTGAAAACCACTTCGGTGGCACTATGGATAAGTACCATGGTGAAAACTTGGAAAATAGGCGCCATGTGTAGTCGAATTCACTCCTTCATCTACCATCATTCCAATTAGAACTTTTCACCATCACTCATAATAAATGGTTGTCTTATCCATTACTTGGAATGATTGACATCAAGTCCACTCTATCTCCACACTCCATCCTATAAGTCTTATTCCCGACTGGGGGAAAATCCTTGATGTGCGTCATTTGGACCTTGTACATAATATCCCAACGTCAAAAAAAGTCCTAAAAAAAGATTTTAAACATCATAAAATGTCGTGAAAAAATAAATCCAAAAACATAAAAAAAACCCAAAAAGACAAAAAAATAAAAAACATGTCAAAAATCCAAAAAACAAAGTCAGAGTCAATTGTGTCAAGTCAATTGTAGACATAGTTGAACTACGTTGCCTCTACGACTGGACGTAGGCAACGCTATCTGTTGATGTGCCCCCAAGGCATTAGGTATGTCTATCTAGGTTTGTCATGTATCACATACATAAAATCATGAGTCGTTCTTTGTATATGTCAAAGTTAGTGGTCGTGTCGAACTACGAGGTCTCTGCGTGTACAACGTAGGCAAGGCCATCAATCGATGAGCCCTCGAGGTCGCACTAGGTCAGTCCATTAGGGTTTATCACACTCATGATCACACATGTCACATTATCATCAAGTTAGGTTCATATGTGTCAAACATTCATGTCAGTCAAAGTCAAGTCAAACTACGAGGTCTTTGCGTGTATAATGTAGGCAAGACAATCAATCGATGAGCCCCCGATGCCGCACTAGGTCATATGTCTATATATAGTACATCATATACTTAGATTGAATTTTAAACAAGTATGAACATTAGGCATATCCATTGCATATCTAGGAAAATCATGGCATAATAGACATTCAATCATCATAAGGTACATAATGAAAAACATTACATGTACATAACCATTGTCAACATATAACATCACATGTAAAATAGGATGGCATGTATAAACATTGCATTACATCTCATTATCATAAAGAACATACATCCATCATCATATAGAATCAACATAACATCATAGGCTGCATGAACACGCCATAATGTAGAAATGATCATCCATAACATGTACATACATCATCTAGCTACATAATCATATAAAAATAAACAACATCATCATGTAAGACATGCAAATCATATGAAACGCCACCAAAAATCATATATATATATCGCTCAAAATAACATGTGTCACAGTACAACATGTCAGAATGTATCAATAAATAAAAAAGATCTTGCAAGCTCTATGATCAAAGTACAATATCTGCAAATATAAAAAAAATGTCAATGTGTCCCACTGCCACTGCTCCCATCTGGCGAATATGGAGGCAACTGTCGCTGAGGTACTCTTTGTGCGGTGGGGGGCTTGTCATATGGACCTGTCCTCGATGGTCCTACCACACCCTCTATGCTCTTTGTCCTTGTCTGACTCCTGCTTTGTGATCTCTGGCTATGTGCCTCAGAAAAACTAGGAGCTCGTCTCTTAGCAGGCACCACTAACTCATACAAATACCTATAATAGGAGGCCCTCTCCACTGCCCTGACTAACTCATGAGAAAAACTCGCAGATGATGAGCCACTACAGAGACGTTTGATCTCACTAAATTGATGCTCTATCTCCTACCTCCGGTCTACTGCCTAATCTCTCTCCATGAGAGCACTGTCTCTCTCCATCTGCATGGCATATTGCTCTATTGTAACCACTCCTAGCCTCTCCTCCATAGACTCCATAACACTGTCCCTAGGAGCCTCCTCATCTTGTCTCCCCTCTACTATCCTATCACAAAGGTCTCTCTCCTGCTCCTCCATAGGTATCTCCTCCTCCACATCCTCCTCTCCATATCCTACTAGTATTCCAAGGACATCAATATCCATGTCCTCTCTGCCAACCTCAACCTTTGCATGCTCCTCTACTACTACCTCCTCGACAACATGCTCTCCTCTAATATGTGCCTCCACTCCACCCCTGAGATCTAGCATAGGTATGCCATCTACCTTAGCCTCAGCCTCACAAATAGGTGATAATCCACCTAGCCAACCACCTCTTCATCCCCGCCGACCTAATCTCCCACCTCTACCATCATCCCCGCCTCCTCTGCCACCTACATGACCATCTCCGCCTCTACATCGACCTCTCAGACCTATCCCTCATCTCTCTACAGGTGTTGACTGATCTAGATCTGTATATGGCACAAGATGATGCACTGCCCACCAGGTATCATAAGCAACAGTGGTCCTAGGATCCGTTGCTCCACCTCTCCATACCCACTATAAAATTTGTAATGCCTGAATGTCTACCTCTGCAATAGCCACTGGTATCATAGGCCCCCACCAAGGAACCTCTCTTGATGATTGAGCAAACTTTGCTCGTCCTCTAGGCTCATCCTGTACCTCACCAAATTGTCTCAGTACACGATCTAGTAAGTGTCTCTCTATAATGTGCACACTAGAAACAATCCTCCCAATCAGGTACTGTGTCTGCCAATAAAAAGGTAAATGTTTGTCCTCATCTGATCATCGCTCACAATCTATGTAAGGTCGCCATGTGAACTAAAGTAATGTGTCCAATGCATGTCTCCAATATCCAGTATCTCCAACATCGCTTTGTGCAATGTTTCTTGCATAGCGAAAAACATAAGAAGATCTAGCCTCTCAATTAGCAGTCACTGGGGGATGGAACACAACAATGTGTTCCCACGCCCAGATCATGAGAAGACTAGTCCCACAACTCATAGATTGCACATATCTATAAGCTATATCATGAAGATGGAAATAAAGCATGGCCAATAAATAGAGACCCTAGGCATACACAACCTCTCTCTCAAGCATCCCAACTAATATCTCCCCCCACCCAGCAGGAAATCCATGACCTCGACGGTCAGGAAGAACTATCCTAGCTATCAATGTACTTAATATACAATCAATCCACTCATATCTATCAGCTAACACTTGCCATCTAATCTCGTAATAATATCATCATATACATAATATCTACTAATCTCACTAAACCCCCTTTGAGTATCATACATCACTCACCTCTAATAGGCAATCTAAGAATTGTATATACATCCTCCAAAGTAACAGTTGCCTCTCCATTAGGAAAGTGAAATGAGGAAGTCTCAGAATGCCGTCTCTCACATAAGGCAGTGAGCATACCTCTGTTTGCCCGAATCGTGGGCATGGTACAAATGTGGTGTAGACCCAATCTCCATAACAATCGAGTCTTTACGCTCTGTAAACGGTCTCTGAGCTCAAATGTATTTGGTCGCGACTCCTGAGTGTAGATCGGTATAACCTACAAAGAGCATTCAAACAATGTGTCAAACATCAAATCATTTCATCTTTCTATCATAATTTTTTTTTTCTAAAATTTGACAGTCAAATGCGTCGTTTCAAAAAAACAAATGTTGTGCACATATCATATATGTCATTCTAAAATTTAAATGTGGTGCATGAACATACATGCGTCGAACAAACAATCATATGCGGTCCATATTGCAAATGCATCGCACAACCAAACAACCTATAACAACAACCAAATGCATGATACAAATTGCAAATGCAATGCATTTTATTTGCCTAATCAATATACAAATGCGGTTCATTTTTGGCAAATGTGTTTCACCTAATTACATGTGATTACCCTATTCTCATATGCGATGCAAGAAATCACATGTGGTGCAAAAACTAGCAAATGCGATCTTTCCCTAAGTGACCTAAAAAGTCTAGGCGTAATTTTGCATTTGCGTCATTTCGTGAGAAAATGCGTTGCATACGAACACAAATTCGGTGAACTAAAAATGATGCATTTGAAATTTTGACTTTGACTGCCTAAAAATATGTAAAAAATAAAAGTTCAAGAGATCGTTCAAAGGTATTTACTGGGGGTCCTGCGTAAGCAGGCTGTCGAAAGGTCCAAATCTTGTATCCACAATGATGGGTGTATGGAACTGGAAACATCTTCGCTAGGTGCGCAAAATGAAATCTTCAATTCTTCAACTCTATAGGGTGCAAATGATTTGAGTTTCACCTTAATTTCTATTTATACCTAGGGTTAAAAGTGGCATTTCTTCTGACCTTGCCTATTGGCCGTGTAAACTTCCATCTTCGATTAACTTGTACACATCCCTGGCACTTCCAAATTCAATTCCATCAACTCCATAGCATTTTTGGCCATCAAATTAACTTATCAGGACTATTTCCTGATTTTTTGAAAATTTTCAAAAATTCATCAATTTTCCCAAGGGGGCATACCCTAACATTTTTCATACCAGGGCATGTTTTTAACGATTTTCTTTGACACAAAAGCCGAAACAACATTGTATCAAAAAGGGGCAAACTGTAGACACTGTAAATTGGTCTAGGCCTGCAAACACCACTTTCGACATAATTTTCTAATGTTCATGGTCAAGATTAAATAATGTTAATTATTTAATTATTGCCTATACACATATTTCTTCTATTAATTAAATAACCTTTTAATTATTTATTTAATTCATTATGACCCTTATATTTATTTAATTACGTCACTAATTAAATAATTCTCTTTCTGAATTAAATAATTTATTACTTAATTTACCCCGTTATCATATTTCGACTATAATTAAATATTCTTTTTGAATTATTTAATTATTCAATTAACCTTTTCGACAATCAATTAAATAAATCATTATTTATTTAATTAAATCTCTTCAATTTCGAATGTTGAATCAAATAAACATTTAAATCATAAAAAGAGTTATTTATGTCACATTCTTCTATTGCCCACTTAACTAATTATTCACTCACCATTTGACTCGAGATCTATTTAAATCCATCAGTTATCTTTTGATTTGATATCTAATTGTCTCTACGAAGAGACTCTTTGTCATAACCAATCAGTTATCTAGTTAAGATTCATATGCATGAACATATTTATTAATTAAATATCTTTATTTAATTAATTAATTCATGTATGCATTCAAACAAATTGTTGTTGAGTTCTAACTTTATCCTTTTCATTCAAAGTCTAATTCTTCTATTTTCGAAGTCTTTCAACTAAAGATTAATTCATTTATTTAATCTTAAAGTCTATTCTTAAATATTTTCAAATAGTCTTAACGCCAAATTAAAATTATTATTTAATTTAATCTTTATCCTACATAATTTCCCAACTCATGTTCTAACTGATACAAATCTCACATCGCATGACATTCATTAATCTCGATTGTTGATCTCTCTTTTGAATCTGAGTCGATCGTTCGAAAACCAGCTTTCTATAAATTGGCTGACCTTTGTCATTATTCCTCCTCTTGAAATCGATACTTTTGGAAGAACTTGTTAATCTTTGATATTTTTCTTTAACACATAGGTCAAGGCTATACTTGCATACATATTGAAAATCTGAGGGCAAGAATACCATCACGACAAAATGGAGAAAGACAATCAAGCTAATTCAAAGGAGTTTTTTGATATTCAGTGAGACTGTTACAAGTTCTGCTTTAGTTATTTGATTACTGTTTTTGTTTATTCTTTCGTTCTTAGTTGTTTGATTTAGATTAATGCATGTTTAGATTAGATTTAACCATCTTCACTTGGAGAGTCATTTTATCTGTGTTACACATATATGTGAGTTTTAATGGTATTAAACAATGTTGGCATGATTGTAGTGATTTTGAATTTGATTAGATGATTGACATGATTGGTCATACTTGATAAAAGGGTCTTAATATATCCCTAATTGGTTGTTTGGTCATGATGATGTAGCTCCTACCTTAATATCCCTTTTAGTGGAGTGGTGTTTGATCTTGTGGTATTCATAATATTCACGTTCTTTATACAATGCTAGCTTAGGCTTGCTTTCACCAAAATGTTTACTATGTGAAAATACTATGATATTTGTTTTAGCCACTTTTTGAAACATCATTTCTAAAGGGTCTCCTAGGGATTTATATCGCCTTCATTTTTTCTCTTGCTTTGATTGTCCAAATAGAATAGTTATATTGGCTGGATTTTGTATTAGCTTGAATGTGTTTTGATTTTTTAATTTTGTCAATAATTATTGTCATTTCGTGCCCCCCTTCTTTGCCCATCGATCATAACCAATCTAAGAAATTCTAAATGGGTCATCTATCTTAAAATGGTGCCATTGATTGTTGTATTAATCCCCCCCTTCATGTCTTAGTCAAATATCCAAGTTGAAAAACCAAAATTGACTAAGTGTCGAGTGTTAGAGATTTTAGAGTTATGGAGTTGTTTAAGTACCTTCCCTTCTAATTTCAACTTGTTTTAATCCTTTCAAATTCAACCAAGTGCCATTTGTTGGAGCTTCATAATTTCGAGGGTATCCATTTTTTTGCATGCCCTTCCTATCAACCTTGATTGTCGGCCTTTTGGACTATCAAGGTCTCCCTTACATTTGTGCCTCCTTTAAGCATCCCCGATCCTCATGGTCCAAAGAGTAAAATGGGCATAAGTGTAAGGATTTTTAGCCTTTCGGACTGTTAGTGTTTCCCTTACATTTGTGCCTTCTTTTGGCATCCAAGATTCCCAAATTCTAAAGGATTGTCAAGGTTTCCCTTACCTTCCTACCATTCCTTGGCACTCTCAATCTGCAAAGCTCTAAATTTTTCTAAAATCCTAAGTCCTCAACATTCATCAGACTTTCAAACTTCTCATCCCTCCACGTCAGACTTCTCATCCTAGTTGTCCCATCTCCTGCGTCCTAATCCTTAGCATGTGGTATGAGTTTCTCCCGCCCTTGACAGTCTAAAACTCCCTTGATTGCTCTATGTATTCTATCAGAGTTGGAATTTCATCCATCCCCAATTCTAGTACCTCTTTCCATGCACCTTCAATGGTTTCAAATTCTGTTGAAGCCTGATGAATTTCACCCAAGTATTTATCAGTGTCTAAGTTCTGGGACTTCTATCGCTTCCTTCTCCAATTCCTTGAAATTTTAAATCTTTATCTTTTGAACTTTGGGACTTCTTCATCCATGCATTCCTTTCAACAGTCATTGCTTCCCTTAGAGTTTGAAACCTCAACATTTACCATAATCCACTTTGAATTTCCTCCAACTCTTTCATACTTTTGTAGTTTTCCATCCATTCATCATTTCTCTTTCATTGTCGACACCCCAAGTTTTTGCTTTCTTCTGTTGATGGCATCATCCTTCTGGACTATCAGAGTATCTCTTTCCCCTTATCCCATGGTAGATTGTTCAACGGAGGCCCAATGTCCAATGGATAAGTATTTTGCTGAGATATCGAAGGTGGGCGTTCCAACATCCTAGGCCTAATAACTATACAAATCGAAGGGGCCCTGATGACCTTATAGTCTGAAAAAGTGTAGGGATTAAAGCTTTATGTCGGGAAAACAAAGATTTTCATACTTCACTTCCAAATTCGATGGTTTAATGGGTAAACGATGGTCGGATACTCTACGGTGTACTTTGTTTTCGTTGGATGTTCGCAATTTTTATTGTCATGGCTAAGAAATAGGAGTATAAGCTCATGATAAGAAATTTGGCGTTGGGTGCGTCAACTCGCCCACCTACCTCTGTCCCTTTTCTCACCAATCTGACCTACCTATTTTGCATAGAATTAATACTACAAGTGATGCCGACAAAACACAGATGGCCTCCTAATGCAGGAGCATCCCGGCGAATTCACAATCTGCATCACCCAAAAACAATTTAGTTTTGATTTTAGTTTAATTTTATGTTGATTTGTTTTTTAGTTTGATTTTAGTTTAATTTTATGTTTTTGGATTTTGTGATCAGTTTTTGTTCAGTTTAAATCCAAATTCGCTAGTCAATTTTGATGGAGGCTTAACGATATTGTTGTCATTGATTAACAAAATGTTGTGTTTTGATCTTAATTCTAAACATGCATTTTATTGTTGCAATTTTCAGTGAATTTAATTTATTCCATGTTGGCTATTAGAATAAGATATTTAATATTTCGACAATTTCTTCATGAGTTTGAATGGACTCATACGGGTTCGAATGGATAAAACTAGTTTTTATGGAGAATAGGAGAGTATGAGTTGAAAATAAAATTGGATAATATCAAAAAATTAAAGAGCAATTTATGAGGAACATTCAGAAGGGAATGAATACCAAGAGGAAGGAAAAACCCAAGGTTGCGGTTGGGGAGGAGGTCTAAGAAAAAATTGACAAGAAAGAAATTGAAGGGAGTGTCAAGAGATTCGGGCCATACCTGGTAAGATTTGTATATGCAGAGAAACCAAAAAAGGTTCCCAGAGAATAGGAGGAAGCCACATGGTTAATGAAAACCATTAAATGAAAGTTAAAAGTCATCGCATGTGAAGAAGGGGGGTCGCTGCTGGTATGTGAACATAGAAGACAAGCAAGGTGGAATCGATAAAGACAAAGTCCACGCCACCAAAGGGGTATACATCTGTGTCGAGAATAAAAAGAAAGAATATCATGTATACAGAGCAGAGGATTTTAGGTAGATCGATGGGGAAGAAGTTAATAGAGGAGTAAAGAAATTTGCAAATAAGAATAACTTGCTAATGTATCTAGCTTGTAGATTGAGAAATCAATAAATTGGAATTGCAATTGGCTTTCAGAGTCATTTAGATTTGAAAGTAGATACAAGCAGTATGCCTATCATAATTTGGTGGATTGTATTGAATTCACTTCTTTTGTTTTTTTATAAATTTGAATTGATTTTAAATTGATAAATGAAATTATGAACTTAAATTAGAGTTAGTTGCATATTTCATCAATCTGATAAGATTTTCGAAATTCGATCTGCACCATCTACTATACTCCTTGGGATCGCAAAACACTTGATTCATGATGGATTTACATTTAAATATAATAAAATTATGACAAGAAAATATGGCCGCCACCTATAGTGGTAGAAAATCTATGATTTCTAGGGCCCTCATGCAAGTTTGCGTGTTTTCTTTTTTGGAAAACGTGCAAAATGATATACAAATTTTCATTTTCATTTAAAAAGTTCTCACATTTTCTTGGAAGATACAAATTGAACAAACTCCTCTATAATATTTTCCCATTCTCAAAAGTTTAAATTGTACAATGCACGTTCCTTGCAATCAATAAAGACTAAAAATTTCCTCCTCTTGCAACTGTTATATTGTGTATTCTTTGAGCTTGAGCTATTTACTGTGGATATGGTCTCTTGTATTCTATTTCAGATTAATTCTAGACAACTTGCCCCTCTTGTAGTTAGGACATTACATATCACATGCAAGAATTGAGGTAGACCTTGCTAAGTTGAAGTTATTACAAAACTCTCAACAAAAAATAAATAAAAAGTATGTTACAAAGATTCCTTGGACATGATGGCTATTACCATAGATTTATCAAAGGTTTTTTAAAATAACAATACCTCTATTTGTGTTACTCGTTAAAGATGTTGACTTTGTTTGAACAAATATTTTCAAGGAAGCATTCCAAGATCTCAAAGATTAATTAATCACTATGGTAATGTGTAGGATCAAATCTAGGTGTTAGTCCATGTCCTCAAGTGTATGTAATAGGCATTATATCATTATGATGTCAATAGGTGTCAATGAGTTTTAACAATGTTGTCAAAAAATTGGTTTATGTGTTATGTCCACATTATGGGTATGACATGTAGACTAGATTGGACAATTCCTTTTCACATCCACACTAATACATTTAATATGGTTATAGGTATTGTCCTCAAACAAAAAAATTGCCCCTTAGATTATGCAATTTACTTTATCAATTAAAATTTACAAGGAGTTCAATTTAACTACAAAGTAACAAAAAAAAAATTTATTGGCAACTTAGTGTATGCAATCAATAAATTCTATAACTATATAACTATTTATCCTATTTTCGTTCATATTGATCATGTAGTAATAAGATATTTGATGAACAAACCAATTGTAAGTGGTAGAATAGTGTGTTGGTTCTTTTTGTTGCATGAATTTGATATAACCATTATAGATAAGCTTGGTAAAGCTAATGTGGTTACATATTTTATTTCTTAAATTAATTTTGATGAAGATAGCCCCATTGTTGATGATTCATTTTCTTATGAACATTTATTTGCATCGACAACAACACCCCATGATTTGCATATATTACCAAAGTAAAAGAAAAATTTAGTGGAGGAAATTCCCAATTGTTCATGGATATCTAGATGTGTCTTTTATATTGGGTTTGATAATTTCATGCAATGGTGTATTAGGAAGATGAGTTCATTGACATCCTCCATTATTGTCATTATGAACCCTATGGGGGGAATTTTTTATCCAAGAGGATAGCCTCTGAGGTTGTGACCACTAGATACAATTTCCCTACATTACATAAGGATGTCATTCTATATACATATCAATGTGATAAAATTCAATGAATGGGGATGTCAACAAGATCAGATGAGATTTCATGTATCCACATATAGTGTTGGAACCATTTAATTATTGGGGACTATATTTTATAGCACCCATGATCCACCATCCAACCAGAAGGAGTACACATAAGTGTGCACATACTACTTAACTAAATGGGAAAAGTGGAAGATTTGATGCATGCAAGAGATGAATATGTTGTAGAGTTTTTATTAAGGAAATCTTCACACCCTATGGAGTCTCAAGAAAAATATATAGTAATCAAGGCCCATTGTTCACATCTTATTTGATAAAAACCCTTGTTTGTGAGTCTGAACTATGATAAAAGAAGCTACTCCCTATCATCCATTATTTAATGGCCAAGTTAAGTTCACAAAAATGAGATTAGATTGCATTCTTACTAAAATTGGTAGCTCTACATTGTCATGATTAGGAACACACATTCTGGAAGTTACATGGGCATACGAAACTGTGGAATATTAGAATAAGGTTCACACCTTATGAGTTAGTCTATGATAAGAAAGTTGTCCTAAGTTGTCATTCCCATTGAATTTGAACATAAGATTTTGAGGATTTCTCTTGAACTTGTCAAGGACTTTCTTGGAACCCCATTTTGGTGTTGTAGACATGTAAAATGAACAAGTTCGGTTCGACATAGTTGATCATGATTATTAACGACATTTCCTCCTAAATCATACTCTCAACTTTTCATCATATTTTGTCTCTTAATTTAATAAATAATTGTTTATTCGATTAAGTCTTTCTCCTCCAGTGATTAAATTAATCAATTTAATTTAATTAACCTTATATTTTTATTTAATTAAATAAATAATTTTATTTGATTAAAGTCTTTAAAGTCCTCTTATTAAATTAAATAAATTAAACCTTATTTGATTTAATCTAACATTATCCCACTTAGTTAAATAAATCAAAATCATTTATTTAATTAAGCATTTCCTCTCAATTCTGATTTAAATCAATTCATCAATTTAAGTCAAAATTGTTAAATCATCTAATCCCTCATTATTTTAATCAAAATCTTGATTAAGTTAATCCTTATTACTAAAATATTCTAGAGAATGTAAGTTGCACATAAAAATAGATTTAATTCATTTATTAAATCTCTATCTTCCCTCACATGACATCAAAAAAGAATATTCCCTCAAGTTTGAATTCAAAAAGTCCAAGTGGACTTGTACATCCAACAAGGCATTCACTCCTCTTACATGTCCTTGTGCATTGAGCCAAGTGGCATTTATTTCATTCATTTTTCCCTCTCACATGTCATTTCTCAAATTTCAAATTCCACCTAATTGCATTTATTGGCACTTTGGCCAAAATGCGCACAACCATCAACCATTCGCATCTTGACGAGTGGCACTTGGCCATTGGATGTTGAATGATCCCACATTTCTTGCTTTCACTCTCTTTTCCAGTTTGGAAGTCTATAAATTAGAGACTTCTCTCCTCATTCTACATCCACAAATTTTGAGTAAACTTACTATAATCAAAATTCATCTTCATTTCACATATCTCATGCAAAGTTACTCTCTTGAATTGAGAGCCAATCTTGTTCACTCCATTCAAGCAGCTAATCTCACCATCAACAATCATCAAGCTTACAAATAGGAATTGGGAAAGGGTTGATTTTGGTATACCAATCAACACCAATTCTCCCATGGGATTGATAGTTGTTCACTAAAATAAGATTTATTTACTTTCATTTGCATTGTTCTTCATTTTTTTCCTATATTAATGTTTCAATCTAATTTCATGGGGAATCCTCATTTCACCTTGCACATTGATCTAATGCTATGTTTGTTTGTTACTTGTGTGCAGGTCTGAAATTAAAGGGTTCACATTCTAGCGCTAGAAGGAGGGCCTGCTGATTTTTTTTTAATAATTTTACTTATATCTCTGTTGTAGGAAGTTTCAGCTCATTCAGTGTGTTTAACTATTTTATTAATAGTAGTTTTTGCTGTTATTCATGGTTAAAAAACTTTTACAGATCGTTGCATTTCATAAAAAGACAGTTATCTACGTTTTTATTTCTTTATGTTATTCTATCTGAGAAATCTTCTATTTCTTTATAGTCTAATGTCTGAGAAATTTTTCATGGATTACAAGTCTTGAATCCTCGTTGATAAATGCTTAATATTCATGTATCCTAGAGATAAGTAAATTAAAATAATTAAATCATAATCTGAACAGGTATTTTTTTTGTTGTTGCAAATTTCTTCTTCCCCCGTGCTTTTCCTTGTAGTTCTCCCATGTAGCAGAGTCGGCCATCTCCCGCATTATCGCGCCTCTCAGTCTATTCACCCGCAGTACAACGGTGTCGGGCGTTTTCCTCAGGCCTTAACTCCTGCCCCTTTTACCCTGCTACCGCGTCGCCGTTTCCTTTTGCTCTCACTTTCCCCGCCACCTTTTACCGCTTCACCGCACCATCAATCCTCCCTGCTTGTGGTACTGCAGTATCCACCACCATACCGTGGCCCACCTCCTCACTAACAATGGTCTTGCGGTTTCCACTCACTCCCTCTACTGTGTTACCATGACTTACTTCCCCACTGACCACAATCTTGCAGTCTCCACCCTCTCAGTCTCCCACGTTACCGCGCCTGACTATTTCTTCCCTGTGATAGAGCGGTTAACTGCCTCCTTAACCATCACCACATCACCGCAGTCTCCCACCAGCAGTAGCATGGTAGTCTTCCCTCATCTCCACCATGTCCCCGCGGTTACCCTCCTAACTATTAGTGGTAGTGAGGTAACCGTCATTCTCACCGTCACCGTCCTCTCGGCTGTCATCGCATCACCGCGATCTCTCACCTAACCGCCAATAGTAACATGGTAATTGCTAACCGCCACCACATCATGCGGTCTTCTATCCGATCATCTACGTTATTGCGGTAGACTCGCCTAACTGTCATTTAATCACCACCACATCACTGCGGTCTACAATCCTATTGTCTGCGATATTGCAGTAAACCCTCTCGACCGACTGTGCAATCTGCCACCGCGTCATCGTGCAAACTGCCTTAACCATCCGCGGTATGGCGGTAGAGGTTGCAAATTTGTGAATAAGGCAACGGTATAAGGGGGAAAAAAATAGCATTATAAAGGGGTGGTAAAAAAAAATTATATAAAAAGGTGGTAAATTTTTCTTGACTTATGATTAATGCATTAATGTATAAGAGACTTTTTGTGGATTACTTTATTCATATTAACTTTGTATTTTCTTTTACAGGTTGATATTGGAATCAAACCAAGGCAAAGCAAGATTGGAGAAATTCACGAAAGCATTTTTTTTTTCTTATTTAAAATTAATCATCTGACTTAATCCATTTGGTTAAAAAGAACCTTAGACATTTACTAAATTTAAATTTGGGTTCTAAAAATTGAACAAGGCAAACTTTCACACTTCAAAATTGGTGCTTTAAAAAGAACTCATCTTTTGCTTTTCGGATTAAAATGAACATGTGTGTACTTGATGTTTTGTAATCCTTTTCACAAGGTAATATCATTTAAAAGGCGTATGCGCTTCTCTCGCGCCTCACGGCGATTTTGAGAATCAAAAGTCTTTTTGTGATATTAAGTTATCACAAGAATTACCTCCACACTTCATTTTTGGGGTTTAAAATTGAACATACATCTTGCGAGTGTGAGTAGGCTTATTGCGTGTGTTCTCCCTTTTTTTCTAAATGAAGGTTGATCAAACTACGAATATGTTTACTCGCTTAAATTGTTTATCTTAGCGGGCTTGCCTTGTGGGAAAAAGTACTCACCCAAGGGAATGACCCAACCGGTAACACACTAAGGACAAGTGTATTTCCAAACGAGATATAAAAGTGGGTACTGGAACAAAATTCAGCATCACACGGTTGGGTCTAACGAGAAGGGAAACAATGGTCTCTCACCGCATGGGTCAGCCTCCACGAACGGAAATATCGAATTAAAACCCTTATTTAGAAGGCCAAATCCTTATCTATTTTGTTGGTGCAAAAGGTCATGTCCTTTGAAGCCCCCCCACGTTATACATGTGATTTTTTTGTAGAGATGAAAAGTATTCCATGGGATATTCATGGATACTGATGCTTGGCTAACCCGAGAAGTGTGTGTCGTCGAGGGGAGCCAATGTGGTCAAGCATCTAGTCATCCTTACAGAATATGCGTAGCTGGATTCGTCCAAGTGGGAACCCAACAAAATATTGTCTCTATGTTCTAGGGTTGTACATGTGCTTGGAAATATAAAATACATTGCTTGGTCCTCAAAACAATTGAAAAACAAACATTCACAAAGAGCTCCAAATTTCAAACCCCTTGGAGGAAACAAATATCTTTGAGGAATTTAAGTACTCTTGCTTTCCCTAGGGATCATATCCTTAGAGGTTTCTAAGTGTTTGGATTTTATCATCATTTGTTTTCACTAAGGTTAAACATAGGAAAAATTTTCCCTAATTTCCTTGATTTCCACATAATGGACCTTGTGGGATGAAAATAAAGTGGGACATTAGACATGCAATTTGAAACATAATCAAGAATGTGCTTTTGATAAAAGGAATTCACTAAGAAAAGATAAAAGACAAATTGAACCTCACATGTGAAAGACTAGTGTACAATTTCTATAAGAAGGATTCAAAAAACAACCCAACTTTGTATGCATTCTATTATCAACAAAATCTTGAGCTTTTTGAAAGGTTTACTTTCCTCACATAGGAAGTGTAACATGTTCTTCAACACTGAGGTTTTGTAAAAAGAGTCATGTCTACGTCAAGTCTAGGATCAAAATCTTCATTCTCATCCATCTCTCCATCAACCAAATCTCATCCCATCAAAAAACTTTTGAGAACTTTAGAAAAATCATTCATGCTAAACTTAAAGGCTAAATCAGCATCACTCTATCTTGGCTTAACACACCTAGCCAAATAGTCAAATATCTTGAACAAATTTTCCCCTAGGATAACGCAACTTCCTAAGGTTTGTTATTTCATGATCACCTTGGTTGGCTTAACACACTTAGCCAATATGTTCCCTTGTGCGAGTTTTTCCTAGGATAACACAATTTCTTAGGGTTCACAAACCCACCACAATCTTGTTTAAATTAATACACCTAGTCAAACTATCATAATCAATCCAAGCCCTAAAGTTTAGGATAACCCCTAAAAAGTTCTTCAAAGGTTTCATTCATTCACTTCATCCATTTATCTCATCATCATCACCACCCCCTTTGATCCTTTGCTTTCCCTAGTTCTTCTCTTTTGGGCCTAAAGATTAAGATCAAACAATCCCTATTTTTATGATCCAAACAAGATCACAATACAAGAAGAACATGGAAAACATCAACGAAATATCAACTTCCGGTGACTTGGGTCAAGTGACCACCGAAACAAACCTTGCGAGATCAAGCCATCTCCCAAGTAGCTCTCCTCTACCATCACAAAATCCTCAAGAGGAAATTTATGAAGAGGACATCACAAATGAGGACATGGGGATGACATAATCAGAAATGCTTGAAATGGTCCAAAATCCAGAGAATCATAAAATTATCGATGCCATGTTTAAATACTTACACACGTTAATAGAAGGAGGGATCCTGATTCCTTCTGACCTTGACATAGGCACTAGTATGGACATGCCTCTTATGAACACATCCCCAATGTCAACTCTGAATATCACTCAGGAAATTCCTCAAACCATATCAACAATCACACCAACCTCCCCAATTGTGAACAAAGGAAGTGCTATGTTTCGAGAGTTACAACAACATCGCCTTGTGAACAACAAAGAGGTAAGTGTCAACACCACATCAGAAAAATCTATCTTGGTGAATCCATCACACCCTTGCGTCCCACTCAGCTTCCATAATCACACAGATTCATCCTCATTTCGTGCAACACCAGCCTATCCGTTAAACATACAAGCTTCTTTACTGCAAGGAGAAGGTGGTTTTTTTGGAGCAGCAGGATTCACTTACCCATTTTCCTTTCACGGGAACTTACCACCCTTTCCCCCATTACCACTCACATCCACATCACCTATGGGATTGGGTCTACCCCCCCTACCCACATCCAGTTTCTCAAATCTAGGCAATTCGAGCATCACATTGAATCCTCTCTTTTTGCCTGCAACATCACAACAACAAGTGGCAACCATTCAAGCCACCATGACTAGTACATTAGTCGGTCCTCAAATCTCTCAAAACATACCTTCTCAAGGACCGAGCATCTCAGCCACACCTCCAACAACCCAAATCTCGACCACCAACACAATTGTTTCGCCTATCACCCTGGTTGGCATCATTCCCAATCCACCACCTATCCCACCAAAAGCTAACGTGATGAATTCATTCACCACCCTGATCCAAACCATCCAAAAATCCAATCATTAGAGGGTACTAAAGCAAAACCAACAAGTTGCACAAGCCCAGCAAGCTACGTAAGCCGCTCAAGCATCCCAACAAGTGCAAGCCCAAGCTCAAGCGCAAGCACAATACCAAGCGCAACTACAAGCAATCCATTGGCAAATATACCAACAAGCCCTGCAAGACTTTCAGGCACAACAGTAAGCTAAACAACAAGCTTTGTTGGCACAACAGGAACTCGACCAACAACAAGCTTTGTTGGCGCAACAACAACTAGACCAACAACAAGCTTTGTTAGCCCAACAACAGGCTCTATGAGAACAACAAAAGATGGACCAACAACAATCTTTGTTGGAATAGCAGCAACAAAATCAACAATAGGCGTTGTTGACGCATTTACAAGCATATCAACAGGCCTCTTCCCACCAATCAAACACCCCAAACACCTCAAAACACATTCATTCCACCTCTCGATCCAAGCAATGATGTCGCAATGCAAATCAAACTGCTCTCATAGTAGGTGTTGGACCTCCAAGTGGGAAAAACAACCAGAACACCAGGCAACTTATGCCCTTATCCATTTGACAGAAGTCTCACGATGGTACCATTCCCAAAGGGATTCGAGATCCCAAAATTTGACAAGTATAATGGAATAGGTAACCCTGAAAACCACGTCAGGGAATTTCAAGTGCATTGCATGGAGGTTGCATACGATGACACATATCTAATGCGACTTTTCCCCCAAAGTCTAACTGGTCCAGCCATGGAATGGTTTTCTCGCCTACCCATAGGCATTAAAACATTCAAGGAAATTATGGAAGAATTCCTTAAAAATTATGCTTTCAACATGGGTGCAGACGTTAGTTTAGAATAACTATCAACACTCAAACAAAGAAAAGGAGAGCTATTCACATCCTTCTTGCAAAGATGGCGATCCAAGGCCAATCAGAGCAAGCGAATCATGCCAAAAGAACAACAAGTTTGCACAATCATATCTAATCTAGATGAAAACTTTGTGTTCTACTTAAAAATGCAATGCATCACATCATATGATCAACTGATCCCAAAGGCGCTCAACATCGAAAGGGCCCTTACTGTGCGAGGAGACACCTCAACATTTACTCCACCACAGGATAACCACCCGTCCAACAATTATAATGATAAACCTTGAATGTGGTCGAGGAACAAAAATATCACAAACAACGGCGTGGTCGATGCTAAAGTGGTCATAAGTGCTCCCAAAACAAACATCCAAACTCATCACCAGCCACAAAACCACAATCACAATAATGTGCAAACTAATGCAGTAGTAGCATAACAACCACCGCCCACCAACCAAATCAATAACTTGGGAAATCAAGGAGGACCACCTCCCCAAAGAAAATACCCTCCCAGGTGGAAGTTCACGGCCCTTGGGGAATCCATCAAGCCCATAATGAATAAGTTGGTCAAGGAAAACCTAATCAAAGTCTCCAACTCTGAGAAATACGCTGAACCCATGACCAAACCGCCATGGTATAATTAAAACCTCATTTGTGACTTTCACAAGATCAAGGGACATACCACTGCAGATTGCATGAGGTTGAAGAATATCATCCAAGACCTCATCTAAGACAAGATCATCAATGTCGAGCAACCAGACGGTAATCAAGATCTTAAAATATACACAAATCCGATGTCGAACCACAATCAAGGAAATGATCAGGGGAACAACAAAGGCAAGCAAAAATATGCTAATGCTAATCTAGTATATAAAGAGATAGTCGCATGTGTCGATGAAATGGTCATTGTCATTAATGTCAAGGGCGCCAACATCAATTATGGAGTCACCACACATGGCAGAAAGGTCACCATTGTAGGAGCACCATCTAAGACCCCCACTTCAAACACAAAATCCGTCCCTTATGACTATAATTTCATCGACCAGCTGAAGAGAACCCTCGCACAAATCTCCATCATGGAACTGTTAAAAATATTTGTTGCCCATAGGCAAATTCTTGATGAAGCATTAGCAGCATCCACTATATCCGCCACCCTTGACACATAACAGTTTCAGGCTATGGTTGGTAATATCATTACCCCGAATCTCCTTACATTCTCTGACTACAACTTGCCCCCGCAACCATCTCATAACCGTGCACTTCACCTTCAAGTGTCGGTCCACAAAACTAAAGTTAAAAGAGTCCTGGTGGATGGAGGTGTAGGCCTTAATATTTTCTCTCTGAAACTTATAAAGAACTTGGGATTCATCGAGGATTCCATTAACAAGAACAAGAGCATCACAATAAGGGCATATGATGATCAAGAAAGAGTGTCTCAGGGCACTATTAAAATCCCAATCCAAGTGGGACCAACAACCATGGACACTACTTATCAGGTCCTCAACCTTCACTTACCATATAACATCCTCATGGGACGCCCATGGATCCATGGTATGAAAGCAGTGGCCTCGACATATCACCAATGCATCAAATTCTTGCAACAAAATGAGGAGGTCACTATACACGGGGATCCCAAACCATTCGCCTACTACAAAAAATTGGAAGCCAAGTTTTATAAAATCCCCCCAGTACTGAAAAATGATGAAGGTCCATCCACTGCAAAAAATGGCCCCACTAACCTCGCCTCCACTTCTGCGACAGAGACACCCGCCATCCCTGACATATCTAACATCAAAAACATGATCTAAGACAATGGATGTGGAGACTACAAAATGAAGAAGAGTGCATTTTTTATAAGAGAGTTACCACAATATCCTAGGTCATATGGGAAACCTCGATCAACTGAAACACCCGTCCACACCCTTAGGGCAGACCCCTCTAGATTCTGCCATTGGGGAGACCTAAGTCGAGAAAATGTTGATCAGGAAGATATTTCAAACACAATATACCGTGATGTAGAACCCGCACCCACATTACCTATAGATGAAGCCAACAAAGGGCTATAGATAATGCTCGGCATGGGCTACAATAGAAACCAAAGCCTTGGAAGGAACAGTGATGGATGACTAGAGCCCATCATTGCAAAAAGAAGAACGCAGAACCTTGGCCTCAGATATACTCCCCCGAGTATAACCGTACATGGAAAAGGTATTCCCAGTAGGGCAGTCAAGTCCTCCCCTCAGGTATTGATAACCACCCTTAGACCACCCGTATGCATAGGCATCTCGGTTGACAACTTCACCTTTGACGTAACTGATGTCTGCGTCAATAGTGACAATGATGATACCATAACAGGCCTACCCTTGCTTTTTGAGGACTCCTCCTTACTAATGATTAGTGCCCTCGAGGATGTCCAGTGAAGGATTTAGAGGAGCAATGGCATCTCACAACCCGTATTTTATTTGTTTGTTGTCTGTGGTTTGTCTCAACAAAAATACTGGAGCAATTTTGCCTTTAGTATGAGTTAAGACGCTCCTTGTCTACGATTGTCTTTTTTCGCAAGTGAATGAATTTGTGCACTATGGTTTATCTCATATCATGGTGTGTACTATCCATTTGTGTCAGTCCTACCCAATGATGATTAAATGCAAATCTTAGTATATATATGGAAAAATATCGAAGATTATATGTGCTTCAAACAACCATTCTTATTTTATACTAACATTTTGAATTATTCACGCTAACATTTCTTTTATCCTGCATAATGATGGAGTCTTGTGACACACAAAAAAAATAGATAAACTGCATATGCATACATTCCACAAACATTATGGAAATAGTGTCATATGTCTATATATAGTACATCATATACTTAGGCTGAATTTTAAACAAGTATGAACATTAGGCATATCCATTGCATATCTAGGAAAATCATGGCATAATAGACATTCAATCATCATAAGGTACATAATGAAAAACATTACATGTACATAATCATTGTCAACATATAACATCACATGTAGAATAGCATGGCATGTATAAACATTGCATTACATCCCATTATCATAAAGAACATACATCCATCATCATATAGAATCAACATAACATCATAGGCTGCATGAACATGCCATACTGTAGAAATGATCATCCATAACATGTACATACATCATCTAGCTACATAATCATATAAAAATAAACAACATCATGATGTAAGACATGCAAATCATATGAAACACCACCAAAAATCATATATATATCGCTCAAAATAACATGTGTCACAGTACAACATGTCATAATGTATCAATAAATAAAAAAGATCTTGCAAGCTCTATGATCAAAGTACAATATCTGCAAATATAAAAAAAAATGTCAATGTGTCCCACTGCCACTACTCCCATCTAGCGAATATGGAGGCAACTATCACTGAGGTACTCTTTGTGCGATGGGGGGCTTGTCATATGGACCTGTCCTCGATGGTCCTACCACACCCTCTATGCTCTTTGTCCTCATCTGACTCCTGTTTTGTGATCTCTAGCTACGTGTCTCAGAAAAACTAGGAGCTCGTCTCTTAGCAGGCACCATTGACTCATACAAATCCCTGCAATAGGAGGCCCTTTCCACTGCCCTGACTAACTCGTGAGAAAAACAAGCAGATGATGAGCCACTACAGAGACGTTTGATCTCAGTAAATTGATGCTCTGTCTCCTGCCTCTGGTCTACTGCCTAATCTCTCTCCATGAGAGCACTGTCTCTCTCCATCTGCATGGCATACCACTCTGTTGTAACCACTCCTAGCCTCTCCTCCATAGACTCCATAACACTATCCCTAGGAGCCTCCTCATCTCGTCTCCCCTCTACTATCCTATCACGGACCTCTCTCTCCTGCTCCTCCATAGGTATCTCCTCCTCAACATCCTCCTCTCCATATCCTACTAGTATTCCAAGGACATCAATATCCATGTCCTCTCTACCAACCTCAACCTCTGCATGCTCCTCAGCTATTGCCTCCTCGACAACATGCTCTCCTCTAATATGTGCCTCCACTCCACCCTTGAGATCCAGCATAGGTATGCCATCTACCTCAACCTCAGCCTCACGGATAGGTGATAATCCACCTATCCGACCACCTCTTCATCCCCGTTGACCTCATCTCCCACCTCTACCACCACCACCTCTACCATCATCCCCGCCTCCTTTGCCACCTACACGACCACCTCCACCTCTACGTCAACCTCTCCGACCTGTCCCTCGTCTCTGTACAGGTGTTGACTGATCTAGATCTGTATATGGCACAAGACGATGCACTACCCACCAGGTATCATAAACAACAGTGGTCCTAGGATCCGTTGCTCCACCTCTCCATCCCCACTGTAAAATTTGTAATGCCTGAATGTCTACCTCTGCAATAGCCACTGGTATCATAGGCCCCCACCAAGGAACCTCTCTCGATGATCGAGCAAACTTTGCTCATCCTCTAGGCTCATCCTATACCTCACCAAATTGTCTCAGTACACGATCTAGTAAGTGTCTCTCTATAATGTGCACACTGGAAACAATCCTCCCAATTAGGTACTGTGTCTGCCAATAAAAAGGTAAATGTTTGTCCTCATCTGACCATCGCTCACAATCCATGTGAGGTCGCCATGTGAACTAAAGTAATGTGTCCAATGCATGTCTCCAATATCTAGTTTCTCCAACATTGCTTTGTGCAATGTTTCTTGCATAGTGAAAAACATAAGAAGATCTAGCCTCTCAATTAGCAGTCACTGCGGATGGAACACAACAATGTGTTCCCACACCCAGATCATGAGAAGAGTAGTCCCATAACTCATAGACTGCACATATCTATAAGCTATATCATGAAGATGGAAATAAAGCATGGCCAATAAACAGGGACCCCAGGCATACACAACCTCTCTCTCAAGCATCCCAACTAACATCTCCCCCCACCCAACAGGAAATCCATGACCTCGACAGTCAGGAAGAACTATCCCAGTTATCAATGTACATAGTATACAATCAATCCACTCATATCTATCAGCTAACACCTGCCATCTAAAAGTGGCATTTCTTCTGACCTTGCCTATTGGTCGTGTAAACTTCCATCTTCGATTAACCTGTACACATCCCTGGCACTTCCAAATTCAATTTTGTCAACTCCATAGCATTTTTGGCCATCAAATTAACTTATCAAGACTATTTCCTAATTTTTTGAACATTTTCAAAAATTCATCAATTTTCCCAAGGGGGCATACCCTAACCTATTTCATACTAGGGCATGTTTTTAATGATTTTCTTTGACACAAAAGCCGAAACGACATTGTATCAAAGAGGGGCAAACTGTAGACACTGCAAATTGGTCTAGGCCTGCGAGCACCACTTTCGACATAATTTTCTAATGTTCATGGTCACGATTAAATAATGTTAATTATTTAATTATTTCCTATACACATATTTCTTCTATTAATTAAATAACCTTTTAATTATTTATTTAATTCATTATGACCCTTATATTTATTTAATTATGTCAATAATTAAATAATTCTCTTTTTGAATTAAATAATTTATTATTTAATTTACCCGTTTATCATATTTCGACTATAATTAAATATTCTTTTTGAATTATTTAATTATTCAATTAACCTTTTCGACAATCAATTAAATAAATCATTATTTATTTAATTAAATCTCTTCAATTTCGAATGTTGAATCAAATAAACATTTAATTCATAAAAAGAGTTATTTCTGTCACATTCTTTTATCACCCACTTAACTAATTATTCACTCACCATCTGACTCGAGATCTATTTAAATCCATCAGTTATCTCTTGATTTAATATCTGATTGTCTTTGCGAAGAGACTCTCTGTCATAACCAATCAGTTATCTAGTTAAGATTCATATGCATGAACATATTTATTAATTAAATATCTTTATTTAATTAATTAATTCATGTGTGCATTCGAACAAATTGTTGTTGAGTTCTAAATTTATCCTTTTCATTCAAAGTCTAATTCTTCTATTTTCAAAGACTTTCAACTAAAGATTAATTCATTTATTTAATCTTAAAGTCTATTCTTAAATATTTTCAAACAATCTTAACACCAAATTAAAATTATTATTTAATTTAATATTTATCCTACAGAATTTCCTAACTCATGTTCTAACTGACACAAATCTCACATCACATGACATTCATTAATCTCGATTGTTGATCTCTCTTTTGAATTTGAGTCGATCGTTCGAAAGCCAGCTTTCTATAAATTGGCTGACCTTTGTCATTATTCCTCCTCTCGAAATTGATACTTTTGGAAGAACTTATTAATCTTTGATATTTTTCTTTAACACATACGTCAAGGCTATACTTGCATACATACTGAAAATCTGAGGGCAAGAATACCATCACGACAAAATGGAGAAGGACAATCAAGATAATTCAAAGGATTTTTTTGATATTCGGTGAGACTGTTTCAAATTCTGCTTTAATTATTTGATTACTGTTTTAGTTATTCTTTCGTTTTTAGTTGTTTGATTTAGATTCATGCATGTTTAGATTAGATTTAACCATCTTCGCTTGGAGAGTCATTTTATCTACGTTACACATATATGTGAGTTTTAATGGTATTAAACAATGTTGGCATGATTGTAGTGATTTTGAATTTGATTAGATGATTGACATGATTGGTCATACTTGATAAAAGGGTCTTAATATATCCCTAATTGGTTGTTTGGTCATGATGATGTAGCTCCTACCTTAATATCCCTTTTAGTGGATTGGTGTTTGATCTTGTGGTATTCATAATATTCACGTTCTTTATACAATGCTAGCTTAGGCTTGCTTTCACCAAAATGTTTACTATGTGAAAATACTATGATATTTGCATTAGCCACTTTTTGAAACATCATTTCTAAAGGGTCTCCTAGGGATTTATATCGCCTTCATTTTTTCTCTTGTTTTGATTGTCCAAATAGAATAGTTATATTGGGTGGATTTTGTATTAGCTTGAATGTGTTTTGATTTTTTAATTTTGTCAATAATTATTGTCATTTTCTGCCCCCCTTCATTGCCCATCGATCATAACCAATCTAAGAAATTCTAAATGGGTCATCTTTCTTAAAATGGTGCCATTGATTGTTGTATTAATCCCCCCTTCATGTCTTAGTCAAATATCCAAGTTGAAAAACCAAAATTGACTAAGTGTTGAGTGTTCGAGATTTCAGAATTATGGAGTTGTTTAAGTACGTTCCCTTCTAATTTCAACTTTTTTTAATCCTTTCAAATTCAACCAAGTGCCATTTGTTGGAGCTTCATAATTTCGAGGGTATCTATTTTTTTGCATGCCCTCCCTATCAACCTTGATTGTCGGCCTTTCGGACTATCAAGGTCTCCCTTACATTTGTGCCTCCTTTAAGCATCCCCGATCCTCATGGTCCAAAGAGTAAAATGGGCATAAATGTAAGGATTTTTAGCCTTTCGGACTGTTAGTGTTTCCCTTCCATTTGTGCCTTCTTTTGTCATCCAAGATTCCCAAATTCTAAAGGATTGTCAAGGTTTCCCTTACCTTCCTACCATTCCTTGGCACTCTCTGTTAATTTTATATTGTAGCTCGGACAGTTGTTTCTCCAATTCCAAGAATTAGCATTTAATTCTTGAGACTTCTAGATAGAAGTTAGTTAGGTACAGATATTTAATTATTTAATTAAATAATTGATTCCTCTAGAGACTTCTAGAAACCAGTTAGTTAGGGTTTGTTAGAGTCTAATTAATCTTAGCCATTGATTGAGATTAAATCTTGGCAATTGGTTTTCCTATGAGAATAGTTTAAAAGGGGGTCATTGGGCATTTGGAGAACACAGATTGATAGACACAAGTTGGAGAAATATTTGCAGTGATAGCAAATAGTCTTGCAGTGATAGCAAAGACGCAGTGATAGCATTGGAGGTAGTAACAGTGGAATTTCAGCAGGAGAAATTGAGAGAAGAATTTCCGGTGAAGAATATTTCTGAAGCTTTGTCAGTGAGAGGCAAGCAGTTTCTTTTGTATCTCTTGATTTGCTGAAGATTAATATAATTCCTCATCTGCAGTACTGGTTTTCCCTCCGGGGTTTTTCCAAGGACAATTTGTCAAAGTGTTTATTAGTTTGCATGTTTTCTTCTCTATTCCTGTGAGTTTTATTTGTGAAGTTGCAGTTGTATTATTTTTCAATATTTGTTGTGAATTAATTTTCGGCAGTCAAATAATCTTTATAGATAGGAGATTAATAATCAATAACTGCAATAGATTTTTCACATGGTATCAGAGCAGATCGAAGAGCAGAAAGAGCTCAGCGCAGGCATAGGAAGAAAAGGAAAATAGAGGGTTTATAAAACCCAGTTCTACCTCTTCAGTATTATTATTTTTGTTATTACTATTTTTGTTTGAGATGGCCTCAGCAGGTTTAAGAGATCAGGACAGATTGGATGGAGCCTCAAATTTTGGTGTCTGGAAAGCCAGAATTTTTTTATTGCTGGAAGAGAATGGTATCAAGGAATATGTTACCAGTGTTGTAGCTGTACCTACAGATCCAACACAGTTCTTAGCATATAAGAAGGAAGATGCCAAGGCAAAGAGGTTGATTCTTGATGGTGTTAAGGATCATATTGTTCCACATATCGCAGAGTTGGATACAACGAAGATGATGTGGGACGCCATTTTGAATCTGTACCAGAATGCTACCACTAATAGGAAGCTGATTCTCAGAGAAAAGTTGAGGAACACCAGGATGAACAAGGGAGAAGACGTTACAAGTTACCTCACTAGACTTAGACTTATCAAAGATGAGTTGGCAGTTGTTGGAGATAAACCAGATGATGATGAGCTAGTACAGATAGCTCTAAATGGGTTTACTAAGCAGTGGGATGTCTTTGTTCAAATTATTAATGAATGAGACACCTTACCAAGTTGGGATTGACTATGGAGTGACTTCACTCAGGAGGAGCTTAGATTAAGCCTTGTCAATGGTGCCAGCAGTAAGAGTCATAAAAGTGAGGCAGAACAAGAAAATGTTGCCCTAGCAGGAAAAGGTAAAGCAAAGAAGGGGTCTAGCAAAGGATCAAATCCTAAAGGTGAGAAGAAGAAGGACTTGTCTAAAGTCAAGTGCTACGACTGTCACGAGTTTGGCCACTATGTCAACAATTTCCCACAAAAGAAGAAAGGCAAGAAGCAGACGGCAGCTTCAGCAAGTGCAGATGAGCTCTCTAGCAGAATGGAAGATGAGTTTGCACTCATAGCTTGTATGGTTAGCTCAACCTCACAGGGTGTTTGGTAGATAGACAGCGGGGCATCGTTTCATATGACAGGAGTTAGAGAATACTTCTCCAATTATAAGGAGGAGGACATCAGAATCCAAATTTCTATGGGGAACATGTCCAAACTAAATCCAGTTGGAAAAGGGACTGTTCTATTTCAGAGGGAGAATGGCAAGCCGATTCCCATTCATGATGTGTTGCATGTGTCAGGCTTGGGTATGAATCTTATTTCCGTATCTATCCTTCAGGATAAAGGCTACAATGTACTCTTTAGAGGGGAAAATGTGTTAATCAAGCACAAGGATTGGAAATCACCCATAGCTATTGGAGTTAGGAGCGGCCGACTTTACAGGTTGCAGTTTGATACTCATAAGGCACTGATGAGCAGCGGAAATTCTAGAGATCAAGGAGAGCCATGGCATAGGAGGATGGGCCATATACATCATGGAGCACTCAAATTGCTTTGTGAGACAGTGACAGGTGTTCCAAAGGTGAGCACAGAGCATGATGATGTATGTAAGGGATGTGTGTTGGGGAAGTTTGTGAAAGCAACTTTTCCAAAGAGTGACACCAGATCCAAGGGTGTTCTTGATCTAGTACATTCAGATATATGTGGACCAATGTCGACAAAGTCTCTCAGAGGATACGAGTACTTTGTTATTTTTATTGATGATTTCTCCAAGAAGACCTGGATATACTTCTTGAACACCAAGGATGAGGTTTTCAGTCGCTTCCAAGAGTTCAAAGCTCTTGTGGAGAATTCGACAGGCAGGAAGATAAAGGTTCTTTGGTCAGACAATGGAGGCGAGTACAAAGGGAAAGAGTTCCAGGAGTTCTGTACCAGGGAAGGAATCAAGAGAAAGTGGACTACTCCTTACAACCCGCAACAGAATGGGGTTGCTGAAAGGAAGAATCGGTCTATATCAGAGGCGGCAAGGGCTATGTTGTATGACCAGGATATGCCACGTTACTTATGGGCAGAGGCATGCAGTACAACAGTATACATACAAAACAGGGTTCTACATAAGGTATTGGGCAAGATGACACCAGAGGAGGCGTTCTCAGGGAAGAAGCCAGATGTCAACCACTTCAAGATATTTGGGAGTTTGGCATATTGTCACATTCCAGGTGCTACACGTTCCAAGTTAGATCAGACTGCAGAGAGAGGGTACTTTGTGGGGTACAGCGAGACCTCAAAGGCATATCGGATATTTATTCCAGGGGCCAGGAGGATTATAGTCAGACGTGATGTCAAGTTCATGGAGGACAAGGCATTTAGAAGGTCCAGAGATTTGCCAGCAGATGATCAGAGTGAGCAGCCAACAGAAGCTCCAAGGATTGAGCAATCAGATCAGGGACAGCGATGCTCGAGTACAGTGACTAGTACAAGCACGGGCTCAGGTGCTAAGAGTTCATAGAGTATGGAGCAACATATACATCAGATCCAAGAGATGCATCAGGAACACATGGGGGTTGATATTTCATCCTCTACAGTTGGTAGCAGTAACCAACAAGATACTCAGGAGTTTGTGGGAGCTCCTAGGACGAGTAGTAGACAGCGAAGACAACCAACCAGGTATAATGACTATATGGCTTTAGTTAGTCAGTTGGTAGATAGTGAGCCTTCCAGTTATCAGGAGGCCGCACAACAACAGGTGTGGCGAGATACGATGGTTGAGGAATATACCTCAATAGTGCAGAACGATGTGTGAGAGGTTGTGCCTAGACCAACAGATAGGGCAATGGTTGGATCACGCTAGATCTATAAGATCAAGCACGATGCAGATGGTAGCATCGAGAAATACAAGGCAAGGTTTGTGGCCAAGGGTTTCTCTCAGAAGGAGGGAATAGACTATGAGGAGACATTCACTCCAGTGGTCAGGTATACTTCTATACGAGCTGTGATCTCTCTTGCAACACAGATGGGATGGCAGATCCATCAAATGGATGTGAAGACAACATTTCTTAATGGTGAATTGAAAGAGGAAGTATACATAGAACAACTAGAGGGCTTTGTAGCACACAGCAGTGAAACCTATGTGTACAGATTGAAGAGAGCTTTGTACGGACTCAAGCAGGCTCCCAGGGCGTGGTATGAGTGCATTGATGAATACTTGCAGGGATTGGGCTTTGTGAAGAGTGAGGCGGATGCTAATCTCTACTACTTGGTAGTTGGGGGTGAGATTCTCATTCTTGTTTTATATGTGGATGACTTATTTTTAATAGGTTCACTGGGGCTCATAGAGGAGTGCAAGAGGGGCCTTGCAGCAGAGTTCGAGATGAAGGATTTGGGGCTTATGCACTACTTTCTAGGCATGGAGGTATGGCAGACAGATGGTGAGATTTTCCTTGATCAAGGGAAATACTGCATTGAAATCTTGAGGAGATTCGAGATGGAGGATTGCAGAGCCATGTCTACTCCTATGATCACGAATTGGAAGAAGGTAGACTCATCCAGGGAGAAGGATGTAGACCCCACCTTATACAGATAATTGATTGGGTCTCTCATGTATTTGGTCAACACCAGACCAGATATATCCTTTGCAGTAAATTCTCTTAGTCAGTTCATGGTTGAGCCAAAGGGAATGCATTGGATAGTGGCAAAGCATGTGTTGCGGTATTTGCGTGGTACAATCAAGTATGGGATCAAATATACTCGAGGTGATGGTATCAAGTTGATAGGCTCTACTGACGCAGGCAGTACAATGGACAAGAAAAGCACTTCGGGGTGTTGCTTTAGCTTGGGATCAGGAGTTATCTCTTGGTACAGCAGGAAGCAGAAGTCTGTGGCCCTGAGTTCTGCAGAGGCAGAATACATAGCAGCTAGCATGGCGACATGTGCGGCGATATGGCTTCGAAAGTTGCTAGTAGCCTTGTTAGGTCAGAGGGTTGAGACTACAGTGATACACTGTGACAATCAGAGTTGCATCAAGTTGTCTAAGAATCCAGTGTTTCATGATAGGTCTAAGCATATAGACATTAGGTGTCATTTTATCAGGGATTGTGTACAATGGGGGATTATTCAGCTATAGTATATACCTACAGATCAGCAGGTAGCAGACATTATGACAAAGGCTTTGGGGAAGGCAAAATTCATCTTCTTCAGAGATATGTTGGGTGTTATGCAGAACACCTTCCTCGCTAAGAGGGAGTGTTAATTTTATATTGTAGCTCGGACAGTTGTTTCTCCAATTCCAAGAATTAGCATTTAATTCTTGAGACTTCTAAATAGAAGTTAGTTAGATCCAGATATTTAATTATTTAATTAAATAATTGATTCCTCTAGAGACTTCTAGAAACCAGTTAGTTAGGGTTTGTTAGAGTCTAATTAATCTTAGCTATTGATTGAGATTAAATCTTGGCCATTGGTTTTCCAACGAGAATAGTTTAAAAGGGGGTCATTGGGCATTTGGAGAACACGGACTGATAGACACAAGTTGGAGAAATATTTGCAGTGATAGCAAATAGTCTTGCAGTGATAGCAAGGACGCAGTGATAGCGTTGGAGGCAGTAGCAGTGGAATTTCAGCAGGAGAAATTGAGAGAAGAATTTTCGGTGAAGAATATTGTTGGAGCTTTGTCAGTGAGAGGCAAGCAGTTTCTTTTGTATCTCTTGATTTGCTAAAGATTAATATAATTCCTCATCTGCAGTACTGGTTTTCCCTCCAGGGTTTTTCCAGGGACAATTTGTCCAAAAATATTGTGTTTATTAGTTTGCATGTTTTCTTCTTTATTCCTGTGAGTTTTATTTGTGAAGTTGCAGTTGTATTATTTTTCAGTATTTGCTGTGAATTAATTTTCAGCAATCAAATAATCTTTATAGATAGGAGATTAATAATCAGTAACTGCAATAGATTTTTCACTCTCAATCTGCAAAGCTCTAAATTTTTCTAAAATCCTAAGTCCTCAACATTCATCAAACTTTCAAACTTCTCATCCCTCCACGTCAGACTTCTCATCCTACTTGTCCCATCTCCTGCGTCCTAATCCTTAGCATGTGGTATGAGTTCCTCCCGCCCTTGACAGTCTAAAACTCCCTTGATTGCTCTATGTATTCTATCAGAGTTGGAATTTCATCCATCCCCAATTCTAGTACCTCTTTCCATGCACCTTCAATGGTTTCAAATTCTGTTGAAGCCTGATGAATTTCACCCAAGTATTTATCAGTGTCTAAGTTCTGGGACTTCTATTGCTTCCTTCCCCAATTCCTTGAAATTTTAAATCTTTATCTTTTGAACTTTGGGACTTCTTCATCCATGCATTCCTTTTCATCAGTCATTGCTTCCCTGAGAGTTTGAAACCTCAACATTTACCATAATCCACTTTGAATTTCCTCCAACTCTTTCATACTTTTGTAGTTTTCCATTCATTCATCATTTCTCTTTCATTGTCGACACCCCAAGTTTTTGCTTTTCTTCTGTTGATGGCATCATCCTTCTGGAATATCAGAGTATCTCTTTCCCCCTATCCCATGGTAGATTGTTCAACGGAGTTCCAATGTCCAATGGATAAGTATTTTGTTGAGATATCGAAGGTGGGCGTTCCAACATCCTAGGCCTAATAACTATACAAATCGAAGGGGCCCTGATGACCTGATAGTCTGAAAAAGTGTAGGGATTAAAGCTTTATGTCGGGAAAACAAAGATTTTCATACTTCACTTCCAAATTCGATGGTTTAATGGGTAAACGATGGTTGGATACTCTACGGTGTACTTTGTTTTCGTTGGATGTTCGCAATTTTTATTGTCATGGCTAAGAAATAGGAGTATAAGCTCATGATAAGAAATTTGGCGTTGGGTGCGTCAACTCGCCCACCTACCTTTGTCCCTTTTCTCACCAATCTGACCTACCTATTTTGCATAGAATTAATACTACAAGTGATGCCGACAAAACACAGATGGCCTCCTAATGCAGGAGCATCCCGGCGAATTCACAATCTGCATCACCCAAAAACAATTTAGTTTTCATTTGTTTTTTGGTTTGATTTTAGTTTAATTTTATGTTGATTTGTTTTTTAGTTTGATTTGAGTTTAGTTTTATGTTTTTGGATTTTGTGGTCAGTTTTCTTATAGTTTAAATTCAAATTCGTTAGTCGACTTTGATGAAGGCTTGAGACATTGTTATCATTGATTAACAAAATGTTGTATTTTGATTTTAATTCTAAACATGCATTTTATTTTTGCAATATTCAGTGAATTTAATTTGTTCGATGTTGATTATTAAAATAAGATATTTATTATTTCGACAATTTCTCCATGAGTTTGAATGGGCTTCATAAGGATTCGAATGGATAAAACTAGTTTTTATGGAGAATAGGAGAGTATGAGTTGAAAATAAAATTGGATAATATCAAAAAATTAGAGAGCAATTTATGAGGAACATTCAGAAGGGAATGAAAACCAAGGGGAAGGAAAAACTCAAGGTTGCGGTTGGGGAGGAGGTCTAAGAAAAAATTGCCAAGAAAGAAATTGAAGGGAGTGTCAAGAGATTCGGGCCATACCTGGTAAGATATGTATATGCAGAGAAACCAAAAAAGGTTCCCAGAGAATAGGAGGAAGCCACATGGTTAATGAAAACCATTAAATGAAAGTTAAAAGTCATCGCATGTGAAGAAGGGGGGTCGCTCCTGGTATGTGAACATAGAAGACAAACAAGGAGGAATCGATAAAGACAAAGTCCACGCCACCAAAGGGGTATACATCTGTGTCGAGAATAAAAAGAAAGAATATCATATATACAGAGCAGAGGATTTTAGGCAGATCGATGGAGAAGAAGTTAATAGAGGAGTAAAGAAATTTGCAAATAAGAATAACTTGCTAATGTATCTAGCTTGTAGATTTTAGAAATCAATAAATTGGAATTGCAATTGGCTTTCAGAGTCATTTAGATTTGAAAGTAGATAGAAGTGGTATGTCTATCATAATTCGGTGGATTGTATTGAATTTGCTTTTTTTGTTTTTTTATAAATTTAAATTGATTTTAAATTGACAAATGAAATTATGAACTTAAATTAGAGTTAGTTGCAAATTTCGTCAATCTGATAAGACTTTCGAAATTCGATCTGTACCATCTCCTATACTGCTTGGGATCGCAAAACACTTGATTCATGATGGATTTACATTTAAATATAATAAAATTATGACAAGAAAATATGGCCGCCACCTATAGTGGTAGAAAATCTATGATTTCTAGGGCCCTCATGCAAGTTTGCGTGTTTTCTTTTTTGGAAAACATGCAAAATGATATACAAATTTTCATTTTCATTTAAAAAGTTCTCACATTTTCTTGGAAGATACAAATTGAACAAACTCCTCTATAATATTTTCCCATTCTCAAAAGTTTAAATTGTACAATGCACGTTCCTTGCAATCAATAAAGACTAAAAATTTCCTCCTCTTGCAACTGTTATATTGTGTATTCTTTGAGCTTGAGCTATTTACTGTGGATATGGTCTCTTGTATTCTATTTCAGATTAATTCTAGACAACTTGCCCCTCTTGTAGTTAGGACATTACATATCACATGCAAGAATTGAGGTAGACCTTGCTAAGTTGAAGTTATTACAAAACTCTCAACAAAAAATAAATAAAAAGTATGTTACAAAGATTCCTTGGACATGATGGCTATTACCATAGATTTATCAAAGGTTTTTTAAAATAACAATACCTCTATTTGTGTTACTCGTTAAAGATGTTGACTTTGTTTGAACAAATATTTTCAAGGAAGCATTCCAAGATCTCAAAGATTAATTAATCACTATGGTAATGTGTAGGATCAAATCTAGGTGTTAGTCCATGTCCTCAAGTGTATGTAATAGGCATTATATCATTATGATGTCAATAGGTGTCAATGAGTTTTAACAATGTTGTCAAAAAATTGGTTTATGTGTTATGTCCACATTATGGGTATGACATGTAGACTAGATTGGACAATTCCTTTTCACATCCACACTAATACATTTAATATGGTTATAGGTATTGTCCTCAAACAAAAAAATTGCCCCTTAGATTATGCAATTTACTTTATCAATTAAAATTTACAAGGAGTTCAATTTAACTACAAAGTAACAAAAAAAAAATTTATTGGCAACTTAGTGTATGCAATCAATAAATTCTATAACTATATAACTATTTATCCTATTTTCGTTCATATTGATCATGTAGTAATAAGATATTTGATGAACAAACCAATTGTAAGTGGTAGAATAGTGTGTTGGTTCTTTTTGTTGCATGAATTTGATATAACCATTATAGATAAGCTTGGTAAAGCTAATGTGGTTACATATTTTATTTCTTAAATTAATTTTGATGAAGATAGCCCCATTGTTGATGATTCATTTTCTTATGAACATTTATTTGCATCGACAACAACACCCCATGATTTGCATATATTACCAAAGTAAAAGAAAAATTTAGTGGAGGAAATTCCCAATTGTTCATGGATATCTAGATGTGTCTTTTATATTGGGTTTGATAATTTCATGCAATGGTGTATTAGGAAGATGAGTTCATTGACATCCTCCATTATTGTCATTATGAACCCTATGGGGGGAATTTTTTATCCAAGAGGATAGCCTCTGAGGTTGTGACCACTAGATACAATTTCCCTACATTACATAAGGATGTCATTCTATATACATATCAATGTGATAAAATTCAATGAATGGGGATGTCAACAAGATCAGATGAGATTTCATGTATCCACATATAGTGTTGGAACCATTTAATTATTGGGGACTATATTTTATAGCACCCATGATCCACCATCCAACCAGAAGGAGTACACATAAGTGTGCACATACTACTTAACTAAATGGGAAAAGTGGAAGATTTGATGCATGCAAGAGATGAATATGTTGTAGAGTTTTTATTAAGGAAATCTTCACACCCTATGGAGTCTCAAGAAAAATATCTAGTAATCAAGGCCCATTGTTCGCATATTATTTGATAAAAACCCTTGTTTGTGAGTTTGAACTATGATAAAAGAAGCTACTCCCTATCATCCATAATTTAATGGCCAAGTTAAGTTCACAAAAATGAGATTAGATTGCATTCTTACTAAAATTGGTAGCTCTACATTGTCATGATTAGGAACACACATTTTGGAAGTTACATGGGCATACAAAACTGTGGAATATTATAATAAGGTTCACACCTTATGAGTTAGTCTATGATAAGAAAGTTGTCCTAAGTTGTCATTCCCATTGAATTTGAACATAAGATTTTGAGGATTTCTCTTGAACTTGTCAAGGACTTTCTTGAAACCCCATTTTGGTGTTGTAGACATGTAAAATGAACAAGTTTGGTTCGACACAGTTGATCTTGATTATTAACGACATTTCCTCTTAAATCATACTCTCAACTTTTCATCATATTTCGTCTCTTAATTTAATAAATCATTGTTTATTTGATTAAGTCTTTCTCCTCCAGTGATTAAATTAATCGATTTAATTTAATTAACCTTATATTTCTATTTAATTAAATAAATCATTTTATTTGATTAAAGTCTCTAAAGTCCTCTTATTAAATTAAATAAATTTTAAACCTTATAATCTAACATTATCCCACTTAGTTAAATAAATCAAAATCATTTATTTAATTAAGCATTTCCTCTCAATTCTGATTTAAATCAATTCATCAATTTAAGTCAAAATTGTCAAATCATCTAATCTCTCATTAAATTAATCAAAATCTTGATTAAGTTAATCCCTATCACTAAAATCTTCTAAAGAATGCAAGTTGCACATAAAAATAGATTTAATTCATTTATAAAATCTCTATTTTCCCTCACATGGCATCAAAAGGGAATATTCCCTCAAGTTTGAATTCAAAAAGTCCAAGTGGACTTGTACATCTAACAAGGCATTCACTCCTCTTACATGTCCTTGTGCATTGAGCCTAGTGGCATTTATTTCGTTCATTTTTCCCTCTCACATGTCATTTCTCAAATTTCAAATTCCACCTAATTGTATTTATTGGCACTTTGGCCAAAATGTGCACAACCATCAAACATTCACATTTTGACAAGTGGCACTTGGCCATTGGATGCTGAATGATCCCACATTGTTTTTTTTCACTCTCTTTTCCATTTTGGAAATCTATAAATTAGAGACTTCTCTCCTCGTTCTACATCCACAAATTTTGAGTAAACTTACTATACTCAAAATTCATCTTCATTTCACATATCTCATGCAAGGTTACTCTCTTGAATTGAGAGCCAATCTTTTCACTCCATTCAAGAAAACTAATATCACCATCAACAATCATCAAGCTTACAAATAGGAATTGGGAAAGGGTTGATTTCAGCATACCAATCAACACCAATTTCCCTATGGGATTGATAGTTGTTCATTAAAATAGGATTTATTTACTTTCATTTGCATTGTTTTTCATTTTCTTCCTATATTAGTGTTTCAATCTAATTTCATGGGGAATCCTCATTTCACCTTGCACATTGATCTAATGCTATGTTTGTTTGTTGCTTATGTGCAGGTCTGAAATTAAAGGGTTCACATTTTGGTGCTAGAAGGAGGGTCTGTTTAATTTTAATTTTTTTATAATTTTACTTATATCTCTGTTGTAGGAATTTTTAGTTCGTTCAGTGTGTTTAACTGTTTTATTAATAGTATTTTCTGCTATTATTCATGGTTAAAAACCTTTTGTAGATCATTGCATTTCATAAAAAGACAGTTATCTATGTTTCTATTTCTTTATGTTATTTTGTCTGAGAAATCTTCTATTTCTTTATAGTCTAATGTCTGAGAAATTTTTGATGGATTACAAGTCTTGAATCCTCGTTGATAAATGCTTAATATTCATGTATCCTGGAGATAAGTAAATTAAAATAATTAAATCATAATCTGAACAGGTTTTTATTTTTTTGTTGCAAATTTCTTCTTCCCTCGTGCTTTTCCTTGCAGTTCTCTCGTGCAACCAAGTTGGCCATCTCCCACGTTACCCCGCCTCTCAGTCTATTCACCCACCGTACAACGATGTTGGGCGTTTTCCTCAGGCCTTAACTCCTGCCCCTTTTACCGCGCTACCGCGTCGTCGTTTCCTTTTGCTCTCACTTTCCTTGCCACCTTTTATCGCTTCACCGCACTGTCAATCCTCCCTACTCGTGGTACTACGGTATCCACCACCATATTGTGGCCCTCCTCCTCACTAACCGCGGTCTTGTGGTTTCCACTCGCTCCCTCTACCACGTTACCACGACTTACTTCCCCACTGACCATGGTCTTGCAGTATCCACCCTCTCAGTCTCCCGTATTACCGCGACCTAACTATTTCTTCCCTACGGTAGAGCGGTTAACCGCCTCCTCGATCGTCACTACATCATTGCGGTCTCCCACCTAATCGCCAACGGTAGTCTTCCCTCATCTCCACCACGTCCCCATGGTTACCCTCCTAACCGTCAGTGGTAGCGAGATAACCGTCGTTCTCATCGTCACCGTCCTCTCGGTTGTCACCGCATCACCGCGGTCTCTTGCCTAACTGCTAGTAGTAGCGCGGTAACTGCTAACCACCACCACGTCACTGCGGTCTTCTATCCGGTCATTTGCGGTAGACCCGCCTGACTGTCATTTAATCACCACCGCATCACTACGGTGTTCCATCCTGTTGTCTGCGGTATTGCGGTAAACCCGCCTGGCCGATTGTGCAATCCGCCACCACGTCACCGCGCAAACTACCTTAACCATCCACGGTATGGCAATAGAGGTCCCAAATTTGTGAATAAGGCAATGGTATAAGGAAAAAAAAATTAGCATTATAAAGGGGTGGTAAAATTAAATTATATAAAAAGGTGGCAAATTTTTCTTGACTTATGATTAATGCATTAATGTATAAGAAATTTTTGTGGATTACTTTATTCATATTAACTTTGTATTTTCTTTTACAAGTTGATATTAGAATCAAACCAAGGCAAAGCAAGATTGGAGAAATTCACAAAAGCATTTTTTAATGCTTATTGAGCTATATTTTTTTTTCTTGTTTAAAATTAATCATTTGACTTAATCCTTTTGGTTAAAAAGAACCTTAGACTTTTACTAAATTTAAATCTGGGTTCTAAAAATTGAACAAGGCAAACTTTCACACTTCAAAATTGGTGCTTTAAAAAGAACTCATCTTTTGCTTTGAGGATTAAAATGAACATGTGAGTACTTGATGTTTTGTAATCCTTTTCACAAGGTAATATCATTTAAAAGGCGTATGTGCTTCTCTTGCACCTCACGACGATCTTGAGAATCAAAATTCTTTTTGTGATATTAAGTTGTCAAAGGAATTACCTCCACACTTCATTTTTGGGGTTTAAAATTGAATAAAACATCTTGTGAGTGTGAGTAGGCTTATTGTGTGTGTTCTCTCTTTGCTTCTAAACAAAGGTTGATCGAACTACAAATATGTTTACTCACTTTTGTTTATCTTAGTGGGCTTGCCTTGTGGGAAAAATAACTCACCCAAGGGAACGACCCAACCGGTAACACACTAAGGACAAGTGTATTTCCATCCGGGATATAAAAGTGGGTACTAGAACAAAATCCAGTATCATGCAGTTGGCTCTGACGAGAAGGGCAACAATGGTCTCTCGCTGCATGGGTCAGCCTCTACGAACGGAAAGACCGAATCAAAACCCTTGTTTAGAAGGCCAAATCCTTATCTATTTTGTTGGTGTAAAAGGTCATGTCCTTTGAAGCCACTCCACATTATACATGCAGTTTTGTTGTAGAGATGAAAAGTATTCCATGGGATATTCATGGGTATTGATGCTTGGCTGACCCGAGAAGTGTGTATCGTCGAGGGGAGACAATGTGGTCAAGCATCTATTCATCTGCACAGAATATGCGCAGCTGGATTCGTCCAAGTGGGAACCCAACAAAATATTGTCTTTGTGTCCTAGGGTTGTACATGTGCTTGGAAATAGAAAATACATTGTTTGGTCCTCCAAACAATTGAAAAACAAACATTCAGAAAAAGCTCCAAATTTCAAACCCCTTGGAGGAAACAAATATATTTGATGAATTTAAGTACTCTTGCTTTCCCTAGGGATCATATCCTTAGAGGTTTCTAAGTGCTTGGATTTTATCATCATTTTTTTTCACTAAGGTTAAACATAGGAAAATTATGCCCTAATTTCCTTGATTTCCACATAATGGACCTTGTGGGATGAAAATAAAGTGGGACATTAGACATGCAATTTGAAACATAATCAAGAATGTGCTTTTGATAAAAGGAATTCACTAAGAAAAGATAAAAGATAAATTGAACCTCACATGTGTTGTCTCGATGATTTCCCGAAGGTCAAAATCCCGAAACCAAAATTCAAAAGGATTAGTCTCAAAGCCTGCGAACAACCTCTTGAAATGTTCATTGAAGTCAGAGAAAGACTAGTGTACAATTTTTATAAGAAGGCTTCAAGAAACAACCCAACTTTGTATGCATTCTATTATCAACAAAATCCTGAGCTTTTTGAAAGGTTTGCTTTCCTCACATAGGAAGTGTAACATGTTCTTCAACATTGATGTTTTGTAAAAAGAGTCGTGTCTACGTCAAGTTTAGGATCAAAATCTTCATTCTCATTCGTCTCTCCATCAACCAAATCTCATCCCATCAACAAACTTTTGAGAACTTTAGAAAAATCATTCATGCTAAACTTAAAGGCTAAATCAGCATCACTCTATCTTGGCTTAACACACCTAGCCAAATAGTCAAATCTCTTGAACAAATTTGCCCCTAGGATAACACAACTTCCTGAGGTTTGCTAGTTCATGATCACCTTAGATGGCTTAACACACTTAGCCAATCTGTTCCCTTGTGTGAGTTTTTCCTAGGATAACACAATTTCCTAGGGTTCACAAACTCACCACAATCTTGTTTGACTTAATACACCTAGTCAAACTATCATAATCAATCCAAGCCCTAAGGTTTAGCATAACCCCAAAAAGTTCTTCAAAGGTTTCATTCATTCACTTCATCCATTTATATCATCATCATCACCACCCCCTTTGATCCCTTGCTTTCCCTAGTTCTTCTCTTTTGGGCCTAAAGATTAAGAACAAATGATCCCTATTTTTACGGTCCAAACAAGATCACAATACAAGAAGAACATGGAAAACATCATCGAAATATCAACTTCCAGTGACTTGGGTCAAGTGACCACTGAAACAAACCTTGCGAGATCAAGCAATCCCCTAAGTAGCTCTCCTCTACCATCACAAAATCCTCAAGAGGAAAGTTATGAAGAGGACATCACAAATGAAGACATGGGGATGACACAATCAGAAATGCTAGAAATGGTCCAAAATTCAGAGAATCATAAAATTGTCAATGCCATTTTTAAATACTTACGCGTGTTAACGGAAGGAGGGATCCCAATTGCTTTTGACCTTGACATAGGCACTAGTATGGGCATGCCTCTTACGAACACATCCCCAATGTCAACTCTGAATATCACTCAAGAAATGCCTCAAACTATATCAACAATCACACCAACCTCCTCGATTGTGAACAAAGGAAGTGCTATGTTTCGAGAGTTACAACAACATTGCCTTGTGAACAACAAAGAGGTAAGTGTCAACACCACACTGAAAAACTCTATCCCGATGAATCCATCACACCCTTACGTCCCACTCACCTTCCATAATCACACATATTCATCCTCATTTCGTGCAACACCAGCCTATCTGTTAAACATACAAACTTCTTTACCGGAAGGAAAAGGTGGTTTGTTTGGAGCAACAGGATTCACTGACCCATTTTCCTTTCAGGGGAACTTACCACCCTTTCCCCCATTACCGCTCACATCCACATCACCTATGGGATTGGGTCTTCCCCCCCTACCCACATCTAGTTTCTCAAATCTAGGCAATCCGAGCATCACATTAATCCTCTCTTTTTTCCTGCAACATCACAACAACAAGTGACAACCATTCAAGCCACCATGACCAGTACATTAGTCGATCCTCAAATCTCTCAAAACATACCTTCTCAAGGATCGAGCATCTCAACCACACCTCCAACAACCCAAATCCTGACCACCAACATAACTATTTTGCCTATCACCACAGTTTGCATCATTCCCAATCCCCCACCTATCCCACCAAAATCTAACGTGATGAATTCATTCACCATCCTGATCCAAACCATCCAAAAATCCAATCATTAGAGGGTACTAAAGCAAAACCAACAAGCTGCACAAGCTACACAAGCCCAACAAGCTGCACAAGCTACGCAAGTCGCTCAAGCAGCCCAACAAGTGCAAGCCCAAGCTCAATCCCAACAACAAGCACAAGCACAATACCAAGCGCGACTGCAAGCAATCCATCGACAAGCATACCAACAAGCCCTACAAGACTTTCAAGCACATCAGCAAGCTAAACAACAAGCTTTGTTGGCACAGTAGCTCGACCAACAACAAGCTTTGTTTGCGTAACAACAGTTAGACCAACAACAAGGTTTTTTATCCCAACAATAGCTAGACCAACAACAGGCTCTATGAGAAAATCAACAGATGGACCAACAACAAGCTTTGTTGGAACAACAACAACAAGATCAACAACAGGCGTTGTTGATGCAAATACAGGCATATCAACAGGCCTTGAACGCATAGTAGATCTTGCAACAAACTCCCACTAGTACTCCTCCCACCAATCAAACACCTCAAAACACATTCATTACACCTCTCGATCCGAGCAACGATATCGCAACGCAAATCAAACTACTCTCGTAGTAGGTGTTGGACCTCCAAGCGGGAAAAACAACCAAAACACCAGGCAACTTATGCCCTTATCCATTTGACAGAAGTCTCACGATGGTACCATTCCCAAAGGGATTCGAGATCCCAAAATTCAACAAGTATAATGGAACAGGTAACCCTGAAAACCACGTCAGGGAATTTCAAGTGCATTGCATGGAGGTTGCATACGATGACACATATCTAATGCGACTTTTCCCCCGAAGTCTGACTGGTCCAGCCATGGAATGGTTTTCTCACCTACCCATGGGCATTAAAACATTCGAGGAAATTAGCATTCCTTAAAAATTATGCTTTCAACATGAGTGCAGATGTTAGTTTGGAAGAACTATCAACGCTCAAACAAAAAAAAGGAGAGCTATTCGCATCCTTCTTGCAAAGATGGCGATCCAAGGCCAATCAGATCAAGTGGACCATGCCAAAAGAACAACAAGTTTGCATGATCATATCTAATCTAGATGAAAACTTGGCATTCTACTTAAAAATGCAATGCATCACATCATACGATCAACTGATCCCAAAGGCGCTCAACATCGAAAGGGCCCTTACTGCGCGAGGAGGCACCTCAACATTTACTCCACCATAGGATAACCGCCCGTCCAACAATTATAATGATAAACCTCGAACGTGATCGAGGAACAAAAACATCACAAACAACGACATGGTCGATGCTAAAGTGGTCATAAGTGCTCCCAAACCAAACATCCAAACTCATCACCGGCCACAAAATCACAATCGCAATAATGTGCAAACTAATGTAGTAGTAGCACAACAACAACCACTTCCCACCAACCAAATCAATAACTTGGGAAATTAAGGAGGACCACCTCCCCGAAGCAAATACCCTCCCAAGCGGAAGTTCACGACCCTTGGGGAATCCATCGAGTCCATAATGAAGAATTTGGTCAAGGAAAACCTAATCAAAGTCTCCAATTCCGAGCAATACGCGGAACCCATGACCAAACCACCATGGTATAATTAAAATCTCATTTGTGACTTTCACAAGATCAAGGGACATACCACCGCAAATTACATGAGGCTGAAGAATATCATCCAAGACCTCATCAAAGACAAGATCATCAATGTCGAGCAACCAACTGGTAATCAAGATCTGAAAATATACACAAATCTGATGTCAAACCACACTCAAAGAAATGGTCGGGGGAACAACAAAGGCAAGCAAAAATATGCTAGTGCTAATCTAGTATATGAAGAGATAGTCGCATGTGTCGATGAAATGGTCATTGTCATTAATGTCAAGGATGCCAACACTAATTGTGGAGTCACCACACGTGGCGGCAAGGTCACCATTGTAGGGGCACCATCTAAGACCCCCACTTCAAACACAAAATACGTCCCCTATGACTATAATTTCATCGACCAGCTGAAGAGAACCCCCGCACAGATCTCCATCATGGAACTATTAAAAATATTTGTTGCCCATAGGCAAATTCTTGACGAAGCATTAGCGGCATCCACTATATCTGCCACCCTTGAGACAAAAAACTTTCAGGCTATGGTTGTTAATATCATTACCTCGAATCTCCTTACATTCTCTGACCAAGACTTCCCCCCGTAACCATCTCATAACCACGCACTTCACCTTCAAGTGTTGGTCCACAAAAATAAAGTTAAAAGAGTCCTAGTGGATAGAGGTGCAGGCCTTAATATTTTCTCTCTCAAACTTATAAAGAACTTGGGATTCGCCGAGGATTCCATTAAGAAGAACAAGAGCATCACAATAAGGGCATATGATGATCGAGAAAGAGTGTCTCGGGGCACTATTAAAATCCCAATCCAAGTGGGACCAACAAGCATGGACACTACCGGTTAGGTCCGCGACCTTGACTTACCAAATAACATCCTCCTGGGATACCCATGGATCCATGGAATGAAAGTAGTGGCCTTGACATATCACCAATGCATCAAATTCTTGCACCAAAATGAGGAGGTCACTATACACGGGGATCCCGAACCATTCGCCTACTGCAAAAACTTGGAAGCCAAGTTTTATAAAATCCCCCAAGTGCCAAAAAATGATGAAGGCCCATCTGATGCATACATCGACCCAACTAACCTTGCCTCCACTTCTGCGACAAAGACACCCGCCATCCCTGACATATCTGACATCAAAAACATGATCCAGGACAATGGATGTAGAGACTACATAATGAAGAAGAGTGCATTTGTTGTAGGAGAGTTACCACAATCTCCTAGGTCACATGGGCAACCTCGATCAACCGAAACACCCGTCCACACCCTTAGGGCAGACCCCTCTGGATTCCAGCATTGGGGAGACCTAAGTCGAGAAAATGTTGATGAGGAAGATATTTCAAACACAATATACCGTGATGCAGAACCCATACCCACATTACGTATGGATGAAGCCAACAGAGGGCTACAGATAATGCTCAGCATGGGCTACAATAGAAACCAAAGCCTTGGAAGCAACAGTGATGGACGGCTGGAGCCCATCATTGTAGAAAGAAGAATGCAAAACCTTGGCCTCAGATGTACTCCCCCAAGTATAACCGTACGTGGCAGAGGTACTCCTAGTAGGGCAGTTAGGTCCTTCCCTCAGGTATCGATAACCACCCTTAGACCACCTGTATGCATAGGCATCCCACTTGACAACTTCACCTTTGACGTAACTGATGTCTACGCTAGTAGTGACGATGATGATACCATAACAGGCCTACCCTTTCTTTTTGGGGACTCCTCCTTACTAATGATTAGTGCCTCACCCACTGATTCAAACCAACAAACCCACCAAATCACCTTAGTATACCCTCAACTCATCAACATGACCAACAAGGACTGCCAATTCTAGACTCATTCGAAAATGATGAGGCTCTCTTAGAGTTAATGGGACTAAGGGATACAGTTCCATGTGGGGATCACAAGGCTGGTTTAGACATCACATTAGACACTCAAGCATATTACGGGGAGACGATTGAGTCCTTCAATTGCAAAAGAAAAATATCGAGAATAAGCTCGGAGTTATTGAGTGAAAACCAAACTCTGGCACTCTCTAACCACAAAACAGTAAAACTAAAGGATGCATCCAATGGTGAAAACCTCTATGAGGCACCAGAGGATGAAGGATTCAATCTCCCCCCTACTGCTCTACATCAAGAAAAATTAGCAGTCCTGGCAGAGTAGTGTAATCCTTTTAACTTGGGAACGAAGGCGGCACCGCAAATCACTTTGTATGTTGAGTCTCTCCTAACAGAGGAACAAGAAATGCTGGCAACATTTCTAAAAGAAAGGAAGGTAAAATTTGCATAGACCTATGCTGACATGCCAGGTTTGGATCCGGAAGTGGTGGTCCATCATTTAGCTATTTACCCTAGAGCTAAGCCAGTTAGACAAAATTTAAGAAAAATGCATCCCCAGATAGCCTTGCTAGTCAAGCTAGAGTTACAAAAATTCCTAGGTGTTGGCTTCATACTCTCGATTGACTATCTAGAATGGGTATCCAATCTTGTACCAATCTCAAAACCAAATGGGGGCATTCGCATCTGCACAGACTTCAGAGACCTCAACAAAGCATGTCCTAAGGATGATTTTCCACTACCTAACATTGACATGATAGTGGACATGACAGCCGGACATGAGATTCTATCACTGATGGATGGATTCTCGGGGTATAAACAAATAATGATTGAAAAAGAGGACCAGCATAAGATGAAATTTACATGTCCTTGGGGCACCTACAGCTGGAATATGATGCCATTTGGGATAAAGAATGTAGAGGCTACATATCAAATATCCACGACACTAATCTTCCATGACATGATACACAAAACTGTCAAAGATTACGTGGATGATATATTGGCTAAATCAAAGAAGAGAAATAACCACATAGAAACCCTAAGCGACATCTTTGACAGACTGGAGAAATAGCTCAGGCTGAACCCAAAGAAATATGTCTTTGGGGTACAATTAGGTAAACTTCTGGAATACATAGTGTTGATGAGGGGGATAGAGGTGGATCTCGCAAAGGTTAAGGCAATCCTTGATATGGAAGCACCAAAAACACTAAAACAACTTAGAGGATTACAAGGCAGACTCCAGTCCATCCATAGGTTCATAGCACAGTTGGCAAACAAACAGATTGCCTATTCACATCTAATCCACAAGGGAGTAGCATACAAGTGGGATGAAAAATGCAATCAGGTATTTAGCAAAATCAAAGAATATATGCTCACACCACCCATATTGATGCCACCCATTGCAAGAAAACCATTGATCTTATACATCTCACCAACAACAGTAGCCCTGGGTGCTCTTTTGGCTCAACATGACAAGAATGGAACAAAAAGGGCTATCTATTACATCAGTAGGACAATGGTTGGCCACGAGTTAAACTACACATTCATTAAGAAAGCTTGCCTAGTAGTAGTGTTTGCCTCACAGAAATTTTGACACTACATGCTGGCACATAAAATCAAGCTCATCGCCAAAATAGATCCCTTAAAATATCTACTGTCAAAAGTTATGCTCACATGAAGGATGGATAAATGGGTCATGATTCTATTAGAGTAAGACATTGAGTATGTGGAGCAAAAGGCGATCAAAGGATGGATCATTGCGGACCAGCTGGCAGAAGTTTCCATCTACGCAGAGAACCCACTCATATCAGAATTTCCAGATGAGTCCATCTTTAATCTTAGCATAGCTGATCATTGGAAACTATACTTTGATGGTTCCCACACACAACATGGATCGAGAGTCGGTGTCTTCTTTATCACCCCACAAGGGGATTGCATACCAAGATCTTACAAGTTGACATTCCCCTGTACGAACAACATTGCAGAGTACGAGGCTTTAACCATAGGTCTCAAAATTGCGGCACAGTGGCGAAGCATGGCATTAAAGGTCTATGGATATTCATAGCTTATCATTAACCAAGTCAATGGTGAATACCAAACTAAGGATGATAAGCTCACACCATACAAGAAAGTGGTAGAAAGCCTCAAGGAATCATTTATTGATATCACCTTTGAGCAGATATCGAGGGAAAACAACAGAGCAGTTGATGCAATGGCAACAATTGGATCCTTGCTAGATATCCCTCACAATGTTTTGAAAAATGAATTCCTGGTAGAGCAGCTTCTCGTACCCACTTTCGAGGTACCAGATTCAGAATATGTGTGTGAACTCATTGGTCCCAGTGATTTTTGGTATCATGACATTTACACTTACTTAAGACTAGGAGTTCTCCCAACTGATATCACCCCAAACCTCAAGCAAACCTTTGTCAAAAGGTCCTTACGTTTTTTCATCCTAGGAGAAACCCTATTCTGTAGAAGCATTGATGGAACCCTATTACATTGTTTAAAACTTGGGGAAGCCTTGACTGCTCTGACTGAGGTACACAATGGCACTTGCGGTTCACACTCGAGTGGTATGACCTTGGCCAAGAAGTTACTAAGAATCAGGTACTATTGGCCGACAATGGAAAGAGAGGCACATGATTTTTTCAGAAGGTGTCTATAGTGCTAGCAACATGGAGACCTCATTCATGCACCAGCTCAAGAATTACATCCCATTGTTACACCTTGGCCCTTTTCGCAATGGGGGCTCGATCTCATAGGTAAAATCTCACCCACCTCATCCAATGGCCACAAGTTCATCATCACCGCCATAGAGTATTTCACAAAGTGGGTCGAAGCAATTCCCATGACCTACATCACCGGAAAGCAGATAGCCAAGTTTATCCTGAACTACCTTATTTATCGATATGGCGTCCCTCAATCCATTATCTCTGATAACGGGACACCTTTCAAGAATTAGGATGTCTATGACTTGTGTGAAAAATTCAAAATCCAACATCACTAATCCACACCATATTATTCACAAGGCAATGGCCAAGCAGAAGCTACCAACAAAACCATTATGAAAATCCTAAAGAAAACAGTCAATGACTCTGGTCGTGACTCAAATCTACAGTTAAATCTTGCCTTATGGGCTTGCCGCACCAGCATCCACATGCCAACAGGTGCCACCCCATTCTCCCTGGTCTACGGATCAGAAGCCATCCTCCCAATCAAGATCGAGCTCCCGTCACTAAGAATATCATTGGAAAACCTCATCACAGATGAGGAATACAGGGTTACAAGACTGAATGAGCTGGAGTTACTAGATGAATGGCGCATGGATGCCCTAAATCATCTACAGGTCTACCAAAATCACTTAAAACACAGTTATAACAAGAGGATCAAGCAACACACCTTCCAAGTCGGCGAACTCGTGATGAAAGAGAACCAAAAGAATGTGCCAAATCTAGAGAGCAAGGGAAAATTCAAGCCCAACTGGCTGGGACCTTTCGTCATCATAGCCAACTATAAATTAGGAGCATACCAATTAGCAACACTAGAAGACGAGCCTCTGAACAACTCTCACCTCAAAAAAATTTATGCCTAAGAACTTGCAAAGTATAAAACCAAAAAATACAAAAATAATCAGAAAAAGTCCTGAAAAAATGGTTACCTTGATGAAAACCTGGCAAACAGGCGTCTTGGCGACAACAAAAAAATCAGAAAAATCAGAAAAAAGATTGAAAAAAAATAAATAAATAAAAATCGTCCTCTAGTGAAAACCACTTTGGTCACGCTTTGGAAAAGTACCTTGGTGAAAACCTGGCAAGCAGGTGCCAAGTTTAAATAAAGCACTCCCCATCTGCCAAGATCTACACGACTTACTCATCCATTCCATCACATTTCATTAATCATCCATCCACCCATTTGCTCACATCCATACCATAGCTTGAGTTGATGACCAAATCATATCCCATCATAGTACTACTTGGCATATTCCTAAGGTCAGTTTGTCCTGCCTTTATCGAAGTAGTCTATCGCTTAACGCTGGGGGCATGTCCTTAAAACTAGCGCTAGATTGGATTTGTGTATATTTTTGTGCTCTTCCCAATTCATCAAAAAATCCAAAAACATGTCAAAAATCTTGGAAAATCTTCACAAATTTCATCATTGAGTCTTGTAAGTCTTTCACCTTATCTGAACTACGTCGTCTCTAAGCTTGAACGTAGGCAAGGTTGATCTTTGATCATCCCCTGAGACATCTTAGGTCAGTCCTTAGGCGTCTGTCCCATTAATTTTGCAATCCATTTTCCCATCTATCTTATCATTGAGTCAAGTATGTCGTCAGTCAAACTACGTGGTCTCTGTGTGTATAACGTAGGCAAGGCTAATCTATTGATTAGCTCCCGAGACCCCTAGGATAGGTCTTTAGGTTAGTCTCTTCGCCATAAATCTCAAAAATGCCAAAAACATTTGTAAAACATCTTAGGTCAGTCCTTAGGCGTTCGTCGCATTGGTAATCCGTTTGTCCATTTTTTCACATCTTAGGTCAGTCCTTAGGCGTTCGTCGCAATAATTTGGCAATCCGTTTGCCTATCTATCTTATCACCGATTCAAGTATGTCATCAGTCAAACTATGTGGTCTCTGCGTATATAGCGTAGGCAAGGCTAATCTATGGATCAACTCGTGAGACCCCTAGGATAGGTCTTTAGGTTAGTCTCTTCGCCTTAAATCTCAAAAATACCAAAAACATTTGTAAAACATCCTCAAAATATCTGAAAATCCAAAATGGTGCATCCATCTCATTTTGCTTTCACCCGCGATAGTCATTATTCCTAATAAAATCAATCGTCGCCTTCGCCCTTTGGTGAGTTGGTCAGAAGCAAGTCTAGCACGTTCATAAATGAACACCCTAATCGTCAAAGTCTCAAAAGTCTAGATTAGTAAGTCAGCAAGTTGATCAACTCGGAGTATCAATAGCTTATCAACCAATCAATCCCACTAAAACCCTGATCACTACATGTCCTAAGATGAATCCTTCCCACGATGGACATAAGCATCAGGTACCTCATAGTAGTTTAGCTTTGGCTAGCAGTATGAAGAACATTAGCTTGTTTGGTTTGCTTTATTTGGTATTTTATTGGCTTATCTTATTTTGCGTTCATTCCAAGAACCTCTCGATGATGCCTAAACAAAATAGGTTTAGAGATAAAGGAATGGGGCAAAGATCATTGTCTCTTTTATCTACTATGCTTCTGGGACACACTTGTAAAATAACTTAGTCACATATGCTTTGTTTGGTTTGTGGAGAGGATGTTTTAGATATCTTGTTGACCACATAAGAAAGTTTGCTTTCCTATTTTTGGCCCGAGGTGTTTAGAATATTTGAACCACATCCTGAATGAAGTATGCATGCTAAGTATGAACAAGAATACTCCTATCTGATTGTCAAGTTAGAGTCCATCACACTAGGTACAACGCCATCCTAGTCCTTTATACCTTGATGCATCATACCTATGTGTGTTATCAAACATAAAGTAATTGGTCATTTGAAAATCCCAACTCTTGGTAAGCAATACATCATCAATCATCATCATAACGTAGGATTGTGTGGATCCTCCTTCCATTCTTCTATCTTTACTAACATTTCTATCTAAAATCGGTGTGTCGCATTAAAATATACATGAGACTACCCATGGTCGATGACTATCTATGCATCATCAGATTTGTCTACATCAAAGAATTATCTTTCGTCATTTGATCAATAGGACCACTCCTCTCGCATTTTATCGTGATATCGATCAAGAAATTAGCATTTTCGCTCGATCTCTCGAGGGGGCAATAGTGGGGCATCTGAAAAATTGAGAAATTTTAAACTTTGATCACAACACTTTATTCTTGAATCAATGCAACAAGTACATTGCTTCAAAGAGGGGGAAAATGTAGACATGTAAAATGAACAAGTTCAGTTCGACACACTTGATCCTGATTATTAACGATATTTCCTCCTAAATCATACTCTCAGCTTTTCATCATATTTTGTCTCTTAATTTAATAAATCATTGTTTATTTGATTAAGTCTTTCTCCTCCAATGATTAAATTAATCAATTTAATTTAATTAACCTTATATTTTTGTTTAATTAAATAAATCACTTTATTTGATTAAAGTCTCTAAAGTCCTCTTATTAAATTAAATAAATTAAACCTTATTTGATTTAATCTAACATTATCTCACTTAGTTAAATAAATCAAAATCATTTATTTAATTAAGCATTTTCTCTCAATTCTAATTTAAATCAATTCATCAATTTAAGTCAAAATTGTCAAATCATCTAATCCCTCATTAAATAAATCAAAATATTCATTAAGTTAATCCCTATCACTAAAATCTTCTAAAGAATGCAAGTTGCACATGAAAATAGATTTAATTCATTTATTAAATCTCTATTTTCCCTCACATGGCATTAAAAGGGAATGTTCCCTCAAGTTTGAATTCAAAAAGTACAAGTGGACTTGTACATCCAACAAGGCATTCACTCCTCTTACATGTCCTTGTGCATTGAACCAAGTGGCATTTATTTCATTCATTTTTCCCTCTCACATGTCATTTCTCAAATTTCAAATTCCACCTAATTGTATTTATTAGCACTTTGGCCAAAATGTGCACAACCATCAACCATTCACATCTTGACAAGTGGCACTTGGCCATTGGATGTTGAATGATCCCACATTTCTTGTTTTCACTCTATTTTCTAGTTTGGAAATCTATAAATTAGAGACTTCTCTCCTCATTCTACATCCACAAATTTTGAGTAAATTTATTATACTCAAAATTCATCTTCATTTCACATATCTCATGCAAGGTTACTCTCTTGAATTGAGAGTCAATCTTGTTCACTCCATTCAAGCAGCTAATCTCACCATCAACAATCATCAAGCTTACAAACAGGAATTGGTAAAGGGTTGATTTCGACATACCAATCAGCACCAATTCCCCCATGGGATTGATAGTTCATTAAAATAGGATTTATTCACGTTCATTTGCATTGTTCTTCATTTTCTTCCTGTATTAATGTTTCAATCTAATTTCATGGGGAATCCTCATTTCACCTTACACATTGATCCAATGCTATGTTTGTTTGTTGTTTGTGTGCAGGTCCGAAATTAAAGGGTTCACAGGTGTATATCATTCCTCTTTGTTATGATCTCATGTTCCACTTTTGACCTTGTTCACCCACCATTTATAAGCAATTTGAGAGAGTCTGAGTGGGTATTACCTTTGTGATTTTTATCCAGGTGTTGTCTTTTGTTGTTCCCTATATGTTTATTAATGTGTTGGTTGTTGTAAATATTAGAAGGTCTAAGTGTGGGGATTTGTGTTTTTTAATCTTTTGAGGTTTGTGCTTGTGTCAAACTATCAAAATTTTCCATGCTGACATACATTTCATGTGTTCCTTCCTTTCATCCATTTTCCTTATCAGATTTTTAGACTTCCTCGTACCAATATGCTTTTCATCTAAACCCTAACTCCCTAACACTTTGCACTTGACACTAAGTTATCATTTGAAGTCAATCTTGGAAATCCCTTTTTTCAAGTATAGTTTCCTTAGTATCCTCGATCCCTAATCCTCAGCTTCCAACATTTATTCCATGTGCTTTATTAGAATTGAAGATGCCAAAATCCCTCTAATATAGTACAAGGTATAAAACATCCATGAACTCTAATCCCTAACACTCTTCATTGTTTTACCTTATTGATATTTCAAGTTAAATTTTTTTTATTCACATGCCTTCAAGGATGAACTACTTTGTATCTTTAGTCCCCAACTCCCAATAACTTCTTTCATATCAAACTCAGAGTTGTGTTGATTCCCTTACCCATTTCCCTAGAGCATGAAGTATGCCTAACCCCTAATCCCCTAAACTTCGAAACTCCCATATTTTGCACTATTCACTCCTAGCTACCTCTTTGCATGATTTAGAGCATCATTAATGACTTGATAAGACCCTACAACTACCTAATGATTTTTTCCTTGCCCAAATAAAAATGTTCATCCTAAAAGAGTGGACTCATATGTACTTCCAACAATGGAAAAAGAAGGTGACCCATGCAACCATTAATATGATGGTTAAAATTTTAGTTCTTGAGCGTCATCACACCATATCCTTGTAAAATTCAATGATGAACTAAAGCTCTATGGATCACTTGCAATACCAAAAATTGACCTTCCACAAGAGAGTTCAACGAGTGGTTATATTGATTGATAATGGATGAAAAATAATATTATGATAAAATGGATCAATGATACATAATTGATATGACATGTGTCATAGTCATATGGCATCATACATAAAGAGATAAGTAGATCCTAAATGTATCCTAAGTAAACTTAATTACCAATGTGAATATGACCTAAATAGGATCTAGTTAAGTAATACTAAGTTCCAATGATCACAAAATGAAGTGTAAACTCAACTATTCACTACACCATTATGTGTAATCAAATAAATGGAAAGGAGATTGGTTGATGAGGATGAAACACATAGTACATCATGAAATTTTCTATCTCTTATGTCAATATATCCTTTCCCATAAACACTAATGTATGTGTTGTTACCCATCAAAAAAATTGGTAAAGTAAAAGGCTCAAATGAAGAGAGTGTAACTTGTGATGAAGCTTAATGATGTGAAGATCAAAAATCAAGAAGTCGTCTCCTTGAATCAAAACTTATATGTAAGAGATGGTATAGAATGCTCTGATACCATGTAAGAGCTGAAGATTAGCTCAATACCCAAGACCACCTGCAAAAACAATGAAAACCTTCTATAATAGAGTATGCAAGAATATGAGCTTGCTTGATATTAAGACCTATCAAAATGGTGATGAGGTATGAAGTATATTACATATGTGTACAATGAAATTACTTATATAGAAAATGTGAGGAAGAAGATTGAACATGATTGTGACATGTGTCTTAATCCTATTACATGTGAGAACAACAATATAACTACCTAGGAATCATGCTATAAAGCTAGATAAGATAAGTTCTAGCAAAGCCAACTAAGACTTCTAGAAAAAATATTTATCCTAAGTAAACTTAAAATTTGAATATGTACCCTAATTACCTACTAAAATAAATTACTAGGTACAATAATATATTCACACTAACACCACCCCACTTAAGTGCAACTTAGGGAGAATATTATTATGCAAATGATACAAAAAATATGCAAAGATGGGTCCCAAATACTAGGATATTTAAGGTACCCATGTACAAATTCAAAATAAATCTCTCATAAATAGAGAAAAGGAGAAAACCTAGTGAGACAAAACTCCTCTCCAAAGTATAGATAAATACAATAAAGTGATGAAGGATGGAGGACTCCATGATACCCCCAAGTACACCATCCATAACATAGATATATTACAATCAGTATCCCCCCATAAGAGGGAAATAGAGAGGCTATGTAGTCCCCCCACAATGTATAATCACCTACGAAAATGGTAAGTGCTTGAAGACAAAACATGATCCAATATCTACAAACAACTTGTCTTCCTTTTGGAAGAAACAAAACCAAGTTCAAATGCAGGAATGTTTCCCATTCTAGATAGGAATTGAAAGAAATAATAATGAATATGTATGATGATGATGTCTCTGAAAACTTCTCATATGTCTCCTTTGCCACTGAAGATGAAGATGCCACAATCAGATCAGGTACATGCCCAATCAATGAAGAATGTGACAAATTAGGACTATGTGGAAACTGATGTTGAACAAGATCCAAAGAAAAATATGGTTTTACAATAGTTGTGCAATAGCTATCATAAAAGAGGAGAGATAACCCCTCAAATGTGTCCTCCAAATCTGAAATGTGAGATTCCACAAACAACGATGCAATGTTTGATAGATAGGAATCCTAATTAGGAAGATAAATAGATACATGTTGTAATGAATCACTAGAAGTTCTCAATGAATCATCAATGAGATATGAATGGTCCTACTAATAAAGAATGATGGGAGCATTAATCAATGACTCTATACAATGAATCACTAAAGGTGAAGGTAGATCAACTATCTATGAGGAAGAAGAAGGAGCATCTAAAGAACCCTCATAATCATCATATAAAGATTAAAAGCTTTCCAAAACTTCAAAACCTTATGTATAATAGCATGATCATGGGGTATATTATCTAAAGAATGAAGAGGCACGAGACATTCTAAAATAAGATCATCTGGAAATGGTGGAGTATCAGGATCTCCATAATCTTCCAAATTTTAGTCCAAAGAGTATGATGACAATCAAAATGATTAATAGATTTCAAAATGTTATCATCACCATGCATTATAAATACCTCTAAGACATCATATCTTATGCAACTACAAGAAAAAATTTATATACCTTTATCTAGAGGGGGAAAAAACCCATACAAATGTGGCAACAATTGAAGTGATTGGAGATGGTTTATGATGCAATCTATCCATTGTTTATAGTCTCCCCTTTCCAACACAAAAAAAGAAGGATGAAATGAAATCCCTATAATGAACTATGATATATCTCCACAATTACAAATACATTATCCTTCAACATCAATTAGAAACTCCTAAATCTGAAAATACTATTAAAAATGAAGCCCCTACCACAAACAAAATTTCTCCAAGAGACATGATGTCCAAGTTATGAACCAGAAAGAAAATATGCAAAAATATAAATATATCACACTTGGGGTTGAATCTGAAAAATTACATGAACCAAATGAAAGAGCTCCTAAATACATTCCAAATGCAACTCGAATCACGAAAATTGAAAAAATTGGCAGAAAGTTATGAGCTTGGAGGTCCAAAGGGGAGATTTGACTTCAATTGCCAATAATTTGTACCTATTGCAAAATCTAGAAAAATGACCTACATCACTACGAAGTACATGAAACTAGTTTTTCATCGATATCTCATTTGCATAATTTTGATATTGAGACGAAACAAAACAATAAGTTCTTGGGTGCAAACTTGGAGCTCAATCCATGGAGAAGGAGAATTGAAGGTATAATGTCATTTTGCATGCATTTAGCTTATGTTTTCATTGATTTTTCCTTCTAATCATTTTCCACCTCTTCATTTTGGTACGTCTAATGGGACCGACATCCCTTTCTAACATTTTTGTGAGTTTTGTGAAGAATTTGCATGTAGGTTTCGGATCTGCGCTTCACTCTATAGATCAACGCTTTCATAGTGAAAGTTGTGGAAAAATGAAAAAAAGGCCTATATGAGGCACTCTACGGGCTAAATAGGGGCAAAAAATAAGCCTCCTGGGCACTAGCCCCTGGTTGCTGATGTGACCACAACACGCTAAGGGGAAAAAAATAAAGGGCCCACCATTGGTGGCAGTAGCAATAGGCTGCGATGACGGTCGCTTGGTGGCATGCCACTCCTCCACCAATAAGCTCCTGGTGTTCAATAAAACCATCGGCATCTATAGAAAGAATATTATATCCTAGAAAGAATCTTATATCCTAAGTAAACTTAACATGTGAATAAGTCCCCTAATTACCTAGTGAAATAAATTACTAGGTACAAGAATTTATATTCACATAAACATTATATATTCCAAGAGTGTTTTCCCTTTCATCTTATCTATCCCATTTGCTAGTTGTCCTTGATTATGTATATGATAATGTTTTCGAAGAAGAGGATGAGTTGGATGATTTTAATCAAGACAATTGAATATTGTGCTTTTCAAGAAGGTGTTTCAATTCATTGATCATACTTTTTTCATAACACTTTGCTCATCATGTCTCTATTTTTTTATAATATGCATGTTTGGGCCTCTCCTTCTTAGGTGATTGCTTTTCCATTTAAACACTTTTTATCTTTGTGCTTTGATTAGCAATAAGATGCAATAACTTTTAAGACTTCAAAATTCCGATTTGTATTAACTTTTGATGCTCCTTGTGGAGATATGTTGCAAAATAAATGAGTGGTCATATTGAATTTAGTACCTAGAGCATCTATAATAGCATAAAAAGTAGAAACAAAAATTGAATAATCAAGACCAAGTTTGGTAAGGATTGAAATAATAAAATAGGAGTCTAATTTCTCAATACCACATTGTTTCAATAATAATCTAAGTGATTTGATCTTGGTGAAGAATTCTTGGATGCTATTAAATTCTACAAGATGTAAACCGATGAGTTCATTCTCTAATTTAAATCCTCTCATAATATCTTGTTTCCCAAATAAACTCTCTAATATAGTCCTTGTCTAAGTTGGTGTAATGCAAGCCTCAATGTGAAAGAGGAGATCTATAGAAATAGACGTGCATAATGTTCTATAAGATTCGTCCCTCCTATTATACCACTTTCTCTTTTTTGTAGTATTTATGGGTTCAATTTCTATGCCCATTGTAACCATAATTTATTTTGATGTATCTCCATTTATCTTTCCACCCATGATAGTTGTATGGGGTGAGTGGAGTAATTTTGGTCTAATATATGATGTATATACAAGAAAACAAAGAATTAAAGGAGAAACAACAATAGCCCTTTATAATAGAATCAACCCCTTTATCCAAGGAAAATGGTCCACTTTTTTACAAATTTCTAAAGGATAAGCTAATGGACTAGATGTAATTTGAAATTGAAATAATATATACCTAATTAGAAATTGAGAAAAAAAATATAGATGGTTGTGTATATCTCATAAATACCTTCCATTTATCTGTATTGGAATTATAGCCAATGCTTTCTTATCTTTTACTTCCATTTTTTAAGTGTGTCTGCATCTATTGGCTTTGTCACTGTATCGTCAACAATTTCCTAGAGATCTCTTTCAATTAACAATAATTTTATCTATATTTTCCAACTGTGAAAACCATTTCCATCAAATTTTTCATAAAGGCTTAATTTATCTATTTTGTTTTGAATAAAATTCGTTCTTAAAAATAATACTTATATCTCCAATATTCCCCACACCTTTATTTTTAAAAAATAAGAGGAAAAACTCATAAAGAAATTTGTGCCCTAAACGCCTCGTTTCATAATGCCTTGACATAAATTTTCACCTTATTCACTTTCTCCATGCCTTTTGCAGTGGTTAAAACATCTATTGGTAGTGGCTGGGATATCCTCCTTCAAACCGGAACTCAAATTTGTTTAGATGTCTCTATTGTTGGATATTTCAATGTACATAAAAAAAGCATGAATCCTCCAAATTTTCAACACCCTATTGGTTTCTAACACTCGGATATAAACACACTTCTACAATAGATTAGGGGATATATAAATTTTAAATTTTAAATTTTTGAAATGACAACAATGAATAGAGTGAAGTGTTAAACAATGGAAAGAATGAACACGACAGAGAGAAAGAGAACAAATGTAGATGAATAATGGAGTAAAAAATGGTTTTGCACATGGTCTACATTGCTCACCTATTGACAAATGCAAGAATGGTAGAAAACAATAACAATTGCACGTGGTCTTCACTGCAATACTACTGTAAACACCACTATGAGAAATAAACAAATGAATGAAGAGTGATCAGAGAGAGGTCCAAGAAGAAACCCACTCTGATACCATATTAAAATGAGATAGAAAACATGAGATTTATCTCAAATTAAAATTCATTCATTCACATTGCTCAAAATCTATTACATAGTATTGGCTTAATAAGGCCATTATTCTCATATGAAACTAATTACAGGAATATAACTTTCAAAACCAAATTTATTTATTAAATTAACAATATCATGTTAATTTAATATTTATCTAACTATTTATGTCAAGTACTAAATTCTAACAAATTCAACCTATATCACTATAAAGTCCTTGGAACCATCTTTGCAATGATTATAATAATTCAAGAATTCAATGTTCGTGTGAAAATTTACCTAAAAAAATCCTCTAGGGATGTAAAAGGGGCCTAGGAGGCTTGTTCAAGCATCACTACTAGCTTGAGTAGTAGATGGTTAAGAAAACTAGTAGATGTGTTTGGATTAGGTAGACTGACATTTGAATCATCCAATGGGCTAAGGTCAACATTTGGACTCCAATCTATAGTTTTATTTTTCTTGATTCCCTTCCATTTCATATGTTCCTTGGTTATTTCCAATGGCTATAATATGTCAAAAAGCTAATGTTAGAGTGAAAAGTTATGGATCCCAAAAAAATCCTCTTTAGGGATGTAAAGGGATTTAGGGGGAATGTTTAAGTGGTATTTCTAGGCTAAGCATCATATGGCTAATAAAAAATTTAGATGTATTTGGATTAGGTAGACCAACATCTAGATCATCCAAAAGGCTAAGTTTAGTGTTGGGACTCAAGTCTGTAGTGTTGTTTTTACTTGATTCCCTTCCATTTTATGTGTGTGTCTTGGACATTTGTGAGCCATTGTTTATAACCAATGTGAGAAAACTTAAATGATCCCCTATGATTCATGATTCCTTTTCTATAGTGTTTCTTTCCCCTTACACTTTAGTCAATATTCTAAGTGTTCAAAATCCAATTTTGGATAAGTGTAATATTTTGCCTTTGGTTTCCTTGTGGGTTTTGGAGCTCAATTGAGACTTGGGACCTTAGATTTCAAGTCTAGGTTTCCTCTCATGCCCCACTTTCCCCTTGCATAATTTTGTTTTGGTTCCCTATCAAACCCTTGGTCCTAATAGGGACTTGGAACTTCATGTTCTTATCTCACCTTTCCTCCCAAAGTCATTTCCTTGACACGTAACGAATATCAACCCCCTTTGGACTTGAGACCCTAATCCAAAATTGGAACCCAAAATTTATAGTTCCAATTCCCTCTCCACTTTTGACCTCTAAAATAATCAATGTGCTTCAACTATGATTGGATTTGGAACCTTAGATTTCAAGTTCCTATTTCTTATTGAGTCTCAACACTCACTAGTCTCTGTTAGTTTTGATTTCTTGTTCTACCTTGAGCACCAACACCCACCAATTTTGTGGGAAAACCAAGATTCTTGTTCCCTCCCAAATGTATGAAAATAGAGACATAGACAAAATAAATTAAGAAAGGTGTTGTGTTTGTCAAAACTTTGTATGGTTCGAGAACTAAATTTGGTTCTTAATAAGCATCTAAGTCTCAATGTAAGCATTGCATGTTTTGTAAGTGTCAAAACTTCATGTGATTCTATAACTACATCTAGTTCTTGATGGTTTTCTAACCCCTTCCATGGTTCCTGATGAGCATAAATTTCTTGACCAAGTTCTAAGTGGCGAGATAATTCATAAGAAGCTTCTCAAGGAGTTCCAACAAGGAGGCACATCTCCTACATTCAAGACTTGGTAGTATTAAGGAATATTTGAGAGTTGTCAATGCTTTCTTAGGAACCAAGAACGTCCATCATGGTTATGAGTTCCCTATCAACCTTTGACAAAAGATAAAGAATAAGATGTTTTATATGTGTTAGGATCTACTATGGTTCCAAAACCACTTAAGGTTCTTGATGGGAGTTCTATCACCAACAAGTTTCAAATTGACATGTATTTTTCATTGATTTACCTTGGTTCTTAGACACCCTCCTAAGCTTGATTTGAGTCAAAGGAAAATTTTAAGAAAGGATGCTTGAATGACCTGAAAAGTGGACAAAAATAGTGTAATGTGAAGGTATGTTTTTTGAAGAGGGAGCTTTGACGACCAATTGCAATAGCATTATTACTTACCTACCTATCCATCATTGATGTAAGGGAGCTCTCCTAGTTACCTCAATTAACTCTATCTACTCTTAATTATTGTGCCCAAATACTTATGTACCTCCAACATATGCAATTCAATTTGGGTCATTTGTTTTAGGTAGGAAGGCATTTAGATCATGGATTTTTGTAGTGCTACAATTATGTTATTTAGGATTTTTCCCTAATGTGTATATGGTAGGTTTTTTCCATTTTTGAGAAGAGATTGGTTGCTAGGTGGTCTCTATACACTAGGGAATCAACCAGTGTGGTGAAGGGTAACTAGAAACATCATTCTAGTTCATTAGGTGGGGTATAGTCCTATGAAATCAAGGGAGATTAGTATTATAAGTTATTTTTTTGTAGAATATGTATGTGATAGTATGTGTATATCCAAGAGGGTTTCTTAGTCATAGCTATGGATTTTCCTTTTCCACATTTATGACACAAATACAATGTTGATTTAAATGAATATGATAGAATTCTAAAAATATTAAAAGCTTTGTGGTAATTTGTTTCTTGTTATGTATGGATTTATGTAGCTTTGTTATGGATTAATAAGTATAATATATTAAAAGTTTCATGATCTTTGTTGTATAAAAATACATAGCTCATTAATATTTTAGTTTTAGTTTTTTCTTGTGGGTATGTGCAGGATCATGATGGGCCAAAAAGTGGCAACGGGAAAAAAATCACGTTTTGGATCAACTCAAAAATGCGGAAATGCCAAGTTGACTTTTCTAGGTTCGGGTGTCAGTACATTTAGCCGAACCAAATCCTAAACCTAGTTTCTACAAATCGGATATCCGATTTGTGGAAACATTATAAATAAAACAACCGACAGTTAAAAGTTCATTTCTCACAGTTTACACGCGGGTGCACAAGGAAAAGTGAAAATCCATTATCCGCTTCTATCAAATATCCGATTTCAAAGGTAAGTATTTGGTTTTTTAAATGTTGTAATCGATTTTTCAAGTAGATTCTCTTAATTTTAAATAGTTTTTATGAAAAAAAATTCAAAAGTAGGGTTTTGTATTGATTTTTATTAAAAACTAGAGTTTACAATGATTTTTTATTAAAAATTAATGTTTTTAAATGGATTTTGATTAAAAAAAAATTGTGTTGTTGATGTATTTTTATCAAAAATTAGAGTTTGTTATGGATTTTTGTGAAAAAGTAGGGTTATTTTTGGATTTTTATTAAAAACTAGGGTTTTTTTACAATAATTTTATTTATATTGTGTAATTTCAATTAGATTAATTAGTTTTTAACTTTAATCAGGTATTATGGCTGAGAATGAAAATGCACAAATGCCAAACACTCCACCACCTCCGCAGCCACCAATTGAAGACTTAATTGGTGAAAAATTGGGGCAATTGAGGGGCATTTGTGAAGTTTATAAGATAATCCCTCGATTGAGAGATATGACAAACACATTGAAGGAAATAATTAAAAATATAGAAACCCTCTCCACCCAACATAATGTCTTTCATTCATGGCGAGAAGACATGAGGGAATATTATGGATGTGGATTGTCTTACGATGATGTGAAAGATATCCAAATAACCAAAGCCCAAATAGCCTCTTTATTCATTGACCCCCACACCGGTTTTTCAGTGAATGTTAATAAAACAAAACTTTCTATAAAATGGTGCATGCATAGGGACATTGTAGCTAACTTTTGGGATCGTTGGTGTATGGTTTTTGATAAACCACCGAACAATAATTTTGATATACCATTTTACTTTATTAAAAAATTATATGTTGAGTTTATGTTAGGGCATCATGTCAATTACTTTATAATTAAACCCTTCTAGGGCGTCGGTGGAGGTATGCCCCAGGATAGACCAGGGGTAGTTAGAGTAGTCTCATGCCCAAATGTTCCCCTTCCTCCCCTTCCTCTGCCACCTCCAATATATCATCCAGAGATTATCCAGGATGCAACCACACAAACTATTCAGGATATTCACTCTTTGAGTGGTCATTTGGTTTCGCATGCTTCTACAGTAGCTCAGCCACATTTTGGTGATGTTGGCGAAGGCTCGAGTGTTGTTGCATCATCCTCCTCGGGTCCACATATTTATGTGCCACATACTTGCACTATGTGCCGCTAGATATGCTTAGGTCCTCTTGTACAGCCCGTTGAGCATCCCTTGGACACTTTTGATTATGACCTCCATGATGTGGACATTATGGATTAGTCGCAGGGGAGTGGAGTGCACCCTACATAGTCCTCTCCTACTAGAGAGGGGGATGTTGGAATAGTGACATAGGTAAGATTTAAGTTGTAAATTCATAACTTGCATTTGTTTTTAAATGAATATTAATAAGAGATAGTATCAAGTACTAATATTTATTTACATGGTCTATTTAATAGTTGATGTCTGAGGAGGAGCTCACATAGGTGAATGATAGCACCCTTAGGGCCATTTCATTTGGCTTGGACACACACATAGTATATATTTTAGCACTCACTCGTTTACATTTTTTATTATATACTTGCTTGTCATTTGAATTGTCATTAATAAAATTATATAATAACTTATATGTTTATCTTATTTTCATCTTGTAGGAAATACCTAGCGCGAGTGAGGTGCAACCTCATCCAGACTATGGAGGCACAAAGTTAGATAAGGGGAAGGTAATTGAACTCAAATTGGATTGAATTAAGATTTTTAAGATCTTATATTGATTATACATACATCGACATTGACATAGATTGGTAGTTTCATATGTACTTGTCATTTTTATGTACAAGCAATTATGAGCTATACAAAATTGTTGACAAGTAACACACCACCTAAAGGAGTAGGTATTGGAACACCTCAAGGAGTAGGTGTTGAAACACCTCAAGGAGGAGGTGTTGAAACACCTCAACGAGGAGGTGTCGAAACACCTGAAGGAGATAAATAAAAAGATCAACCTAAAGAGGTATGTGTTTATTTTATTTTACGTTTGGTAAATATGTTCCTATTACCAATAATTGTATGCTAACTTGAATCAATTTTATGTTTTTGTTCACATATGTAGATTGGCATTTCAAAAGTTGGTTTGGTATATTCTAGGACTCCTGACCCTTTGAAGAGACATATATTTTAGGTAATCAAGATTTCAATTTTAGAGTTCAATTAAAATTCAATGTATATTGATTTTGATGTTAATTATTTGATTTTAAATTATATAGTATAACTAATCTCAATTGTGGTTTGAATTTTACTTGTGCAGCTACCTTCAGAGCCAATGAGTGCTTCAAAGAGGATCCATTTTGATGGTCCACTAGTAGTTTAGGATGAGATAGATATTTTGGCATGTAAATTTTGAATACATATTGAGATGGAATATGCCACATTTTGTAAAACTTTGTTTGAGTTGGTGTCGATGCCATTTTTGTATATGGACATACACTTGATTATTGGATAATTTGATATATAGAATTTGACAATCAAAATTTAATTTGTTCCTCATGTGCATGATTAAACTCTTTGAAAATTTTATCTTGAGCAATGGTTAAATATCAATGTGCAATAGCATAAAAAAGAATGGTTATATTATGTATTTTATATTTATATCACTGATTACATTGCATTACACATCTCTCAAACTCAAATCATTAATTCACATTGCATAACTAACAACTAGATGTTCATAGATGAAAAAATTTCAATTACAATATATTTTTTACAAAGTCAACCTAAGCAGTTATGCAATTACTTCACATTGCATAACTAAAAACTATGAGCAGTTGTCAATTGCATTTGTTTGTCATTGAATTCTATGAGACCACATTTCTTTGAAGCTTTATTTCAAATAGTCCACTGTCTTGTCTATGCTACCACATTTTTCATACATGATAGCGATCACATTAAGTTGTAATAAATTAAATGATAGCCTATGGCTATTTAATTTATACTCATTTGATTTAAATAGATGAGGCCGACCTTCCTTGATATTATTTTTTAATTTATTATTTTCGAGAGAGGTTGACCTTCTTTGAAGAGTCACCTTATTTTGTATAAATACAAGGTGATGTGTGTTCATTTCCTGAATCAAGTTCATTTCGCATAATTCGCATTTGAAGCAGAAGTTCACACTTGAGCGGCAACGCTTCATCTTGCAGCAGCAGGCCGATTTCAAGGAGAAGCATATTCGATTGTATCTTTGCATCTAGGAGAGGTGCTATTATTCATTGTATCTATAATGATGGCTAATTTCTTGCAAGATTCAAAAGTGGATTAGTAATACCTACAAGTTAATAAAACATCACACAATAGAATACAAAGGAGAAAAAAAAAGAAAAAAGGATGAACTAGAAAGATCTCACCCATTTAATACTCCATGGTTGACTTCCATTGCACCTTCTCAAGCTTGTTGTTGATGATGGATGCCCTCACATTTGTGAGCACACCCTAGAAAATTCTAATCCTAACAAAGTCTTTGAAGGATTTATGAAAATGACTCTATATGCAAACTAGAATTTTACTTCTATTATGCAAATATTAGTGTAAGCCGAAGATGAGAGAATGCCAAAATAAAAATAGATTAAGCGATGATCGATCCCGAAAATGAGATCAAGATTGTCATTTTATAGAAAATGCAATCTTGAACGGACGGATTAGATGAAAGATTGAGAAATGCCCTAGAATCAATGGTTAAGATTCAAAGTGACAACTCTCAATTAGGGTTAGGGTAAAAATCCCCAAATGTGTGGAGAAGATTTTATTTAAGAAATTAAATCAATGGCGGAGAATAAATGTGACCTTGAGATGAAATTAGTAAAAATCAAAATATAAAGATTGAACAAGAAGAAGATATTTAGAAAATCAAGTTATTTTAAAAATAACTTACTTTGTGGAGAGAAATGCTATTTTGAAATTAATATTTTAAATTAATTCCAAAATGATGGATTCATGTGACAGTAAATAATAATAATTTAAAATTATTTACTTGGAAAGAGGGAAGTTGCCAATTTAAATAAAATGCTTTTATTTAAGTTTAGAAAGAAAATCAATAAGACAATTAAATAATAAAACTTATTCAATTGTGGAGGAAAATTAGAAAGAGGGTGATTTTAAATAAATGATTTTATTTAAAATTAGAAAGAAAGTTGGAGAGGATAATAATTAAATAAATAAGAAGAATTTATTTAATTATGAGAAGACATAAATAATTAATGATGTATTAAATAAATAAATAAATAAGATCTATTTATTTAATAATCATGAGGAAGTAATAATTAAATAAATTTAGGAATTTATTTAATTATAGAGTGACATAAGCAATTAGCAATTTATTTAAATAATAAATGTAATTTATTTATTTAAATAGCCAGGAGGAATAAAAGACATGAATTAATTAAATAATTAAGAATTATTTAATTAATAGTTGACATTGGATTATAGGACATAATTAAATATTTTAATTATGTTGAGATGAAGCATGATATAAAAGAATGTGGTTTGCGGGTCTAGGCCATTTTTATGTGTCTACAGTATCAAATTCAGCCATGAGCTGGGCCTGAGTTGTAAGCAGATTTCTTGTTGTGTTTATTGTCTTATGTGTTGCATTTTTTTAGTCCTTCCAGTTGTATTATCTGATCATTAAAACACTAACATGGTATCAGAGCAGGTTTGAAAAAGATCGTGATTAGATTTGTTATTGCAGCGATACCTCTATTCCCTTTTTTTTGTCTATCTCTATCTTAGTCAAGATGGTGAATGGTCTTAAAATTGAGGATAGACTCGAAGGAGCATCAAACTTCACTTCATGGAGATTCAGAATTATGCTCACTTTGGAGGAAAATGAATTGGTTGAGTGTGGAGAGAAAAGTTTTTGAACCTACGGATGAAGAAGAGAAAGTTCAATGGAGGAAGAAAGAAATCAAGGCGAAGAAGATGTTAGTTGATTCCGTGAAAGACCATATTGTTCCTACCATCTCTAAGTTGAAGACAGTGAGAGAAATGCTTAAGACTTTGGAGGAGATGCATGAGATCAACAACACAAGTCATGCTCTAGCCTTGAAGCAACAACTGTCATCACGTTAAGATGGCGGAAGGAGAATTTTTCATCACCTACTTCATGAAGATTTCCGAACTGAGAGATAAACACTCTACCATTGGTCATATTGTTGATGACAAAGATTTGACCATGTTGGCTCTTAATGGTCTTCCTTCATCTTGGGAGTCTTACATTCAAGGAATCAGCGTGAGATTGAAACTTCCCAAGTTTGATCGATTGAGGGCTGATTGTATTCAAGAGGATTCAAGGTTGGTTGCAAGAGGTATTGGACGAAGCCCTACAAGTGAAGGCATTCATGTTCTTTCCGCTCAATCCTCAAAGAAGGAAGGAAAAGGAGGAAAGAAAAGATGTTTCAAGAGGAATGGAGATAAAGGGTTAGATGGTGCTTCTGCATTCAAGAAGAAGTGGGACCTCTCTCATGTTCAATGCCTTAGATGTGACAAGTTTGGTCACTATGCGAAGGTTTTCCCTACCAGGCCTAATCAACATGCTTCATTTGCGGATGTGATTGAGATCTCTCCCCAAAATGATTCTAGTGAATTTTTACTCTAGTCATGGGCCTATGTTCAAGCCATTAAGGTCGTGTACTGATCTGAGTGCAAGAGCAGCGTTTCGTACTTCCACCCTTCAAAATATTTAAGAGATAAGTATTCTTTGTTTTGATTGTAATTACCCTTCTAGGCTAAAATTCAACTTGTTGAGCTGTGCAAATCTGACATTATTTACTTGGATTATGTGTGACTAGTAAATAGTGATCACTGGGATAAGATTCTTTAGAATTAAGAATTATTTATTGCAAGTTTTATCATGCTAATGTGTGAATATTGCTTTCAAGAAGAGCTTGATGCATCCTATAGATTGAATAATGGAGACACTGCTTTCAACTATGAGTCTGAATGAATGGCCGAAGATATCTCTTCGAAGAGGAAGAATTAACCTTAAGAGGGAGTTTTATGACTCGTTGGGAATAAGTAACAGTTACAGTTTTGCAAGGCCAGATGCTAAATTCTTGAAGTACCTCTTCAGCAACTGAGATCAAATTTTCTTGAATTCATTCAACTTGGATTTAACATTGGTAGCTCCACAAACCTATTCAGAATAGAGTGATCTGAAGAGGACATCCCTAAATCTCTACAGAGGTGTAAAGTTGCAAAGTGGTGCAACTATCATTCTCGAACTCGTACCACCAAACAAACTATTCCAACACGTTTGGATGGGTACGTTTACGCTAGGTATCATCCTCTTTTGCACCCAAATACGCCAAATCACTCTGAGCTGCATTGGACCGACGATTTCCCTTAAGAGTCCAAAGTTATTAAAAAGAAGCAATCTTTGATAGACTATTTCTCAGAAACCGTGATTCTTACAGACTCTTCGTCTAAGTATATGGGATCATGTTGGGATCATCTACAATAACCTCTCTCGATTTTTGCTATCTCGAAGGATTTTTCCCGTGGTGATGAGTTTTCAGTTGAGGGAAAAGTTGCCAAATACAAGTAGTGTAAAGTTGCAAAGTGGTGCAACTTTCATTCTTGAACTTATACGACCAAACGAACTGTTCCAACACATATGTATGGGTATGTTTATGCCAGGTATGGTCCTCTTTTGCACCCAAATACGCCGAATCACTCAGAGCTGCATTGGACCGACGATTTCCCTTAAGAGTCCAAAGTGCTAAAAAGAAGCAATCTTTGACGGACTATTTCTTAGAAACCATGATGCTTACAGAATCTTCGTCTAAGGAAATAGGATCGTGTTGGGACCATCTACAATAACCTCTCTCGGTTTTTGCTATATTGAAGGCGTTTTCTCGTGGTGATGAGTTTTCAAGTGAGGGAAAAGTTGTCAGATGCAAGCAGTGTAAAGCTGCAAAGTGGTGCAACTTTCATTCTCAAACTTGTACGACCAAAAAAACTATTCCAACACGTCTGGATGGGTACATTTACACTAGGTATGGTTCTCTTTTGCACCCAAATACGCCGAATCACTCTGAGCTGCATTGGACCAACGATTTCCCTTAAGAGTCCAAAGTGCTAAAAGGAAGCAATCTTTGACGGACTATTTCTCAAAAACCGTGATACTTACAGACTCTTCGTCTAATGATATGGGATCGTGTTGGGACCATCTACAATGACCTCTCTCGATTTTTTCTATCTCGAAAGCATTTTTCGATGGTGATGAGTTTTCAGTTGAGGGAAAAGTTGCCAGATGCAAGCAGTGTAAAGTTGCAAAGTGGTGCAACTTTCATTCTCAAACTCGTACGACCAAACAGACTATTCCAACACATACATATGGGTACGTTTACACTAGGTATGGTCCTCTTTTGCACCCAAATACGTCGAATCACTCCAAACTACATTGGACCGATGATTTCCCTTAAGAGTCCAAAGTGCTAAAAGGCAGCAATCTTTGACGGACTATTTCTCAGAAACTGTGATGCTTGCAGACTCTTCATCTGATGATATGGGATCGTGTTGGGACCATATACAATAACCTCTCTCAGTTTTTGCTATCTCGAAGGCGTTTTCCCGTGGTGATGAGTTTTCAGTTGAGGGAAAAGTTGTCAGATGCAAGCAGTGTAAAGTTGCAAAGTGGTGCAACTTTCATTCTTGAACTCATACGACCAAATGGACTGTTCCAACACGTCCGGATGGGTAGGTTTACGCTAGGTATGGTCCTCTTTTGCACCCAAATATGCCAAATCACTTTGAGTTGCATTGGACTGGCGATTTCCCTTAAGAGTCCAAAGTGCTAAAATGCAACAATATTTGACGAACTATTTCTCGGAAATCGTGATGCTTACAGACTCTTTGTCTAATTATATGGGATCGTGTTGAGACCATCTACAATAACCTCTCTTGGTTTTTCCTATCTCGAAGGCGTTTTCCCGTGGTGATGAGTTTTTAGTTGAGAGAAAAGTTGTCAGATGCAAGCAGTGTAAAGTTGCAAAGTGGTGCAACTTTCATTTTCAAACTCGTATGACCAAACAAACTATTCCAACATGTCTGGATGGGTATTTTTACGCTAGGTATGGTCCTCTTTTGCACCCAAATATGTCGAATCACTCTGAGCTGCATTGGACCGACGATTTCCCTTAAGAGTCCAAAGTGCTAAAAGGCAGCAATCTTTGACGGACTATTTCTCAGAAATCATAATGCTTACAGACTCTTTTTCTGATGATATGGGATTGTGTTGGGACCATATACAATAACCTCTCTTGGTTTTTGCTATCTCGAAGGCGTTTTCCCGTGGTGATGAGTTTACAGTTGAGGAAAAAGTTGTCAGATGCAAGCAATGTAAAGTTGCAAAGTGGTGCAACTTTCATTCTCGAACTTGTACGACCAAACAGACTATTCCAACACATCTGGATGGGTACTTTTAAACTAGATATGGTTCTCTTTTGCACCCAAATACGTCGAATCACTCTGAGCTGCATTGGACCGACGATTTCCCTTAAGAGTCCAAAGTGCTAAAAGGCAGAAATCTTTCACGGACTATTTCTCAAAAACCATGATGCTTATAGACTCTTTGTCTGAGGATATGGGATTATGTTGGGACCATCTACAATAACCTCTCTTAGTTTTTTCTATCTCGAAGGTGTTTTCCCGTGGTGATGAGTTTTCAATTGAGGGAAAAGTTGCCAAATGCAAGCAGTGTAAAGTTGCAAAGTGGTGCAACTTTCGTTCTCGAAATTGTATGACCAAACAGACTATTCCAACACGTATGGATGGGTACGTTTATGCTAGGAATGGTCTTCTTTTGCACCCAAATACGTTGAATCACTCCGAGCTACATTGGACCGATGATTTCCCTTAAGAGTCCAAAGTGCTAATGTCAATGAAATGTGGGGGCAGAAAGATTTAAGGTTGGATCAAGATTCTTCAAGTCCTAGCTCTTGCATCAAAAAACTCTCACCCAATCAACTTGAATCAATTACATGGGAAATGAAATTCACATGAGCTTTTTACATTTTTGTTTTTTGAAAAAGTGGCAAGCCACTGTAATTTGTTATATATAAATAGGAGATATTACAAAACCTGGTTCAAACGAGCATACTAACAGGAAAGAACCAAGAAGAAAACCTCTGGTTGTAGCTCGATTAAGTATAATTTTTTTTTTACATTTTAAACATACCCTTTATACAATACCAGACATTTGACCCGTATTTCAAAAAACATCATTGGATATAGATTATTCCTATACACAGTTATGACCTTTTTACATTGTTTCACATTTCAAAATTCAATTTTTACAAAATTTTCCTATTTGAGGCATTTAGGGCACAGTCTTCCACAAGAGTAGTATGTTGGCATTTTGGAGTGACAAGCACTTGTACAAACCATCAAGGTAGCAGTTAGAATATATACAATAGAAAATATGCTTAGAATAACCAATCTATATTATTGTAATTTGTCACATACCTCTCCAAAAGGATCAGAGTTGCCTATTGTTGCAGCAGGTCCATGATCAATCATGCCAAGAATATCATAAAAAATTTCAAATGATAAATCTATATTGTCACAACAAAAAATATGCTTAGACTAACAAATCTATATTAATCTAAAGAACCTGAATGATGATGAATTGGTAATGCAAACTATAAAAGATTCTTTGAATAACAAATCTATATTATTGTAATTTGTTGCATACCTTTTTGAAAGGATCAGAACTAGCTATTGTTGCAGCAGGTCCATGATCAATTGTGCCAAGAATAACGCCAAAAATTTCAAATGATAAATCTATATCGTCACAAAAAAAAAGATGCTTAAGCATTGTACCTTCCATTCTTGAATATTTTATTCAAGTGTGCCTGAAGGGTCATCTCTTTGCTTAAGAGTATCCAATATTGTTTCATGATCAACATTACTAAGTGTCCATAGTTTTTTTGTCTTTGGTTTGGCATGATGCTTCAACAACTTAACATTTGTTGCTATAAGAAGGTGTGAATACATGAGAATGGTTTTGTGTTTCTCGTAGTCTTCAAATGTAGGTATGTCATTCTTTATAATCATGTATGTTCACAACCATGTTCCTGCAACCACAACTGAACCTGTGGGATAAACGAAACCATCATCATCTTCCATCGATTGTGTTACCTTGTGCTTTACCCGCACACATCGAACCAACCAATATTTTGATCTCTCTTCATTCCCCTGCAGTGCAACAACTGCAAAAATATGTCCTAGATGTAGTAGATCTGAAAGTCAATCGTAATCAAGTGAACTTTCCATTGTGTAATTTGTCATGGATATAGTTTGAGATAAAGGAGTTAGATACTGTGGAACCCATGTATCCACCCACTCACTTGACTCGCATTGATCCCACTCGCACTGAATACAACGCTGACAAAAATAAGCCAATTGTCGTCTCCAAATGGTCCATGTCCTTGCACCTGAGCTTCGAAATGAATGCATCTTTGAAGAATCTTTGATTGTATGACAATCCAATATGCCTCCCACTGTACCCTCCTCAACCAACCAAAAGAATATGTGCATTGTTGAATCAAGTGTCCCTCCATGTGACAATGCTAAACTACACCAATCAACAATAAAACGTGCATCACTGAATTTTTTTCCTGAATATTCAATTGCTCCTTAACTAGAGCTCTCTTTACACATGCACCTGCTCCATCATGCTCCCCTTTCCTATGACCAACTTGAAAAAAACTCCAAATATTAGGTACACCCCTCTCTACATGCATTCTACTCAACCAATAAAACATACGAGCATTCTTGAATTGACATGTGCAGTTATCTGACCAAATGAGATGTCATCCCAGTGCTATATCATGCTCCTGCAAGAACTCAAAAAAAATCTCGAAACAATGTTGGACATACTCGGATGAGTGAGATCTATCATCACTCATAAAAATGATACTCTATGATTATCTTTCGATCCTCCTCTATACTATCAGGTGCATGTCTAAACGTTATGTGGACAAAAATAGCAATTAGAATGGAATTGTAATACTGAGATTGTACCTCGTTTTGTGGTTGTAATGTCTAGTTTTCAGCAAAATCAACCACTGATATAATAGTGCCAATCGAAAAAGAGTCCTTACATATCCTGAATTGTTGATCCAACCACTGAGACCTATGACTATGCCTTGCATATTTGTAGAAAATATTGTCCTTAAAATCTGAAATAAAATCAGCAACACTGCATTCTTTTGTAACCAACTCGCATCTAGAACCTTCACCTCCACTCTGCAAAGTATATTTGAATATCTCATATCTCTTTTTCTCAACAAGATTCTTTCCAAATTCATGTTCAGAACCCTCATAAAAATATTGAACAAACTTTGACAAGCCACCACATTGTGAGAACTTCACATTTAAACAATCATTTCTATAGAAAAAGGAACCATCATCCCTAGAACATAAAAATAGATCTGGCAAGTCCCTTGATGATTTCGAAAGATGCATTGCACCACACTCCTGCAATATTTCATTAGTATGCAAAGTAGAACATATATAGCATAATAGTTTGTGGTACATAAAAAATCCACATGGTAGTTGCAACAACAAGTATTACGAATCTTAAGAGGCACGCAATAAAATGGCTTCAAACCTTCAAAAGTTCTTTGCGATATTTCCATATTTGGATGTGTTTGAATAAATTTGTTAAACAAAATTGTTTGTCTTGATTCCAAGAAATGTTTAGGATGTGGTGTACGGTCTCGACTGCCAATTCTTAACTTTAAAACATCCTTTGCATTGGGTGATACTCTAGAGTTATCATGCCAGAATTGTTGAATTGCCTGCTTTACATTATCAGTTAGCTTCTTATCAACACATGGAAGCCTCCTGACAAAAGCCCATGTATCATTTTGAAGAGGATCATCTATTCTTTCTCTTCTTGCAAGTGCTCTATCCAAATTTTTACAATTTAATTCAAAATCAATACAAGTTTGTCTCATAAAGCGATCCTTTTTCAAGTGATGGCTTACTAGGGTGGTTGTAATGACTCTCCGAGCAGCTCTCTTATCGTTTTCCTTGTTATTTTTTCCAAGAGACTTGAGAGCATTAAAAATATTTTTGACAATAATAGAAAAAAAGTCGGTCCTCTTGTTCACACGAATCTTCAATTTGGCTAGCAAAGGTCTCATCTTTTGCATCTTTAGCAATTGTACAAAAAGTTGGCATTGTTCGGTCAATGCCTTATCGCTAAAATATTGGTTGAAAAGTATTCTAGCCCACAACCGAACAGTTCGTGTTGACCTCTTGCCTTCAAAATTGTTTATAATGTTATCATCAATTTCAACTAACCATTTAGGGGTCCTTGAAGGTCTTGAATTTGGAATATGTCTTTCTTCCACACAAGGTTCTTCATTTCTCATGTAATCTGGTGAAACATAATTTACACTTGCTTCAATATTATGTTCAACATCTTCATTTCCAACATTTTCACCTTAAACATTTTCAATATCATGTTCAACATCTTCAATTCCAACATTTTCATTATCAATTTCAATATTTTCATTCCCAATTTCAATATCATGTTCAACATATTCAATTCCAACATTTTCACCTTGAAAATTTTCAATATCAATTTGAACATTTTCATTCCCAATTTCAATGTCATGTTCTACATTTTCACCTTGAACATATTCAATTTCCTCTTCACTTGAAAGACCATAGGGCTCAGGTTCACCAATATTTAACATACCTTGTCTTTTCTTCCTATGACCTTCTCTATCTCTTTGTCTATATCCTTCAATTTTTTATTTTGTTAGCTTTCTCTTACGTTTTTGCTTCTGACGACTGTTGCTCCCCATTATACCAAATAAAAGATGCTAAAAAATCATTATGTATGACAAATTTGAGTACAAGATGCTCCAAAAAGTTTATCTTTGTCTCTTCTTGTCTGAAATTGTGTGTTTGTCACCTGCAAAGTGCTGCAAACAGAATGTAGTGTCCGTTGGAATGCACAAAAATGGCCCACATGGGGTTTTTCTATGATCCACAAATCCGATATCCGATATAATTGGATATCTGATTTGTAAAACATGTTCTGCAACGGTAAGATTTTAGCTCTACACATTGAAGTTTCAAAAATCGGATATCCAATTTTTACACACATAGACCTAAGGGTTAATGGTAGAGAGTGGGAGAGTGGAAGATTAAGAGAGGGAGAGGGAGAGAGAGGGAGAGATAGAAGGAGAGAGAGTGAGAGGGAGAGGGGAGAGTGAGAGAGTGAGAGGGAGAGTGGGAGAGTGAGATGGAGAGGGAGAAAGGGAGAGTGGGAGAGTGAGAGAGTGGGGAGGGAGAGGGAGAGGAGAGAGGGAGAGAGAGGGAGGGAGAGTGGGAGGGAGAGAGAGGGATAGGAGAGAGAGGAGAGGAGAGAGAGTGGGAGAGGGAGAGAGGGTTTAGGGCCGAGGGAGAGAGGAGACTGAGAGAGAGGAGAGAGGAGAGGAGAGAGGAGGAGAGTAAGAGAGTGAGAGGAGAGTGGGGAGAGAGAGAGAGAGAGAGAGAGAGAGAGAGAGAGAGAGAGAGAGAGAGAGAGAGGGGAGGCCAAGGAGAGAGAGAGGAGAGGAGAGGAGAGGAGAGGAGAGGAGAGGAGGAGGAGAGAGGGTTTTAGAGTGAGGCAGAAAGGAGGAGGAGGAGAGAGAGAGAGAGAGAGAGAGAGGGGAGGAGAGGAGTGAGGAGGAGGAGGAGGGAGAGGAGATGAGATGAGAGAGAGAGAGAGAGAGAGAGAGAGAGAGAGAGAGAGAGAGAGAGTGGGAAGGAGAGAGGGAGAGGAGGAGAGAGAGAGAGAGGGAGAGTGGGAGATTGAGAGAGAGAGAGGAGTGATTGAGTGAGAGACTTGAGAGAGATAGAGGTGGAGAGAGAGGGAAAGAGATAATATTTAAATATTTTATATATTGGTAATATATATATTTAAATATTTATAGATTAACTAAAATATTTAAATAATATTTAAATATTATACATTTAATAATATATTATATATTAAATACATAATTCAGTAAGAGATTATCATAAATTGTATATTAAATATATTACATTATAAACTTTATTGGATATCATATATATTAAATTATAAACTTTATTGTATATTATATATCTTAAATTATAAACTTTATTGCATTTTTAAATCATATATTAAAGATTGTATACAAAATTTAAAACTCATATCTAAAACATATCATATATCGAATTCAAATCGAATATCGGATTTGAATCGGATATCCGATTTGAATCAGATATCTGATATGCTGACACAAAATTTAATACCTAGGGATTAGGCTCAGGATTTGGTTCGGACCTGCCAATCCTAAAAAGTCAACACGTAAAACGTGTTTAACAACTTACCTTGCTTTTCCAGACTTCGCCCATGTGGCTGGCAACTTTTATTTTACCCAAAATTTATGAAACGAAAAGGGTTTGTAAAGGAGCTTCTCAGCTTTCTACCAATATAAATTATATTTTACTTAGAATCTAATAAATTATTATTATTTATTTTTTATTAGAATTACGACTAAAGTCTTGATTGATAGTCTGATAGAAAAACATCTATAGCTTTCAAATGGTATCATATTTTTTGAATCCAAAACATGTGTCACATTCTATGCTTGGCATAATATAGGATTAAAAAAAAATGAATTTCATGAAGTTTTGACCAAGTTAAGGTGGTCAGGCATACGATTTTTTCTATTTTTTAAAATTTGTAATAAAAAAATCATAATTAATTATTTATTTGAAAAAAAATTACAAAAAAATATGCATCACATAAGGACATGAGTGGTCAAACATACACCTACTTCTTATTTTTTCCCTGAAATTTTAGTAAAACTGCATTGAAATTTCAAATTTTCACCAAATAGATTTTTTTCTTACAAAAATTAACCTAGTAGTTTAGAAACTAAATTCAATTTTCCACAGATTCTATTCTTACATATTTTTGAAATAATATAAATAACTTATTCAAAAAATTATGTCAAGTTGCCCAACTCTGATTTTCTAAATTTTCATTGCCACTTAAGGGCCTATTTTTTCCATGATGATCCTGCACATACCCTTGTCCTAATGAACTATTATTTTGTTGTCCACTGAGTAGGCACTAGTCTAAAACCATTTCATCAATCTCACATCATTAAATAAAATCATAAATATTAACCCTTAGTTTAGGAATAAAGCACTCTGTTGTGCATTCATGGCCTCGTAATATAACTAGGAATTTATCATCAAGAGAGTTATGAAATGAATATATCTCATGTGATTTATCCTTGCATAATTTTAATAGCTATATAGGGATTTTGAGACCTTTTTTTCTTGGCTTAATGACAAGATTTTGGGCCAAGCCAATGGGTTGGGTTTGGTTGTTAGTAATTTTGGTTGTCCATTTTATTTGATTTTAATTCCTATTAAGGTATACCCCTAGGATTTATCTCTCAAGTATAACTTGAGCTTGAAGAGAAAAAATAATACCTACTCTCTTAGAGTTGAACTTTAGCCCTTCATAATTTGTGTAGTGCCGCTCGGTTTAATTTTGTTTTGGATAGCTACTTAGATGCATTTGGACATTATGACACTATTTGATGATGCTTAGATGATTATGACTCTTTGATGCTCTGATATGATGACATTTTTATATTTGATGTTATGATGATACCATGCTTACTAGATTAGTTCAATTGTTTATATGAGTTATCATGGATAAGAATGTTATATGTTTTTATCATGATTTGATATTTGTTATTGTGTGTCGATGTATGGGTGAAGGGGAACAAGATCGCATAACTCGCTTGTGAGTGCCCTACAATGTTACAACTTTCCCTTCACGGTTTGATTGATTGTTTTCCTATGCACATGTTCAACTGCGTGATTTGTTGTGGGCTACAGGTACCAAGCATTGACTCCACCTGAATTATTGGGTTTGAGCATGCCTTAATCCCAATAGAGGTTGTTGTTTTGGTGATAGCATCGATTCCCCCACACTAAACCAACATCCTCGTCGAGGATGAGTGTTTGTATGTCACACCCCATCAATAAGTTCAGTTCATCCATGTTGTTGTTGTTTTAATTTTTGTTTCGCTTGTAGTCTGGTTTTGCTTGACAGTATATTGTCTGAGTAATGTGATTGGTGTGTGTGCCTTTGTTTTACCTTAAATAATGATAATTGGAAGAAAAGGCATTGGATTAATTAAATAAAAGTTTTATACAGTTTATGCTAAGATTAAATGAAATTTATTAAAAGTTCTTAATTGTTTTAATAAATTAAAATTTATAATGTAAAATGAAATATTTAAATAAACACACTAATTTAATGGGATAATGTAAGCAATTGTAAGAGAAATTAAATTAACAAACTAAATATACTATATAATTAATTAAAGTGTAAGCAATTATAAATTACGATCTAACAATTATTAAATTAAAATAAATTGATGAAGTTGTGAATTGTGGTGAAATTTAAAAGAAATTAATTAATTAATTAAGAGGGAATGCAGTTATAGAAAAGAGGAGAGGTAATTAATAAATTAGTTGTAGTCAACTAAAAGAGGGGCTTTTGGATTATTTTTCCGGAAGGAAAGAAAACTAATTCTTGTTTTTTGGATGTACGTGAGTTTCTTGTTTTGGTTCATGAATGTTTGATACTGTGGTTTAGAAGCTTGGGTTTATACCATTCGAAGGCTTTATATTGGAATAGAGATTTGTCTGAAGATTGAAGCTCTCGAGAGGAAGCTGAAGCTGGATCTGTATTCAAGCCCGACAACACTTTCAACATGGTGTTTCCAGGTTCCATACTTTCTTTTAGTTATGATGTTTGCTCAAAAATGAATAATGCCTAATTATATTGTTTGAAGTAAAATAATAGTTCACTAAGTGTTGTCAAGTGCTTCTCTATATTCTATTCTCAATTTTGATTGTAATTTCCATTACAAGCTTTCCAACTGCAATATAAGGTTAATGTTTGTATTCTCAATTTTGAAAAATCCTCTACTTCTCTTTTGATTACCTTTGAATCTCATTTTCCACTCCTTCAGTGGCTATTTGGTTATAAAAAATTTGACAGAGTTTATATTCTTTTTAAATGCTTGCTATTCATAGTGCACACCTTACAATACTTTTGGACTGCTCCTTCCTCTGAAAGATTCGAATTGGGGAAAATATGGCTTGACTACCCTTGCTTAATGAATTTTTTTTGTCGGTCTTTCCTTAGTCAATAAATACTTAGTCGTCCTCTATTCCTTGTTAATTACTCATTGGGTAGCACCTGGAAAACTTAGTAATTTCCTTGGGATCAACTGATCTTGCCATGGCATCCCCCTCATGGCTTGGTCGACAGAGCAGTTGTTCCCCTTTGCTTTGATCATTTTGTATTAAATATATCATTATCTTGGCCTTTGTGTTTCTTTCCATTGCAGGCTTATAATTATTATTTGAAATATATACATCATAATATTAGGTTCTAGGCCATGTATTGCTTTAATTTCATGGTTTACCTATTTCAGCACCATGCATTATTTACTTCCCGTGACCTTCCTGGTTGTCACCACTATGTGTTGTCGAGTTCAGTTTTGCAATGGTAACTAAAAGTCTAAACCACCAGTTAACTGTGTGATACTTCCCTATGCCTTTTGGGCTATTATTTGCCAATGCATTTTATACAGTATTCAATTTATGTTGGGAGGGATAATTGAACTATATATATATATATATATATATATATATATATATATATATATTAATTGAAGTACACAATTAATTGAATTTTATGTTAAATGATTTCTATCGATATACATATGTTTTAAAAAAAAAAATCAATCTATATATATTTCGATCGATATATAGCTATGTTCATCGATGTATTTCAATTGATAGTTAGTTGGGGCTATCGATATATATATTCTGGCCTTTTGTTACCCACGCATGGTTGCCTACGTACAGCCACAGCTGAGTATAGTATATAGTTGTTTTGGTTGATATATATACATACATATATATATGTATGTATATGTGTATGTATATATATAGATGTATGTATTTATATAAATACTTTCATTGTTACGATTGAATTTTAAATCTGTGCTTTGTATTTTGATATTGAAACAGATTTTTATTATGTTAATATTATTTTTATATGGGTTGTTATATATAATATATATATATATATATATATATATATAATATATGTATATATAATATATATATATATATATAATATATGTATATATAATGTATATATATATATATAATATATATATACAAGTATGTATACATATATATATATATATATATATATGTATGCAAATATATATATATACATATAGTATGTGTATTCATATATATATAAATATATTCATGTGTATTTGATCTTGCAATTGTGAATATAATTATATAATTGATTATTGATCCAAGAATGACTATTGCTACCTTGATTGTTAAAAAAATGATAATGTTAGAAAAGTGAAAGAAATAGAGCGTAACTTGATTATGGAAGAAGAAGAAAAGAATAGTTTTCTTGAAATAAAAGATTGTTAACTTGGATGAATATTTTTATTTCATAACTCAACATGTAAGCTCTATGAACCCACTCTAGAATTTACTGTTCTAGTATTGTTTGAAGTTGTTATGAGAAATAAAATAAACGGATGTTGTTTGTGAAAATAAAAGTGAATTTTGTTCATGGTTATGTTATCTTGTGAAATAAAATTTTGGAGTCTTCCAAAGGCTAGGGGGAAGTTGTCCCTTTTTATGTTATCCTTGTTACCATATTGAGATGATTTTTTTTGTACCAAGTGGTTGTTAAGTCGTGCACAGTGTATCCATCTATATAATTGAGTTTTGAATATGTGAGCAGGAAGGGTTATGCCTCACCATTTTGCTTATGTGAGTTAGTTTGTGACTATGCAAGTGGATTTATTATTGTTGTATTGGGGTCTTCTTGTGATTAGTAGGGGAGTGGCTCTCAATGGGGGTCGGTGCAAAAATTGGCGCATGGGTAACCCATGTGAGAGTTTTGTAATCAAACGATAACCTAAAAAGCAACTAGGGGGTTGGGTAGCTATATCACTAAATAAGATAATTTAATGCCTCACTCATGACCCATGCGCTCGTATAGGCTTGGGATGAGTCGAGAAGGCCTGGAATGGAAAAATCAATTGTCTCGTCTTCATGAGGGGTATGTTGATTCTGCATAGGGTTGCATGAGGGGCCAGAGATCGGTAGAGGCTGCCAGGGTAACCCAGGATGGGGGTCAAGGCCTAGGAAGATCTGCATGTGTAACCCATGTAAACTATGTGATAACACTCCTACAAAAATCTTGTGTTCCTTTGACTCTTGATTCCCTTGATTTTGTGTGCCTCTAGAAGTGGTCACTATCATTTAGTGTTGATCCCTTTCTGTGCATTGATGTCTTATTTTCCTTGTGTGGTCTATTGTCCTTGCTTGATTGTGATTGTGGGACTCTTTGCTATCTCCTAGCACGGGGGGCGGACCTTTGGGTTCCACATGGTTGGGTGGAAAGTGTATTGTTCTCCATTAGGTTCCCTCTCCTTGTTCGAGATTGTGTTGACTTCTTTTGCATTGAAGATATTTGCATTGTACTAGCTTATGTGGATCATTACTCTTGTACTTGTATTATATCATAGTTGATGATGTATCATGTACTTTTGATTTGTATGTACTCTCCTACTTGTATTCAAGGAGAAACTACTATTCATGATGTAATTATGTCACATTTTAACTCATTGTAAAACTCTCTATTATATTTGATCAAGTTAATGACATTGAATTGAGTGGCTTCTATAGAGGATTCATTATGATGAATAATGTTACTTTGATATTAACAAATTGTGATATATGTTTTAATTCAAATGAGCATCATGGATTGTGTACTTGGAGAGCATCTTGGATAACAAGAAGTACTCAAGATTTGATATCTTGGGGAGTGACTTCTTGAGGTCTTAATATCTCGAGAATTCACTACTTAGGATATCTTATTCAGAGATACTACTTAATACATTTTGGTACCTGAAGGTGGTTCGCATTGGTATTATTGAACTTAATTAAATTTGGATATGGTTGTCATTCATGTTATATACTCTTGTAATTCAGTGTTAGACTCCTATTGACTATTGTTTATGATAGCTAAATTGATGATCTTGTTACTTGTTATTAATGTTATGAGATGGATAGTTCCTAATGTTAGTTGGTTAAATTTAATATTATAAATTTTATCTCTTGATATCTGTTTATGGGAATCCTAGTAGTGTAGTCACATACCTTAGAGGACTTAGATTAGATCAGTGTTAAGTGTTATAGCTGCACTAGTGTGTTTAATGCACTTCAAAAAAAATTGTACCATTTTTTATGTGTAGTTGTGTGTTGTCCTCTAGGGTCCTGTGGCGGGGTGTTACAATTTGTTGATGAGTTGATTTCACTTGCATGATGACAACCCTAGCCTTGTGAGTAATATTTTATTCTAAAAAGTGGAGCAACGATTTATGGACATGTTGACGTTTCATGTCTCCTTCATTACCCATTAATCATAACCAATCTGAGAGATTCTGAATGGACCATATTGCTTCTAGTTGTTGCATTGATTCCTCCCTTTCATGTTTAGTCAAATAACCAAGTTGAAATTTAAAATTTGGTTGTGTTAATTTTGTCAAAGTTTAAAAGATGCATTGACACCTGTGCTTGCATGATTTTTCCTATTGCTTCTGAAAACCCACCTATAAGAATTTTAAAAGTTACTAAGTATCAATTTTTTAAAGCTTTTAGACTATTGAGGTTTCCTTTACACTCATGTCATTTCTTAGCATCATTAATCCTTGAAATCTGAAGTGTGTTCTTGGCCAAGTGTTGTCTTGTTGGATTGTTGAGTTTTTATTTACTCTTATGTCATTCATTTATCTACCCAATCCCTAAATTTTTAAGACTAAAATTTTATTAAATGTCAAATTTATCATCCTTTCAAACTATTAGGGCTTTTGTCCATTCCTAAGCTTTCTTGATCCCAAAAGCTCAAAAGTATTCAAAATATTAATTCCTTGCATTTACTAGACTTTTAAACTTCCTCATCCATCAATCCCTTGGTACTCATCTCCCCAACTCCCCAATTTCCCAAAAGTTGTTCTTTACTTTTTTAGTTTGTTGAACTTCTCCATGAATCCATCCACCCCCACTGGAATTGTCATTTTGATCATGGTTCCCTCGAAGGTTTGATTCCTCAACATTTCCCTTAGTGCACTTCAAATTCTTATAAGTTTATCAAACTTTTTTCCTTTCCCATCTTGACATCTATTTCCATCCATCCCTAAAATTCCAATAATTCCTTGATTGCTCTATGTATCTTATCAAATTCAAACTTTCAATTATCTCCTTTTTTGTTTCCTCTTTCCATGCACCCCCAATAATCCAAAACATTGTCAAAGTCCATGAAATTTTCCCAATTATTTCCCAAATTTTGGATTTTCCTTCCTTTCTCGATTCTCGAAAAGTCCTTTATCTTTTGGTCTTTCAAAATTCTTCATCCCTTCATCCCTTTCAGACTAGTCATCCCAATCATAAGTTCCCTTCTAAACCCGATACCTTGAAGGCCCACCTTTCCTATAATGGTGTCATGACGAAATCATCATCGAGTTAGAGCTTTGAAGTGTCTCATTCCCCTTCCCATGTAAAACAAATCAAAGGAGGCCCAATGGATTGATGGTTCAATAAGGTGAGCATTAAGGTTTTTGTCAATGCATCAAAGGATTTTATGTTCTTTTTCCAAGTCCGATTGGAATGAAAGTAAGTGATGGCCCGATAATCGACCAATAGCAATAGAGTTTCTCCAAAAGACATGTTTTATTTTGTTTACCACTCTACAATGTCATTAATACTCATGTAATATAATCATCAATTGCTAGATTTATTAAAGGTCCAAAAATCATTATTTTATGATTGGTCATGCTTTGTTCAATGTTTTGAACATCCATTTTTGACATCTTTCCCTAGGTTCTATTTTTTTTAAAACTTCATGATTGGATTTGATCTTCTGAGAGGCCATCAATAGAATAATTTTCCTCACACTTCAATCAATTAGATCATATTACACATGTTTGATTTCCAGTAGTTGAGGTGGCAGCTAAGGTTTCTCTCTGGCCTGCCACATTTTCTTATGATTTTGGCATCTCCTTTCTAGAATAAAAGTCTTGGAACACTTTCTAGGAGTAGCCTTCAATTTATCTACTAGAAAACTTGCATTTTTTGTATTTGTTTAGCTACTATAAACATGCTCAATGCCTTTGAATCAATAAAGTTACCTTATTTTCACCTTCTCTCATTTTTTGTATGTTGTGAAAATTCCTTTTACCTTCACATGTGAATGGATTTATTGCTTTTCTAAATTTGTATGTTGTGTGACAATTATTTGTAGGAACTATTTGTGGATACTCTCTTCCCTCCTAATGAATATTGAATTCCTTGCCTTCATATTAATCTAAAATGTATACTAAATGGGATCTATGTGAGTTTAGGTGGTTTTATCACTTTTTTGTGTTGTTATGGGTAAGGAGGAAACTCACTTAAGTCCTAGTGAATCACCATTTTTCATTTCTTGTAATTTCTTCTTCCCCTTTACCTTGGCAATTCAATAGAATAGGATTAGTTATAGGTTTAATTTGTGTTGGGTTGGATCAATTCATGTACTTAGGTCTAGAAAGGAGCCAACCTTATTCAGATATTTGATCTCATTCACAAGGTCCCACATCTTGAGATCATTCCCATTGTGTCACTGGATTGTTGAACTAGTTTCAGAAAAGGGTATCTTTTCAGGTGACAATAGTTTCTCGCATTCATGATGGGACTAGTGTGATGAAATTTAGATTATCCTATTGAGAGATTGGTACAATCTTAAGAGTTACAATCATTGGGCATAGCTACAAGCACCTAGAAACTCTAAAATTTCATGTCACTCCAAATCAAATCCATTAGTTTAAGCAATCCAAGCTCTTAAAGATTATCAGGGGTCAATATTTTAGTGATATTCTTGATCTTTTCCTTCTTATGAAATATTTTAATCACCTCATGACTTTGCTAGTATGTACTTAGTTCTCAAGGAACATATCTTATTTCTATTGCTTTAAAACCTTTTGAATGTATTTCTAGCTTCCTTTTAATGCTTTGGTACATCAAATATATCATGGAAAATATGTCTTTATTCCCTCCATTTTATGAAAATGCAATTTTTATGCCTCCCTTTCAACCTTACCAAACTAAGAACACCCTTTCTTTAATGACTTATCAATATTTTCCTAGTTTTTACCTCCTTCCCACCCCTACTCAACCTTCTTGGAAAACCACCCATGCTTATAACCAACTCGAAGAAGCCTATCCTATTCACAATCATCTTGCATATCCTTCTAGTCAGCTCCAAAATATCGACAATATGGGAACTTTTATCCTAAAGTGTATATTATTATATTTTCAATAATAATTAAATGTTGAAAAAGAGAAAGAGTATAACTTATAACTAGAGGAGCTTTCTTATCAATCTTATCTTCACTAGTAGGAAATGGAGACAAACAAAGAGCAACATATTTTTTGTAAGCCCTCATATGTTATGAAGACTAAAAAATCAAACCTATTGCAAGAAGGGGACAAGAATAATAACTAGAACAAAAAGATAATAAGCTAATGGGTCATGATGAAAGGGAGTTGGTACTCTTGTTTTATTAGCTTCCTCACTTTTTTGACAAGGATGAAGAGAGCATACACATTCCCACACCAAAAACTTCTTTGGAGCGGCAAGAAGATATTAAGGACCTTCATGATCCATTGGTTCATGAAGATAAGTATGAGAGTGAGGTTGCTAAAAAAGGGTAGGTGTAGGAATCCATTATGTTGAATTAGGATGAGGATGTTTTTGTGACTCCAATCATCAAGAATTTTTATTCTTATGATGAGGCCAATGGTGATTGCCAATATAGTGAGGTAAAATCTATCCTTGTTGTACATCATAGAGATGTAGAAAATGAAGATTAGGGTGGCATGGACATTGATACACATAAATATGAAATCACAAATGATGATATTATTGTAATGGTGGATGTGGAGGATGATTAAATCCATGTTGATAGGTTGTCATTAGGTCCCATTACTTTAGAATATAAAACATCAATAATTCAACCGGGTAGTGTCTAAGGCAGTTTGCAATAGAAGACAGCTTAGATAACTCTTTTTAGATTTTATGGTTTCTTAAAGACAACTGAAATTAATTTTAGTCTAAGGTCTTCTAACTACTTAACTAGAAAACAATTTATTCTAAGAAAACTAGAAATCATAAGATAACTAACTTAGAAAGCATGAAACTAAACTAGAAAGCATGGAAATAATTAAACTAAAAAGCATGTGAACTACGGAAGTAGCAAGGCTTGCAAATAAACTTGGAAACATCTAATTAGTACAAAAAGTAACAGTTTATGACAACTAAAATACTATGGAAAGAACAAACAAAAAGTGCTTCAGAACTTCAGACTCTCTAATGACTGTATTAACAATTTTTATAAGATTATCACGTGCAAGAAACTAAACTTCTACTTAACATGCATTCAATGAAATGACAGGTAGTAAATACTCATCTATTTTATCTACCCTCCCTTGAGTGGCCAGCTTGTGGGCTACTATGGTTGTTCTCAAATCACATGCATAGCTAATTCAGAAGTTCCTCCATTATAGATAATTCCTCATAACTCAACAACTCAAAAATGGATATAAGGTAATTTCTTTATTCATAAGTCTTTGGTAGTCATATTGACAACATAACATTACTATTTCGCGCTTATATTTTGCTTCTGGAAATTACATATTTATAGAAAAACTCTAACTAAGTCCTAGATTTTAGATGGCATGGATAGCCATTGAAAAAGTCTATAACAGTTTTCAACGAACTTTTATGTCTTTAAAACCCATTACATAACATTAAAGAGGCTCAAGTCGAGCCATGAAGTCTTTGACTTAAAAACATAACAGAAATTAAACTAACAACTACATCCTCGGTTCACCAGCCTAACGTTCAAGAGCATGTTCCCAGCGTATATCTTCAATCTTTACTAAGGCACGTGTTGGTTAAATGTTGTGCAACTGCTACATGATGTCCGATTATTGCTCTACAAAAACACTCAAAGAAACCCATTAAATCTATATTGGTAGATTACTTCAATAAATCAAAAGAAATAAAGTTTGTACAATTTTCCTTAAAGATAAACAATTATTTCTCCTAAAGTTTAATTAATTGGTAGAGACTGAGGATTGAGCACATATGAATAGGCTTTTCTGGTATTATTATGATGAGGTTATTTTTACCTCATCACATGTCAAAAAAGGTGTTCTAGTTAGTTGCTAAGAAGAAATTGAAACATAGAAACAATTTGAAGAATGCAAATCTTTGCTTGTAGTGTCTCATGGTTCCAACATCTGTGCTAATAAAAATAGCATCAATACATATGATAATGATGCATTTTGGTTGTCCATTATCCCTAATATTGGAAAGGTTAAGAATTAAGTCTTAATCCAAGATGAAGATGTGATCTCTTGCATTGGGGATGATGATGTGCTTGAAATTGAGACTTTCAGTTGGGACTAACATACCAATATAGGTATTATTGAGCAACAACACGTGGTAAAATAATATCAATATGATGCTCAAATCAATAATATGTTAGAGCTTCAAAGTTCTTTTTTAATATGCATAAGAGCTTCCTTGTGTAGATCAATATGAAAGTATGAAATATTTTGTATTACCATGTGAGCTAGAGATATTCTCTTTTCGCTTTAGCTCATGTCCTAGGGAGTTAAACTATTGCAACAACAAGGTGCCCTTGTGTGGGGAAAATTTTATTCCTCTAAATCTATATTGATCTTGATGTTGAAATATTTATAGAAATTTTTACCCATACTAGTATGTACTCTCTTGATATATAATCATATGAGTCTAGTATTTATCTTTTGTGATTGCCATACATGAAAAATTTGATAGTGGAGTGATTTTTGACTACACAAGTAGTATTTATAGTGTAATTCATGCAAGAAGAAGACTCCATTAGTTGTAGCTAGGTAGTGAATGCAATTGTGGCTTGATGGAGATCAACTCCTTTAGGAGGATTTTATTTGATAGAGGCGAGTTATAGCACTTTAGAATTCAAGTTTTGTAAATCATGTACATTTTATATTAGTTGTTGTAGATTCTAAGAAGTGTTGTTACACACTTTGCAATCTCATTGAAGGAATGCATGATTTTAGTTGTATATCTTCCTCCAAGTGCAGTATGTGATTTCCTTTACACTCATGTCATTCCTTAGCATCCCTAATCCCTAAAGTCTGAATTTTATTCTAGGACAATTGTTGTCCTATCATCCCTTTAGAATGTTAAGGTTTATTTTACACTCATGTCATTCATTTAGCTCCTTAATCCCCAAAGTTTAAAAACTAAAAGTTGCATAGATTTCATATTTGTTGGCCTTTCAAACTGTTGGGGTTTCTTTTCCATAGCTTTCCCAATCCCAAAATCCTAAAAGTCTTGTAAAAATCTTAAGTCCTGACAATTATCTTCCAAACTTCCTCATCCATCAATCTATTAGTACTTGTCTCCATGACTCCCTAATTCCTTGAAATTCATTCTTTGTCTTTCAAGCTATTAGACTTCTACATGCATTCTTCCACCTCCCTTAGACTTTTCACTTTAGTCATGCTTCCCTTGAAGGTCCAATTCCTTGATATTTCCCTCAGTCCACTCCAAATTCTTCTATCTATTGGATTTTTTATTTTTCTTGTCGTAACATTTATTTCCATCCATCCTCAAAATTTTGATACTTTTTTGATTACCCTATCCTACCAAATTCATATTTTTATCCACATCCTTTTTTGTTTCCTCTTTTCATGCACACTTAACAATCAAAAAAATTGTTGAAGTCCTTAAAATTTTCCTAGGGATTTCCCTTCCTTGATTCCCCAAAATTCCTTTAACTTTTAGACTCTTGAACTTCTTCATCCCTTCATCCCTTTTAGAGTAGTCAACCTAGTCATACTTTCCTTGATATTACCTATTTTCTATTACCTTGTTTGGTTAAATTGCTTGAGTAAATGAATGTGTTTTATGGACTTTTACATGAATGTGTTTTATGAATCTTTATATGAATATGTTTAATGAATCTTGAATTTAAATATGATGAATGAATGATTGATGTAATTTGATATTTCATAATGATTCTAACTATGAAATGTATGATGCATATTATTATGTTGTGATCAGCTAACTATTGTTATGATGTGTTAAGTTGAGTGCAGGAACAAGTTCAAACCTCCAAAAGAGGGGAATTATCACTCAAGAGAAGAACTTGGTCTGGTAACCCTTAATGAGCCTAATTGAGCAATCACACACTCAAGCCCTAGTTCGTCTTAGTGATTCAAGTCAGTTTTAGGAAAAGGTAAGTAATCTTTGGTTTAGATGTGATTGTTGTGATAGAGGAATATGATTAAGTCTTGATGTCATGTGGAAGTCTTTCCTTGTGTGCTTATTGTGGTATCGATGAGATATATGCATACAATGTATATATATGTATATGTGTACATATTTATGGTAGAATCATACATGTGAGTGAATACATACATGAGTATATGTAGGTAGATGTACTTACGCATGCTCATGGATGAATTACCCATATGCATGGGAATACTAATTGGACTAAAGGTGACATGTATATATATATTCCATGTATATGTCAATCGATGGTTATGAATATGAATGTTTTTATAAGGATATTAGAAATGGTATTATGTATATGTATATATATGTGTGCAAAGTAATATAGTCACATATATATTAATATATATATTTATATATATAATTGTATACATATAATTGTATATATATAATTCTATACATATAATTTTATATATGTATAAGTAATAATATTATTTATATGTTTATACATGTCATTATTTTTCAACAATTAAATGTATTTGATAAACTTTATGAGATAAATATATATTAATATAAATATATGTATATATATTCTAAAGGATATATATATTGTAAACATATGGGGTAATTGCTAAGCACAATAAATAACGCTATTCTAAAGTGAAGTGCATATATGATAAAGTGCATAAGTGAAACAAGGCACATCCTTTGGATATATATATCTGCCAGCGCATAAAGAAATTTAAAGACCAAGTCAACAAATGTAAAAGAACATATGAGTTGTACGATGTTGTGTATGCATTCAAATGAGAAGTTAAAATATTTTTAAATCCATTTGAAGAATTCAGACTAGTGCTATAATATGGTGCACCAACTTGGGAAGGTGGTGCCAAGCTATAGAGTATAAAATGCTCAAGAAGTTTGATAAATTCACATAAGTCTGATATTAGCTTGTGAGACTTAGTCAAGAGGAAACTTGGCATCAATATGTGTAGGAATTCAAATTAGGAAACTTTTTATTAGCTTGTTGTTCATTTGACTTAGTAAATGAGGCTTGTTGTCCCTTATAATAAGTTGACTTAGCCATTAAAATGAAGAAGACTTTTATGTGTTACAAACCTATGAGTTAGACTGATGAGTCGTTGCATGAGGATAGAAAGGTAGTAGAAATATTAACTTGTTTGTAGCCTTTGGTTGCTCACAATTTAGTATAAATAGAGGTGCTCATTCTACCAATTTCTACACTTATCATTTTGATTATATTGATGTTATTTTGTTGTGATTTTTTAGTTAGTAAGTTGAGAGCTTGTGATTTGAGAGTATATTTTCTATTTCGTATTTGTGGTAATTGTGAGAGTTAGTAAGAAGTTAGAAGAGGTTAATCAAGTGGGTCTTGAAGGAGGCATCAAGAAAGCTTGAGGATTTGAACTAGGAAGGAGTTTAATCAATTGGAGCATTATACAGGCATGCTAGTTTCTATACCTTTGTCATTATGTTGGAAAGGTTAATTAGTTTTGTTACTATGTTGGAAAATAATGCTTTTGAATATGTTGTGATGTTTGTTTATGATTGCATGTTTCTTGGTTGTGCATTATGTTGTAGAACCTATCTTAATGGTTATATTTGTATGTACCCTATGTATGGGAAGTTTATATGAATGCAACGTATTATAATATACGTAGTTGTCATCGCTATATGTAGGATGTGTAAACTAGATGTATGTAGCAAAGAGTAAGAAGTTGCAAGAATCACTTTGGTAGTAAAGTCATTTTATTAATGAGATGTTATGTGGGTTATTCATGGGATTTGTCTAATCCATGGGAATGGGGGTAACCTAGTTATAGAGTATGAATGGTCATTTAACCAAATCAAGCTAGGAAGGTGTATGAATATGTGATGTCCACTCTAAGTTTTGGGTGATGAATACTTTGACCAAAGTAGTGTAAAGAAGCAACTGTTTATATTGTCAATTTCATTGTGATTCAGGATTACGTACTAGGCAAGGGATATTCATACATGTAATTTGTAACCATTGTATGTGAGTTCTAAAAACATATAAAACACAACACCAAGCTCATAAAAGGCTATTGTTATGAGGTTACCAAACCAATCTCTGCATAGAAGGGCATGCCATCTTAGACTGGTTAGGTAGATGTGCGGAGGACCACAGTAAGTCCATGGTTGGTGAAAAAGCACTTGAGTGATGCTTATCCTCTTCAATTGGTGGCCACAATTTGAGGGGGACTTCCTGGACCATTTATATTTTATATAATTTGTAAGCTTGTTTAAGCTATGTATGTAACTTGTATCCATCTTTATGGGAATTGTAAATATGAAATGTCATATGGAAATTATTTATCATCATTATTTTAATTAATGAAAGAAATTCTTTTGTATGCAATGGGAAAGTTTGAAATATGTTTCAAATGTGCATTTATTAATCAAAGGAAAATAAAATTTTTATTGCTCTTAAAGGTTAGATGCATAAACTATTCACTTGTGGGTAAAACATAGAAAATTTTATTGTGTAGAACAATGGGCATGTTACATCCCTCCTAGTGAATATTGAAACACTTACCTCCATATTAATTTACAAGGGATGTTAAATGTGATGTGTGTAATTTTAGGTGGTTTTATCAATTTTTTGTACCATTGTGGGTAGGGAGGAAACTCATGTAATTCTTTGAAAAAAAAATTTGGAGCATAAAAGGAAATGATCATGTAGATAAATTCATTAGATGAATTAAAGAAGGAAGGTTTTCATCATAAAAAAAATTATATAGTAATATCAAAAGGTAGTGTTATATAATTTTAAGTACAAATATCATAAGGGAAAGTTTCAAACACAATAGCTTGGTCCACATGAGATAGAAGAAGTGTTTCCAAATTGATTCATTAAGTTAACAACCATTGATCTAGTTAAAATTTATCTAATGTTTAATGCCCATCGCTTCAAGCTCTATAAAAATCATTTTGACAAAGAAACCTGCATTCAAAAGATCATTAAGGACAAAGGAAATAGCATAGACAAATAACTATCTTGATCACTAGATAAAAATTATGGAGAAGCAACTAAAGTAGTGGGTAAGTTGATCAACTCAAATATTGTACCTCATTGGGTATAATTTATTTCTTGTACCAGCTTGAAAATACTAAGTCAATGATAAAACCCCTTAAGCATTGTTGGGTAACCTTAGTTAGACAACCAAATTGTTGTTCAAGTGTTGAATAAAAAACGTCGATTGGAACATCATTATTTGGCCAAACTCATCTCTATTTTACATAGTACACACATTTCCATTAGTACATTGGAAAAAAAATAATGCTTAAAATAAGCCTAACATTTTGTATAGGATTGGTGTACATTGTTGTAGGTTTTTTAATTTCAACATACTTATCAAGTGAACTCGTAATCACTGCATGGTTCAAGAAAACATGGATGTGAGACATATCACTAGGTTTAGCATGCTGAATTTTTAATCCTCTCTCCTACTTGGTTTCTAATTTGTATTCCTTGCATGTGGTTTTTCCTTTAATGTGCTTCCTACATTCTCTATTGGGACTAAAATTGACCATAATTTAGTAGCTAAAAGGTAAAATTAATTATTTTTCTTGGCATTGATCCAACACTAACTTCCCTCAATGTAGTTCCAATTGCTTCACTTTTTAGGCTTGATGGCCCCCTATCCTAGGATTCTATCATCATCCAAGTACTTAGACATAGCTTCATAATTCTATGATATATATTCTATCAATTACTTAACCATATTTAGTTCATATCTTGGCCATAGTTGACTAGCATGATATTTGTTCTTTACCTCTAACTTAACATCTATCTTTCATGTAGCCACTTGGTTATGAACCACCTCACCATGCCATTATTTGTAATAAAGTTCAAATATCTAGGATAGGATGTTATTTATTTTTTTAATAATCATTTTTTCTATGTATCATTTGATTACATATTCATTTAAAGAAATTCTTTATTTCTCCAATCACATCAATATTTTTGATATAACCATCAAAACATGAAAGTTATGTTGAATCATGTGGAATTAGAGAGGTGCCTGACACATAAGAAACACTTGAAAATGATTCATCTTCTCAATGAAACTTGCTTATAAAGAAATCCAAATTTCTTTCAATTAGGATTTATGTCTTACAAGAGTGATGAATGGGTAATGAAGGGAAACAAAAATGAGCATGTCCTTTATTCTCCCTAGTGGTTTATAGGGATGAAGCTATAGACATCATTTTTGCAACTATGATAAGTGTTGGGTATAGTATTTAAATCAAGGGGGATTGACCCATAAACATGAATTATGCATACCTTATATACCAAACACTAGGATTGTTTTAGGTTTGGTAAGATTTGATTTGGTTTTTGAATTTTTTATTTTATAAATTTTTGGATTATTTCTTGAAATATTCCTCATTTTGAATGGGTAAAATGACCTCCATTGAACACTTTTTTAATGCATTTAACTATTTTAAATCACCCCCACGACTATATTAAAAAGTATCTCTAAATTTAAAACACCTAGTCAGTTTTAATTAAAAATATTCCCAAACTAAAATAATCCCCTTTTCAACCTACAATCTCAATTCCTTTTACTAAAATTTTATAAACCCTTAAAATAGAATTACCATTTTGATGTAATAGGGTGTTATAAATAGAATACATCAAGAGAGCTCAAGGTACTTGGGAGCAATAATAAAGGGAGACCATAAGCCATGGAAGGAGAGTATATTATTATTTGCATAAGCTAAATGGATATTCATTGAGACTAGCCATTACAATATACATGAAAGAATGAAAAAAATGCATGGATTGTTGAGTTCCTCATTAACAAAGTTGATAATAATATTTCAATTCATTTTATTGTACAATTAAATATTTGTAAGTGCATAAATAGTGGCAAAAAATCTATTGACACCAATCAATATAACCATTATTGCAGAGGGTATATAGAAAATGCATGACCATCACATAAGAATTCAAATTGATGTTGTTCAATTTCTTTGGAGGCTAGCAAAGGAGAGTGACAATCAAAAATACATAAATAATAAACCATAAGGGTTTATTGTGCCTATATACAAAAAAAAATTATTTACCATATATATATTGCTTCATATGACTAGGCTAATTCACCAATTAGTGTTGTTTGAAAGTAAATCTAAAAATTCACCAAAAAATTAAAATCAAACTAAGTTACTCCATCATCTAGTTTGAAAAAATGTCAATACAAACTATTAGGGCTAGATAAGAAAAATATGAATTAAGGAGATATAAAATCAAATTTAGATGTTGATAGTAGATAAAATAAACAATCATAGTGACGTAATACAAATTTAGCTTTGGGGAGACCACCTACATTGGAGGGTTCAATATAATGAATAGAGATTTAGAGGGTTGTGAATGAATAATGAAAAATGAAAATAACCTACTCTAATACCAATATTTTTTATTATGGGAAAAAGAAGGTTTTGAGGGAACCCAAAACCCCTTACAAACAGGCTTTGAAGGGACCTGAAACCCTCTCAAACAAAAGTTGCAAACAAATAGGAACATAAACAATCAACAACCCAATAGCAGTAGCCAACCATAAGATATAAGAGAATCCATGCTACAAAGATGGATTTTAAGGGGACCGAAAACCCTTTACAACCAAGATTTCACAGGGACTAAGAACCTAATCAGCATAAAGGAACCACCTAAATCAGTTAGGCTCTAAACACAACCAGCAATAGAAAATTCGTAGCAAACCATCTGTTCAAAATTGAGCCACAATAGAAAGGGCAACAAAAGCTCCCTTCAAGAACAGTCAATTTCAAAGACAAAAATGAGATAGTGAACCTTGTTGAACACTGGGAAGTATCAACCATCTTGTAGCACCATCCCACTTGATCTATCAACTCAAGCTCCTCCTCTAAAGGAGATAGCTCCCCTCTATAGACAACCAATGTTAATTCCATAATGAAATGAAATGCATAAAACATTGACAACTAAAATGCACAAGAATTAGACAGACAAAACATATTCAATTAAAGATTCACCATTCTTTGACTAATAAAAATGTAATACAATACATATATTTAACAAAATAAAAATTACTCATGAGTTCATCTACAAGATAATTGTTTAGCTTCTAGTCTAGGTAGGAAATATTAAAATTGTCTTACTAATCCTAAGATTTTGTACATCAGTGTTATATATGCAAACCTTTGATACCTACAAAAAAATGTTCATCTAGGTGATAACTATGCAAGGAAAAATAGGTGGTTAGACTTTCTTAGTAGCAATTGGGCACTTGGATTGATTCAATAATATTAAAAATAAATAACAAAGAATATTAAATGTTGAGTAACTAGATGTAAATTGAGGTTAAGTGTGTCATCAAATCTACAAAATGAGAATTGATAAATACTTTTTTTAATTGATATTTGGAGAATTTTTCTTCTCTATAACTACTAATCCATTAACCTTAAAAATTATAATTTAATGCAATGGAATCCAATTAAATAATTTATCAAATTATTGGAACCCCACATCATAACTATTTTAAGCATTGTAGTAGGCATGATATAGTTATTTAGTCAATACTACACAAATGTTGGTTTATCGGAGATGATTCAAGTATATTGTTAGTCACTCTTTTTTTATGAGTATGTATTGATGTTGTAATAAAGCAGATATCATTAGAATCATGTTTTGAAATAGATGTTTTCTCTTTAGGAGGTTTCCCCCTCAAAGAGGCCTATAATTCTTATTATCAATACAATCATACTTGCAACTATTTTACAATAATTGTGTTATTTTTACATGTTAAGGTTCTATTTAATGATATTTTATAGGTGAAGATCATAATAAGTGGTATAAAAATCATTTCTAGGTCCATGTTGTAGCAACAATATTTAGTGTCTCACCACAACTATAATTCTATTTTCTCACCTCATCCTTATAATATGAAGTGGTGAATAGAAAGTGGTGAAATTAGTGGGGTACTAATCATTTTTTTAAATATTATATAGTGGAATGTCTAGCTTAGAAGCTCCCTTTGTCTAGAGTACTAAATTATTGTAGAGTTGTTTTTGGCTAAGATAAATTCCCTATAAAGGGTCTAGTGAAGTGAGGTGTACTTCAACTCCAATACCTAGGCCCCAACAACAAATATATGGACTTGATATTTCATGTACCTTTTGGTATATTAAAATATCCTCTAAGGTTAAGAGAAGCCTCACCATATGAAGCCATAATTTGTTTGCAATTTATAATGCATTAGTTAGGAGTTAGAACCAATAGGTTACTCTCTTCATACCTCAAATACAAGACAATGTGGCTATGATAAGGTGGAAATTTTTTGTAGTTAAAGGTCTAAAATATTGAATCAGTTTATTATTTACAAATAGAAAAAGTATAATAGAGAACCTACATACCAAATGCACCTAAGCCTACCAATTTCCTTTTTACACCTTAGCTATGAAAATGTTTGTCATATTGGGCAAAGACTTGTTGATTTGAGTATCAATACACTAATATACATACATTTTGATTTGAATCATATAGGTTAAGCATTTTTATTTAGGATTCCATTGGATTTGTTGGTCGCTACCTTAAAAAAGTAATGCAACATAGAAAATTGCATATCCTTAATATTTCACATTACATTTTGGACCTACTTTGGTGTATGTATTCCCTAGCATATTTTTAAAATCATTTAGCCCTTGTCTTAGCATTATCCGCCCATGGTTATAAGTTCATTTCCTCTCATGGTTTCTTTTATGCAAAATTATACTTATGTTCATTTAACCTTGTTGTTCTTAAGGTGTGGTGGATCTTTCAAAATAATATAATTATCTAGACACTTTTGCAATGCACAAAAAATCATGTGGCACACTAGTGTGTTATAAAAATTATTTACAACAAATATTTTTTAGTATTTCACCACCTTATTATGTGTTTAGGTCTTGGGTAACAATTCTAAACTGAATCTAAATAGCTCCTTAAGACCTTGGACTCTTATAATTTTCCTCTCAATTTTGTTTTTTGAATCTACCAAGAAATATCACATTCTACAACATTCTTGTACTCTCATACAATAGTCTTTGGCATTGAAATATTCATGTGAACTAGTAAATAACACTTTTAGGTATTCTATAGCTAGCTAGGTCTTCTTTACCTTAGCCATATTTTTTGAGGTGATCTTTCTCATGTTTTTTTAGTTTTTATCTCTTGAGGTGATAGTGCTCCTACCTTATTTTTTTTCCTTTGTTGTTTCAAAAATCCATTATAGTTTTATCAGCATCATTAGGTTTGTTGCATCCTCTTATTTACACACACACACACACACTAGTGTTTTTCTCTTTATAGATTTGAGAGTGATATGTATAGCTTCTTGTCATTAATTTGTTTCTATACACATAAATGAGCTAAGGGTGCACCTTTTTTTTTATCAATTTTCCATCTTGGATGCCTATGGAGGTACACATACCAAAACATGGGCTTGATCATTCATGAAAAGCTCCTAAGCAGCCCCAACCTTTCCTCTTATCTCAACTACAAGTTTTATTGGATCTCTCAACTACATGAGGGTTTTCACTTCCTTTACTCATCTTGTTCATTATTTATATTCCATAAATACATATATTTGTTTGTTTCATTTTATTTTTAGTATCACCAAGAATTTTTCTTTGTTGTCCTCATTTCTTGTTTGCAACCAAGCATAATATTTTGGATAAAACACACTTTACCAACACTATGTACTAAAATCTTCATACAAATGATAACACATCACATAGATGTTCTCTTGTCATGTAGGTGTCCTCGGTAGGCTTCTTCAAACTTCAACTCCACATTCCTTTCTATTATTCATTTATATTTTTTAACTTAATTTTATAGTTTTGTGTTTCAATTCACTATAGATCTAAATTTTATAGTCTAGCATATTATTTTAGCCCAAATAAAAAACTTCACTTTATGAGTTTAAATCATCCTAGGATATTCTGGTAATATTTTATTCTTTTTGTATTTAGAACATCAACAAAACTAATTCATCCACAAAACTAATTTTATCCTAGAGTAATGTAGGGAAACATTTAAATTAGAAAACAAGAAGAATTCTATGCTAGATCAATTTTCATAGATTAAATTTTGGTGAACCCAACATTATTCACTTCAAATTTCATTTCTTGGTGCACCCAATACATTTTGGTGAACCCATCATTCTCCACCTCTAATTTATTTTCTTGGTTCACTCATTAAATTTTCGTGAACCTAACATTCTTCACTTCTAATTTCCTTTCTTGGTTCACCCATTACATATTGACAAACTCAACACTTCAAAATAATTAAAACTTTCAAAATCTTCTTAACCATTTTTCATTGTGTGTTGTGAAGCTTCCACTCTTCACCTCTAATGACCTTCACATCCCTTTCTCGTTACTATGATCATATTGTGCATAAGAGTATTTAAAATAAACATGCCTCACTCTAGAAAACAAACTACTCCTTTCCAAACAACTTTAGACTTCTCTAATTTCTCCTTTGATCTAAAAAATACAACTCTTTCTTAATTACCTAATTCTCTTCCTACAACATATCATAATATTGAGGGAGGTTTCAACCTTGAAGCCACCCTTTGTATGCCTTATCAACCTAAATTGGACCAAATAGACAAGATTTAGGAGCTGAAAATTAGCTCACACCCCAAGATCACCTACAAAACAACATATGACCTTCTATAAGAGAGTATGATAGTAAAATTAGCTTCTTGTGATTAAGGATGCCAATAATGTACAATGATCAATAGATCAATGATCATCCCCTATGAAAATAAAATATACAAGAGGATTTTCTTATATAAACAAGGTGGGAGAGGGGATTAAACAAGATCATGACAAGTCTCTTAATCCTATGACATGAAAAAACTAACATAACGAATATTAAATTACATGGGAAATAATAAGTAAATGACATAAGATAAGATAAGATCTAGTGACAACTAAGACTTCTAGAAATATTCTTAGGACCTGAGTAAAATTAACACGGGAATAGGACCTACTAGGTGAAATAGTTAGTTAAAACACTTTTTTCACACCAACACAAGAAACTTGTGTATTATCAATTTACATTCATCAAGTATGAAGAAACATGTAACATCTTATGGCCACATTCTTGATACCATGATGAATTAAATGTGCAACCCTATGAAAGGCTTGCATTCTCTTACATGACATGGCCCTAATTGTAAATAATAATGTTTCCATAATAATTAATGTACCTATGAGTAGATGTGTTACTCTCACTCAAATATTATAAATAACCAAAATTATATGTCCATTCTGAAACTGAGTGCCCATGTGGTGACTTCCACATATTTGGCTAGTTTTGTGATTCCAACATCAACCCCTATCTTCTCATATGGAAATATTGCTCAAACTCAATAATTATCCTTGCACTTTAACTTTTCTTATTGGGAAGGTTGTCCAACCTTGCTTCTAATGTTAAGATTACTAAAAGTGCAATGTTTGGATATAAAATAGAAAAACTCAATTTATGGGCTTCAAATTTAGTTTTTGGCAAAAATAAATATTATTGTTTGTTTGGCATCACCTATGGTGGTTCCTATTGCATAGATCTCTCCAATCTCTTCATTAAAAAAGAGAGACCCAATTGACCTACAAAATCAAAAGTTATAGATTTTGAAAGTTTGCATAGGAAATGTAAAAAGTTGTTGGATGCAAAAAAAGTTATAAAGGGGAGTTATACTTGTTGACCAACTTATGATGTATGTTATGACACATCATAGGCATATTTGATTAGGGATAATTTTGGGCACAAATTTTGGGTGGTTTTATCTCATGGTTTTCTAATTACCATTTGATGGTTTTGTGTATTGTATCTCTTATATATTAGGTGCTTGAGATGGAGGGTGTGTTTGAGTTTTGTAGATATTGTTAAGTTATCAAAATTCATCGGAATCTCTAGTTGGTGATACTATTGTGAAGGCTTGTGTGCTAATATTTGTTTACTAAATAATACATTGGGTTGCTTTAAAGTGTGCAGTTTTTCTCCCAAAATAGTTTTCCCCACGTGCACTTTTGTTATGGTATATTATTTATTTTATGTTTATATATATTTTTTATAAAAGATTAAAATTTACACAAAACTCTCCTCAAAACATTAGTCTAGGAAGCATTTATACATACCTTGCTTCCTTTATTTTTTATAGGTCACCTCATTATCACACATACCATCCCATCACAAACCATGATATCCTAGCCATTGTTTTAAAAACCCCTTTCAACTGACCTTACTACTACTACTACTATTGTCCCATTGCATACCACAAAAACCATTATAAATTAGCTTATACAAAAAATAGGCAACTTACAATAGTAACTTGCTTCATTCTCTACCAACTGTAGCTTATCACCACCACCTACTATTGATGCAATTCATTATCACTTGATATCCTCACTACACCCCTTATGCATTTTGAGGTGTCCCATTTTGAGAAATACAATACCAAGGGAGATTCACAGTCACATGTTTCAACATTCACTACCTTATATAGTGATTATCTATTTTAGGATAAGAAGTTAGTAATAATAAAAAATCATTCATTGAAAGATATGATATTGAATTACTATTTCTTCCATCCTGACTATTCTCTCATGTTATTCAATCAACTTATCAATAAAATTTTATAATATTTTCAAGTAAATATTGGCCCAAAAGTCATTTTTATTGATTTGGTTCACTACAAACAAGGTGCCAATGATAAATTCATCAACTTTATATTTCACTACTTATCACTATTTTCATATATTTTGCATTCACTTCTTAACTCAAATGTGTAGAGGCTTTTTGTTGGAAACCTTCTCTTATTTTGGATAAGATCTTACTCATATGATATCCATCATTTCACACATGCACAATCCTGTGAGATTACTAGTAGATGATAAGTCAATTTGAGGAATAACCTTCTATCTTGATAGCTCTTATTGCATCAACTACGCCCTCTTCATCATGTAGTAAAAATTATAGAAAGAACACAAAATTCTTCAAAAATGCAACATCAACTATAATTGAAAATGTAGGTACAATCTCACCTTTATATTTAATGGCAACCTTAAACACACAATCAAAGAAAAATAATTATTACATGCTACTTTTTGAATCATTATAATATATTCTATAGCAACTCATTTTTAAAAATATGGTGTATTTCCAACTATCCACCCCCTTGATATAAACAAACTAATCCCACCTACCTACAACTCTAAAGCTTTATGTCAATTCCACCATGTATTTTTTCATGACATTGAGAAATTTCTACACTTGAAACATCTAACTCAAGCTATCATTGGCTACAAAATCATCTAAGTCATTAGAGTGGATGATAGAGGTCATGACCCTATCATAGGTCATGATTCATCCATCCATCTCACTTCCACCTATCCAATGTTGAATATCTACTCTCTCCCTTCTTCATCACCATATACTAGCATGGTGGGTATGGTGGAATCTCCACCCTAAGGCCCTCAGATTAGAACAACTCCAAAGCCCACTATCTCTTTGTATTTTTCTAATGTGCTTATTGGTATATATGATGACCCCCTCTACATTCCTATTTTGGTTAACCATAAAACCATTAATGGTGATTTGGTTGACCTAATTAGCATAGTAAATATAGTGGTAAAGGAATTCATATACATCAACAACTATATAGATATGTGTATGATCTTATTAACATATTTGTGTGTACACATGACAACCTCTCCATTCAACCATGGGCTATATTATTATTTTTGTCTAGGTAGGACCAACGATCCTAGACATCTCCTTTAACATCATTCCTACTTCACATCACGTTCACATCATCTTAGTCCATCCATGGTTCACTATGATGTAATTTGTTGCATCCATTGTTCATAAATTTTGTAATTTTCCAAGATAATGGTGCAATACAAACCATTTTTCATAGTGGATACCAAAAAAATTCCATTCAAGATAACTTCTCCCTAGACTATTTTTGGCCTACCCCTTCTAGTCTCCTCTAATATTGCATTGATATTTTATTTAGACTCTACCCAAAAAATAGGGAAAGTCAAAATCCTTCTCTTATTCCCTCATAAACTCAATCTACACCTCTTATAATCACTTGACATCTAGTTGTTATTCATTTTCCTTCCCCTCTATTTTGACAAAACTATGATTAGAAACTTTTACGATTATGGTTGCATTCTTAGTAAGATATCTTAGTTTGTCCCCAATGGCAATCCAGGACATAGGAATTTTGAAAGATGCTGGAGATGTATGCCTAAGGGATGGTGTTGTGTGGTCTCACAATGTGCCCCATTTTGCCACTCAAAAATATGTGGACCCCTCTTTTCCATTATTTTTTTCCTTTCTTTGCTTTTTGTTTGCTTTGGTGTGTTGCTTTTGGAGAAAATGGTAAAATGAAGGTCTTGATCCAATTTTCTTACCTCCCATCAAGTTGATGTTTCACCAGCCTCTGAGTGTTTATAAATCTTTTCCCCAACCTTATTAACCATATGGATTCTTAGGTTTTGTTTATTGGGTGTTGTTGCTCTAAGGATAGTGCATCTTCTATGAATTTTGCATTTCACCTAGCTAGTTGTTGCGCCCGATAAGTCATCACCTGGGAGAAATTATCCCAAGTGTTCGTGTGTCAGCCTTTTTCCTTGGTTAAGCTCAATAGTGGATTTTCTTTTCTTCGAAATTGGAGATCGAAAGTTTTTGTAACGAAGTTTGTTTCAAACCAAATTGGTCTTGCTTTTACATGGTCTTGAGTTTCCTTTACACCTGGTTCTCATAAACCCGATAAGAAAAAGTCCCGAAACCCAGTAATTCTTTGAAGTCAAGTTTCAGGCGATTCAAACCTTATAGTTATCTAGATATTTGGCATCCAAGATAGAAGCTTCCTCTGATGCCTTTACCCCATGATAATTAAAGTGACATGCAAGCGTGACACATTGGCAACTTGTGGCGCTTTCCTCTCAAAGGTGGGTCCCAGCTTATAAATCAAAGAGTTCATAATTTGAACCCTAATCTACCATCATTGCACCTTTGTTGAGGGTAATTAATGCACAGTAAGAGAAATTAATAAAGGTGGCGAACAACACACGTACTCAAAACCACCTCAAGCATGTAGTTGCTTCCATAACACACTACCTCGCGCCAAACCATTCACTTGTAAGGACATCAAGGAATTAAAACAAAGGTTGTGCCATGCAAAGAAAAGTAAGTTTCAGAACATTGAAGAACATGTCTACTAGGGTTTGAACTTGTGTTATTCAATCACATTATCAACGAAACCAGGTACTTTTCTTGTAACTAAATTTTATCAATCGTTATTCATGAATGGATCTAGTTAAATAACATTACCTTTGGGTAGGTCGTAAAAGCAATGATTATTTTAAAATAATTTAACCTAATTATAAACTATAAATGTTATGGGTATAAGGAAATTTCATGAATTATTGGAAATGCATGATTAGAATTAGCCCTAACTTGCACAAAGAGCACATATCTGCTAATAATGTAGAAAATTAAGAAAGGTATGAGCACCTCGAGAAAGAAGAAAATAAATGAGGAGTTTGAGTTCCTCGCCTTGTAAGTTGTATCAGCCTATGGATCGGTTACAGACACTCATCCAGTAGGATTTAATGAGTATGAATTTTCCACAAGGATTCAACAGGAAGGTGCCTCTCAATGCACCAGAAATATTGTTGCAAGTAGACTACACTTGGCAGGAGGGTTCCCGTTGGCAATATTGGATGCCCTTGAGTTGGTACTAGAATGCATGAGATGGTATGACCCAAACAGGAGAGTCATTGAAAAATAAGGAAGAGTATATGCAGACCTCTCAACTGAGGGAATTATGTATACATTTGGGCTCCCCGTGTTCAAGCAAATGAATACATTGGAAATGTAGTTCCTTGTTGTAGCATATATGAGCTTAGAAGAGAAAAACAAAAAGTTCATATTTTCGACATAGTTCTAGGATAAGATGGAAAAGCCGACAAAGCAAATCTCAAGGGCATCATTTATTCAAGAGATTCGGGACATGATAAATTTATTAAGAAAAATAGCTCGATGCAAAGATGATAGCAAATTAGAACCCTAGATGTTTGGGATTATGAGGAAATTGATGGAAACCCCTATGTAGATTCATTAGGTAAATTTTATCAGTGATAGGTTAGATGAATAGATATGACCATTCTCGGACACCCAGTGGTTCGCCATGTCTTCATATGTCATCTATTATTGTGCCCTAAGGGAAAATATAATGGATTAAACATAATACGTACCCTGGACAAAGAACCAGGGAATAATTTGATTTATATCAATTTATCCTAGATTACTATTCACCAGTACCGAGAGAATTATCGAAAGGTAAATGATGTGTTTTCTATGAATATAGTGAGGTTGATGGAAGGGGACAAAGCCAAGATATTATCTCTTGAAGCACATGGTGTTATCAGGTCTATTAGGGGCTGGTATTTTTAGTTTCCTACTTTCACCTACATCAGGGTGGAAGGGTTTACAGATTATCCATTCATGCTACCCAGATACCCAACAGACAAGATGTTATTGCTTGAACTTGTGAGACAAGTGTAGTCATCTCATGCTCTTTTTTCACAAGTACATAAGAAAGGATCTGTTAGATTCCCTATCACTATTGGGAATTATAATTGCATTACAGTAAAAAATGCTAAGATGTGCGAGGATGAGTTAAAACTCTATGGGTTACAATTCTTTACACTCTAGAGGGAAAATTATGATCTAGTGGATAGCCTTGCCAAGCATATAAGCAAGAAGTATACTCATGTTTATCATCTTGAGGACTTCTAGCACAATTGTGATGATGACCATGATGTGAGGAAGAGGTCATATAAGAGGTTGTCATTAGAAAAAATAAAGGTTCTTGGAATTCATGATGTTCTAAAATAATTGGATACTAACAATGGAGAATTGATAAATCCAGTTTATGATTCAAATAAAGTTTATGATGAGTCCATCCGAGACCTAAACTACACAAAAGAAGAGGAAATAACCATCGAAGGAATCTCTAAGAAGGTATTGATATATCTTTAGTTCTGGATTGATGGTTACATTAGAACAATGAAGGAAGCTAACATAAAACCCACATACTTGCATAATATTACAAGAAAGAAAAAGTTGGTGAAACAATTGGGGTATAGTGGGGGTGCGTGTCGAGAAGAAAAGAAAGGTTGTAGAAATAAGGGAAGCTAAGAAAGGTAGATAGGAAGCTCCCAATACCTCAATCTAGGAAATTTCAATGGCATCACAACCATCTAGCCTACACAAAGAAACTGTGGCCACTCTGGCCAATGTAATGAAAACACCAAAGGTGGAATTTTCTTCATGAACAAATCCAAGAGCTTAGCCTTTGACTAGTGAATATGTGGGAATGAGAACATAGGTACATGCTAAGATGAGGTTTGTATCACATAATGTGGCAGACATATTTACCTCTCCACCCTCAGTCAATACGACAACAATGAGGCAAGCTATGGGAGGGACTCCTATAATTGTAGAGGAAGATCTTGATGTAACTGAAGAAGTTGAGGAGCAACTCAAGATAAATCTCCATAAGGAAGAGCTAAAAATACTATTGAGAAACCACAAACTTCTAGAGAACCAAGAGAAAGTCGAGATAAGAATAAAGGTACAGAGTCCTCACAGACCTTGGGTGATAAATTGGGAAATGATGAGAATCTCGACATTTTAGGATGATAGGAAAAGATTGCTCCAAGGGTTGATGCTAAAAACAGGGCAAGATAGGAAAATGTAAGTCTCAGAGAGAAAGAGATAGTGATAGATCAAGATAATCTAGAATCCTTGCCAATTAGGATAGAGAATGTAAAATTTTTGAAGGTTGTGATGGGAAATATTGGAGAATCAAGAAAAGAAGTTCCTAAAAATTTTGATCATCAGGAACGAGATAATACTGAAGAGGCAGGAAAAAATGAAGAAGCACTTGACTAGTTATTTAGGCAATTGGCTCCACTGTTGGAGGTGGAATTTGTGCCTCTCGATTTCAAAAGTTTAATGAAAGAAATAGAAACCCCTAAACCTAGAGCTGGAGAAAAAAATAGACATGTTGTAAAGTGGAAATCATATGGAGGAAGAAATATCCATATATCTACTCCAGTAGGAGAGAAGAGCAAGCATGAAATGAAAAATAGGGATTATAGGGTGACAATGACCGATGTAGGACATTCATCATGGGGACAAGAGTTAGAAGAAATGAAGGTGAATTTAGAGACGACTATCACCCGAGTGAAGAAGAATAAGAAAAAGAAAAGAGAATTAAAGGAATGGGTTGCTTGCCTATAAAATTTCATCAAATCATTGGCCCAATCTGGTCAATCACAAAATGAATTGTTGTAGAATCCAGTGCAAATGTCCAAAGGGTAGGTAGATGCTATCGCAACGCTTCGACACAAGGTGAGCGCGTTTGAAGAATGGATAAAATACCTGGTGAGGCAAGGTGAAGAATTAATAAGGGATGTGATTGGGAAGTGTAAGGAGGCATACCATTGGCTTGAAAAGTCCAATAGGATTGAGAGTGAATACTAAGACCACCAAGAGAAAAATGACATAGAAGGGTGGAGGCTAAAGGTTCTTCTTTAGATGGATGTCCGAGAATTGGTAATTGAGAAGGTAGTTACAGAACAAGAAATTTTGGTGCTTGAGAAATGGAGGATACAATTAAGTTGGGAAAGTGACACTTTATCACATTGTGTAAGTGGATTAGAAAAGGTCACTAAGGTATGTAAGAAATTAGTGGATAAAGATGAGAGCTTTATTGAAATGTTAGCTCGGCAAAACTGCGATTCTCGAACTCTAGGACAAGATGGAAAGGAAGTGAAAGCTTTCAGGGAATGGATCAAAAAGGTAAATAAGGATCCTATTCAATCATTGAGTCGAGAGGTCATTGATGATATCATAAGGTGTCAAAATGCTATGAGAAAATATGGGACAAAATTAATGTGGAGGAATCAAACTATCATTCAAATAATGGAAGAATATTCAAGGTATAAGTATAGTTGCAAGGTAATTCAAGGCGTTCCAAAAGAACGTATACATCAAGTGTTGATTGCTTTCCAGGAATATCAATAGAGAAGGGGCGAAGATGAGTCTTTAGACTAGGAGTCTAGCGAAGAAGAATATATAACTGGGTAGAGGAAGACTGAGAGTTTTGTGCATGGGTAGAGTTTTGAAATGAATTTTGTATGGATACTCCTAGACCCAATGAAGATAGTTAAACCTAGATATTTTGAGAAAAGTGATAATAGTCTTAATTTTTGTGCAAAAGTGCCCATGAATCAAAGCTCAAAGATTCCATATGTTTGTTGCTGAAGAAAAGTCAAAATATTTTTGACTTCATCTAGAAAGTTCTTATGCTAACTGTCATTTGCCACGTGCTACATTTTGATTTGTTTATTTGATTCTCTTTCATATGATCAAGTTTAAACTCTTTGGGGACTTGTCCTTATAAAAGGTCGTTAGTTGCTTTATTTTATTTTAAATTCAGAATTTGTGGATTTCAGAGAATTAAAACTTTTTCAAGTTTTATTCTTTTTCCTATTTTTTGTTCCATTCCAGACTAAAAACTTGTATGTTTCATTAGAAGCTAACTAATATCAAAGCCAATTCAAAGCTATTTCTTGATATGAAATCTTACGTAGCTAATTGTTTGTTCCTATCAGAAAAGACTATGTCTTGTGTCATTTAAAGGTGCATACTAACATTATTTGGTGACAAATGATCCCTTTTTCTTTAAACTCTTGCATTATTCTATGCCTAGATGTGAAGTATAGAATAGTTTGCTTTGCTTTAGTTATATCTTGAGGCATGTGTGGATAATACATAGGAGAAATTTTACATTTCAGTAATTTTTTATGCTTTATTTTAGAGTAGATGCTTTATATTCCTAGAAAATGTTCCAAAATTAATAAATACATGGAATTTCATTATAAATATTTTGATCCCATGAATTTGTTGAGTGCTTAATGCTAAATCTACTTGAATGTATGCAAGTAATTTGAGTTTCATGAAATATTATTGCAAATTCTTTGATTTCATGAAGTTATTGAGTGAAATGTGAATTATCGAACTTAGATTATGTTTCTAACTTTCAGATACCAACTGATTTTTGATAACCATACACCCCTCGTGTTTAACAATAATATCACAATGAACCCTCAGTAAACCTAGTGTGTCAAGATATAACATTCTCGGGCCTTTGGATCAAGCCAATTTTTCCTTTAGATTTAGGTTTTCCCAATGGATCTTTCAAGAAAAGTAGGTTCCCACGATACTCTATGAGAACTTATCTACCTATTGGTGTGTGTGTGCAACATCCGCATCAATAGCTGGAAGTAAATTATTAAGTAAGAATGAAATGCATTTATAAATTTTAGAGATCTTTTAAGATAAAAAATAGTTATTAATGTTGTTTCATTTGTGCGATAGGAAGGCAACATGAACTATATCAGGTTACTTCTATTTTAGTCTTTGAAATTACTGTTTCAGTCTTTGTGGATTATAACAGACAGAAAAAAGAACATACAAAAATCTTAGAAACCAAATTCTCTTATTGAATCGACCATATAGAAATTGTATTTAATTAAGCTATACAATCCAATTCATACTCTCCTCAATTCAAATCAACTGATTAAATCATTCACAATTAGAGCTGCTTAAATGAAATCAATCAAAACACAGATGTTCATATCACAATTGTCTACACAAAATGAAATGAAATTAATGTAGAAAGAAAACATAAACTAAAGATTATCACCATTTTTCTCCAAGGAGTGGGCCCTTGCTCCCAATTTGTAGGGTGAGTCGATCAACTATGAGACTTCACATAACTTAGACAATTCTTTGATCCACGAACAAAAATGAGATTCTCGATATAATATTATTTATATCAAAATCTAGAGTTCCATACATATTTATAAACATGTAGTGACCAAAATTCAGTCATGTGGCCTATGACCCATAATTGCGGCCAAAGTTTCATTCAATAGAAAACATAAAAAATAAATGACTAAGTCATTTTTGTAGATTAATCTATAACAAGTTTTGGCCAATAGCCTTAAACAAAAATTCCAAACATAAGCATAACAGATTTTGGCCATTAGCCGTAAATAAAAAGACTAATCATAGACCCTAGAACTCCCTCCTTTGCATGCTCCTCTTCTTCATAGCTAATGATAGGAATTTTTATTCACAAGTGAAACCATTTGGATTAGATTTTTATTAACCAAATAACACCAAAATCATTTTTATTTCTTAAAACATATTAATCATCTCTTATCTTAAGTGGTTAATAAATGGCAAAGTAAAATGATTAAGATAAAATTAAGGAATTATTTTAGATAGGAAAAAGGGCCTTTAGGAATAATAACATAGACAGGTTTTTGGCTCATCATTTTCTCCCCAGCTAAAGGTTTTTCATGTCCTCATGCAACACAAACAACTTACAATCCTAAAGGAATTCATTTGTTGTAGGTACATTTATCAATTTGTTCACAATTGGAATAATCTCTTGCTGCTAATTGTTCTTGAGTGATTCTATGACCTGATGGTGCATCTCCATGGAGATACTAGAATCCTATGTTTGTGCCATATTCCTCAATTCTCTTTCTTGTGGTTGCCTTATTTTTGAATTCTCTTGCAATTGTTCTTGTAAACCCTTAACATCATCCTCCAATTGCATGGTTTGAATCCTCACAGTTCCTATTTCCTATTTTTGTTGATTAATTATATCCTTAGGACTAGGATATTCTATGAGCAGGGGTTCCACATAACAGGCATGCTTTAGGGTATGATCCCCTTATTATTTATGTTGTTGTCAAACTCTCAAGCTTCTTGTCGCTCGATTGGCTTGACAATAATTTGCACTTGAAAGGAGTTCCTTGCTTATGATTCATGCTCAACTTCTTATATGCTTGTTTCCTGTAAGAAATGTTTCCCTCTATTTGAGGCCTTTCTTCTTGTAAGGTATTTTCCTCCTCTACTATAGGCATATCCTCCATATGTATAGAAGGAAACTCGACATCATCTTCAATTTTTGTTTGTTTATTTATCATATGTTCCTTAACTTTCTACCACTTTTGCCTATGCCATTCCCGACTTATTTAGTCTTTACCTTGGGAAAAACATGAGAAATAATTTATGTATCTTATATCTCCTCCTTTGTAATTGGGTTTTCATCCCCTATTTCGCCCATCTTACTAGCTACAAAAGCAAGATTATGTAACTTGGAATCTGATTTACTCCTATTCTTCCTTTACTTTCATTTTGCATCTAGGGTTTGAGGAGTTACAACTCCCCTAGATTCCTTGGATTCCACTTGAGCAACATTATGCTCAACATCGATGGTATTCACTGTGTCATCTGGTGCTTCACTCACATTACCAAGGGTTTCATATTTTTTAGGTATAGCCTCATCCAAATCTATATTTTCTTCGACACCGACATCCACCTTTCATTCAACATCTTCATCTGTATTACCTTCAACATCTTCATCAATAGGAAATTTTGTAAGGGTTTCCCAACTTAAAGGTGAATCAATGAATGCTAATACCTCAATAATGATAAACTTAATGAGGCCATGGTGTGCAAGGTAATTTGTGTTTCCTTTTTGCACTTTTTTACTCATTGTTTTCAAGGAATGAAACAAATAATAAGGCACATTAATAAGGGTTGATTTTCGCAAATGAAACAAAAGATGAAAATGATGTGCAAACACATAGGCATATCAACCTTCACATGTAATATAATGCATGATAAATTTTGTAACTTCATCCCAAGGTTTAGGCAAAGAAGTTTGTTTCGTACCTTGCCCATGGACAACCTCAATCTTCTCACCTTATTGCAAAAATTACTTTTGAATGGGCTGGAGGTCTTGGATACAACTTGAACGCATAGGGAAGAAGTCTTCACCTAATAGTTTCAAACCATAGACATGGGAAACTATCTAAATTGATATTGGAAATGTAACTCCTCGTAGAGTGACTGCATTCTTCTTAAATCCCATAGAAAACTCTAATGTTAGTTGATCATCGTATCCTTGTAACCGGCTACAAAAGACATGCTATTGAGCCCCATGAAAGATTTTGTAAACCTATTTTGCAACTCTTAACTTGGTCATGTTGGTGGGTTCACACCTGATATGGGGCCCATTGTAACATAAAAATGGTAATGTGGAGTTGTGAATGACATCAAATCAAACAATAGAAAATGCTAATGGTGAACAATGAAAATGCTAATGATAGAAATAGAAGAAATGTTTAAGGAAAATGACAGTGACATCATAGCATTATTGATAATGGTGGGCAATAAATCAAGGTAGGGGTTAATGATGGTGGTTGGATTGTGGTAACTAGATCTAATGTGACCTTTTGTGATTATGACATTACCATCCCTCCCCCCAGCTTAAGGTTAGATGTCGTCCTCAATGTACTACCATAATTAACCATTAAAATGAAAATATAGCTAATATAATTTGAAAAAAGAGTAAAATAAGCATGATGTTGTAAAAAATGAAAAACTATGATCTAACTTGTGCGGATGACAAGTGACAGTGGAGAACCATGCAAGCTGAGGTGGTGGAGAGAACAAGAGGTTCATGCAAGAGGACCAAGCATGTCGTGAATGATGTGAGCAATGTGATGTGGAAGCTATCATCAAAAAGAGGGAAAATGATGTTGATGTAGATAGTGATGTGAAGAAATCCAACCAGATATAACATAATATGTGTGCAACTAGGGATGAAAATCAGACATGTGACTGCCCAAGTGGTGGATAATAGAGGCCACAAATCACAACTCAGAAAAAACACAAGGCACATAGAGAAGTATAGCGATGTCAGAAAGGTTGGAGCAAGATGTTGGCTGCATGAACTAGCACCTGGTTCCTGTCACAAAAAGAAAGGGACGAGAAATTAAAGAATAAAATCAATCTTCGGCACACCACATAATGGGTAGCGACATGGAGGAAAGTCCATGTAGCCAGATTTGTTGCTTGTGTTGGTGACTTCCTTTTTTGTACCATCATTTTTTTCCTTTTTTTTGACAACATCAAATCGTCGATATCTCGATTTTTAGTCTGACATCGCCTAGAGGTACGAGGAAAACCAATTTTCACCTCCAAGTTATTATGCAGTTAATACCCATTGGTGACCCAATTTTCAAGTATTAACTGGATAATAACAACCAAAGTTTTTCATTGTTGGATCTTTATTTATTTTTGTTTTTATTTCTTTATTTATTTTGAAAGTATTTATGTGGTACTTGAAGAGGCGACAAGAACTCACGATACAACATTGAAATCCTTCATCAATCTAGATACAAAATATTCTTTAAAAATAGGTCGCTTGTACAATTTCAAGTGATGCCCATTAACAATAAGAGCCATATGATCAAAATCTATGATGTGAAGCTTGACTATACCATTGTCATAAACAACCTCAATCTCATAAGGCCCTAACCATCTTGTGTGGAAATTTTCTTTGAAATTATGAAACCTAGAATTATACAATAATGCCCGTTGTTGGATGAAATAGTCATGCTAGAGAGCACATTGTTTCTAGAATATTTCTACATGAAAAAGAGATTGTTGTCAAATTTTATCCAAGGAATGAAGTTTAGCAATCCTTTCTTTCTAATTATCAGTTAGACTCATTCCTAATTGCAAAGCAGTACTTAGATTCTTTATCTCAAACCCAATGGGTAAAAATGTGTTCTTACCATAAACAAGCTCATACAGTGTAAGACCAGTGGTGGTCTTCCATGTGGTGTGATATGCTCATACTGCTTTGGGAAGTCTTGCTACCTAATGTTTCTTGTGAAGTTTTATAGTCTTTGTCAAAATATTCTTAAGTTCTTGATTGGTCACTTCACCTATCCATTGGCATGAAGGTGATATGGTGGGGACTTATGGTGTTAGATTTCATACTCTTGAACCAGTATAAACAATAAACTCAGATGTAAACTAAGGTCCTTGATTGGTAACAATCTTGGGAGGTACGCCAAACCTGGTAAAAATTTTAGAATATAAAAAGTCAACAACTTTAGTATCTCTTGCATGTTTCAATGCCACAACCTCTACCCATTTAGTAACATAATTAGTACACACCAATATATTTCTTATTTATTGATGGGGAGTTAATTGGCCACATAAAGTCTAAAATCCATTTTTCAAAGGGTTCAAGAGAAAATTGGGGTTGTAGAGGCATCTCATCAGAACATGTGGGTTGGCCCATACATTGGCATTTATCACAATCTTGCACGTGCTTTTTATAATCTTTATGAAGTGTAGTCCAATAATACCCAACAGTTAGGATTTTATTGGTAGTTCTCTGAGTTGTAAAATAACCGCTGCAAGGCTCTGAATGACATGCTCGATGTATATCAAAGTCATCATCTTCGACACGCATTGTTGCATGATGTTGTCAATGCTGATGCAGAACAAGATTCCATTAATCCATGTATATTGACCATTTAGCCCCACAAGTTTTTGACGATCTCAAGGAGAGAAGTGTGGGGGAAAACTACAAGTGGCCAAGTAGTTTACAATGTCTATAAACCATGGACTCTTAACTAAAATAGAAAAAAGAGGCTTGTCAGGGAAAGAATCATCAATAGGCACATGCTCACTCTCACATTGCAACTTGGATAGAAAATCTACAACCACATTTTCTTGACTAGGTTTATCAAGTATTGTTATATCAAACTCTTGTAATAACAATAACCATCTAATTACTCTTCCTGTAACTACTAGTTTATTCATTAAAAACATTATTTTAGAGTGATCTATATGTATAAAGACTTTATAATCAGTGATGTAATGCCAAAATTTATTAATTGCATAAACTATAGTAAGAAATTCCTTTTCAATAACTGTGTATTTTACCTCAGCACCTACAAAATTCTTACTAATGTAATAAATAGAATAAAATAATGTCCTCCTTTTGACCTAAGACAACTCCCATTAAAAAATCATAAGCATTGGTATGGATATGAAAGGGAAGCTCCCAATTTGGTCCTCGCAATACCAGTGTGGTCACAAGCTTCTCCTTGATGGTCTCAAAAGCTTATTGACATTCACACGTCCAAGAAATAGTGTTATCTTTGCTCAATAAAACAAAAAGAGATGCAACAATTTTACTAAATTTTTGAATAAAATTCCTATAATATCCCGCATGTCCTAAAAATCTATGAACATCTTTTTGACAAACAAGAATGGGCAAATCTGAAATTATTTGCACCTTCTTTGAGTCAACTTGAATTCCTTTAGCATAAATGTAGTGTCCTAGTACTATACCTTTTGTCATCAAAATATGAAACTTCTCATGACTTAAAGACAAATTAGTATCTTCACACCACTGTAACACTTTTCAAGATTCTTTTTGGCTTCCTCATAGGTATCACCTTACACAGTAAAATCGTCTATATAAACCTCAACACATTCATGAATCAAATCAACAAAAATACTAACACTGCCCTTTGGAAAGTAGCAAGGGTATTACATAGAACAAAAGGTAAAGCATTATAAGTAAATTTCCCCCATGGAAACGTGAAGGTGGTCTTGCCTTGATCCTCAGGTGCGATGCAAATATGATTGTATCTGTTGAATCCATCTAGGAAGGAGAAGAATTTCTTACCTACAAGTGTATCCAAAACTTGGTCAATAAAAGGTAATAGAAAATGATCCTTTTTAGTAGCCTTGTTAAGGGCTCTATAATCAACACATATCTACCATTTACCATTTTTTTTAGGAACTACAACCAAAGGAGAAACACATTGACTATTAGAAATTGGATATATAAATCCTACATTTAATAACTTTTTTAATTCTTCTTTCACAATTTCTCATAAAATTGGGTTTAACCTTCTTTGTGGTTTCCTAATAGGATGACTACCTTCCTGTATGTAAATGCGGTGTGTGCACATATCTGGATGTCTACCACACATATCTTGATATTCCCATGTAAATGCATTTTTGTGATTCTTTAACATGACAATTAAACCTTCAATTTGTGCATCACTCAAATGTGGATTAATATTTAAAGTACGTCCTTGTAAAATTTCCATCGCTTGAGATTTTGCAAGTAATTCTATAGCATGTGCTTGTGAGGTGGATGGGGAAGAAGTGTTAGAAAGCATGAATGGACTATATAAAAAATTATGTGGAAGCAATTGATGTAATGTAATAAAATGATGAAGTGATTGTGAATCACTCAATATCTAAAAGTTCCCAAATGGACAGTTATCTATACAAGAATGAAAAAGATCTCTCTAAAACAACATCAGACGAGTATTGATTTTGAAAGAAATTGGAAAAATAGTACCATCGGATAACTCCTCAATTTTAAGAGCTTGATTGATCATTAGAATAGTCAAATATTCCTCCAAATCACTATCAACCCACAGGGGATCTTCAATCTCCAACAGTGGTTGCATAAGTGGGTACAAAGTCAACTGTTTCTTCTATTCCCCATTAGAAATAACCATATTACCTGATCGAAAATTGATAAAAGCATTTACTGTAGCCAACCATGGTCTCCCTAAAATTAGGGGGTATCCCCCCTGCTTTATTTTGGGCTGCAAGATCATGAAATTAGTAGGATATTCCCAAAAATCATCAGAAATAACAATATCCTCTATCATACATTTAGGTTTGACTAGGGAGCAATCTACCATTTTTAAGACTATAGGTGTAGGCCTAAGTCCTTGAAAGCATAACTTATCCTTAGTTTCATTGGCCATGACGTAAATGGCAACTCCTGAGTCAATTAATGTATTCAAAATGACAATGTAATCAATTCATACCTAAATCATAGGACTCCCTGGATTTGAATACTTGGGAATTGAAATACTTCCCAACATGAGATCAAAAAGTTTCCTAATAACTTGGACTATCTTTGGGTCTCATTTCATTTTCTGCTTTTGAGTACATAACTCCCAAACTGTCTTCGTGTACACATGGACGTCCTTGATTACCTGCAAAAGAGGAATCTTAATGTTAACATTTCTCAATTCATTTACAAAATCAAATTCTAGCTCAACCACTTCCTTTTGTTTTGGCTGAGATTGAAATTGATCACGATATGGAGGCAATCTAGATGGTTCATTTTGTTTATTTGGATGTTCCTCAAGTTCATCATTTATTTCAATAATATTGGGCCCATGGAGGGCTTTACCTAATCGTAACTGAACTCCATTAATGTCTAATGTATTGACAAGGTAGGTTGGATATCTCGCCACATCATTATTGTATATTGGTTATGCCACCTTGTTATTTGGGTTTGGAGATGACTGTGCAGGATGGGTGTTGCCTTTGGTGGCTATGACAGGTTGGATGGTGGACTATTGGATGAGAGTGGTGTTGGTGGCAAGAATTGTGGTGGTTGTTGGTATGGAGTAACCAAAGGTGATGTAGGATAAGGTGGATATTGTGGAAACTATGATGGTGGTGTCCTCCATGCTTATTGCCAAGATTGAGGGGCATATTGGTTTTTTTTTTCCATTGTGAATAAGGTGGAGGTTATTTCCACCCTCCATACCATCTTATTTGAGTTGGAAAGGAACTATGTTGACCACTAGGCTCTACATTAGGAGGTTGAAAAAGGTCATTCATCATTGGGGGCATAGTTCGTGGAGATCAAGGCCACCATGGGGCCATATAGTAAACTTGTTCTTCACTAAGTTCCACATCTGTCATATCTGTTGGAAGAGGTCGTAATGTAGTAGCCTTACTTAAATCTTCTAAAAAACAATTTTTTGTTTTGTTATAAGGACATTCCTCATTACTATGTTTCTTACGACAATTTGGACAAAATACAACAAATGCTTTTTCAACCTCTTCTTGTTTCTTACGTGTGTACAAAGTGTCAATTTTCTTACCCAGGTGGCTTACAAGATCAGTTTTGAGATCTTCTAGCAATATACCTAGCTCTCATTTCATGATACCTGATGTGCCTCTAGAAGAGACATGCTTCCTAGGGTACCATCTTTCTGACCAAGTGGATCTTGAGTAGTTTCTAAAAAAATCACAAATATCATCAAATCTTAATTTGGAAATATCCCCACCCCCTATAAGATTCAACACATCCATACATTCATCATGAATACCCCTAATAAAAAGCATTTTTATGGTATCCTTGTTCAATCTTGTTTGCCTAGTCCTTTGAAGACTAAATACGAATTGATCAAGGTAGTATTCTAAGGTCTCCTCTTCACGTTGCATTATGTGAAGGATCTCATCTCTAATCTCCTTAGTCTTGCAATATTCTTGGTATTTCTCCAAGAATGTTTCCTTCATGTTATCCCATTTGCGAATAGTTTCATGTCCTAAGCCCATGAACCATCACAATGTTGCATCTTTCAAAGTAGTTGGAAACAATTTAAGTTTTTGTGCATCATTTTGATAATCGTAACTATAACATAAAACATCAAATTCAAAGAGAAACATGTCGAGATATTATATAGAAAGTCCTTGAAAAATAGGCAAAGCAAAATAAGGTATATTTTTCATGGGAGCATCCTCTACTAGATGGGAAATAGGAAATTTAAAGGTGACAAGATTATTATTGGCCAATTCTCTTTCATCATTGTTATTGTTGTTGTTGTTATCAACCATGGTTTTGAATGCCCAATGGGTGTAAAAAGATGATAGCAACTTAGGGTATTTGTTTATTAGAGTTTTACCACTTCGAAGTTCATAAGATTCTTGAAATAATTTAGCAAGCTCCTTAGATGAATATTTAGTGTTTTCTAGTAACTATTGTTGGGTGCTAGAAGGTGACTCAAAGTCAAACTCAATAGTAGTGGACTCAATTACACACTTTTACATATCAGATTCAACTAATTCCATTTTTGATGGTGTATTCATAATTAATGGCTTTAGTCCTTTTTTTGGGTTTTGTTGTTTTGAACTAGTTCCTATATCTTTCTTAACAAACCCGCCTTTACTATCTCTAATGTGATTCATGCATCTATATGACCTACAACAGAGCAAACCAAAGTTAACTACCTAGGCAAGGTCGACAATCGTGCAAAATTTCACCTTGGCGCACTGGTCCTAACTCAACTTACTAGATTTTCATGCCTTTAATGCCTTTCCCCGACAACAACACCAAAATGTTTGGACAAAACTATGATTATAAAATTTTAAAATTACAGTTGAATTCTTAGTAAGATATCTCAGTTTGTTCTTAGTGTCAATCCGAGATGTAGGACTTGTGAAAGACGTTCAGCCTGTATGCCTAAGGGCTAGAAGCAACAAATTAAGTAAGAATGAAATGTATTTATAAATTTCAAAGATCTTTTAAGATAAAAACTAGTTATTAATGTTGCTTTGTTTGTGTGACATGAACTACGTAGAGTGACATGAACAAAATCCATTCACTTCTATTTTAGTCATTGGAATTACTGTTTCAATCTTTACAAATTATAACAAACTGAAAAAAAAAAACACAAAAACTTAGAAACCAATTCCTCTTATTGAATCGACTATATAGAAACTATATTTAATTAAGCTCTACAATCCAATTCATACTCTCCTTAATTAAAATCAACCAATTAAATCATTCAAAGCTAAAGCTGCTAAAATAACATCAAATCAAAACAAAGACGTTCAAATCACAATTGTCCACATAGAATGAAATTAAATTAATGAAAAAAAACATAACCAAAAGATTATCATTGTTGTTCTCCAAGGAGTGGGCCCTTGCTCACAGGTTGTAAGGTGAGTCAATCAACTACAAGACTTCATAAAACTTTGAAAATTCTTTGATTCATGAACAAAAAGGAGATTCTCAATATATTATTATGTATATCAAAATATAGAGTTCCATACATATTTATAAACATGTGGTGATTGAAATTCAGTCATGTGACCTACGACCGATAATTGTGGCCAAAGTTTTATTCGATAGAAAACATCAAAAAGAAATAGCTTGTCTTTTTTGTAGATCAATTTGTAAAAAAAAATTGGCTGTTAGCATTAAACAAAAAAGCTAAAGCTAAACATGACATATTTTGGCCATCAACCCTAAATAAAAAGACTAATCATAAACCCTAGAATTCCCTCCTTCACACACTCCTCTTCTTCACAACTAACGACATGAATTCTATTCACAAGTTTAATCGTTTGGATTAGATTTCCATTAATCAAATAACAACAAACTCATTTTTATTTTCTCCAAACATATTAATCATCTTTTATCTTAAGTGGTTAATAAATGGCAAAGATGACTAAGATAAAATTAATGAATGATTTTAGATAGGAAAAAGGGTCTTTAGGAATAATAACATAGACAGGTTTTTGGCTCATCACCCTCTACCTAGGGGAGGAAGAGGAAAACAACCCATGTCAATTGACCCTCCCTCTTCTTTTTCTACACTTGATGTGATCAATCAACCTCCAACGATTTCTCTTGTTACTCCCCTTTTTCTTGGGAAAGTGGTGGAAAGAAACTCATAGATCAATTGATGCTAACCCTCCTCCTTCTATATCCATGGTATGCACCAAATGTAACCATTTGGATTGACTACATATGCATCATTATCATGCCATCCATCATGCACTATTTGATCAACCACCACCACCTTTTGGACATATGCCTTTGTATCTACCTCCTCCTTTTTCTTCTAGGCCTACAACCTCTCATTTGCCTTTGGAAGGTCTAATAATCTAATATCTCAAAGAATCCAATTGGTCTTGGCTCCTTCTTTCAATCCTCCCCTTCTTCCTAAGATCCCTAACTATCCACTGTCTATTACTCCACTATACCTACCTAATGTGATCATGATATCCAACACTACCCTATATTATATTGGCCACTATATCCACCACTATCAAATATCTCCTAAGCTCCACCCCACCACCTTAGATATTCATACCTCATCCATATCATAAATAAAAACCTTAACATTACCCCACTCCACCTCTCTACTAACCTAAGTCTAGCCCCATTTCAAGACTTCTAAGCTCCTTTATATTAGTTTCCCCCATTGTGGAGGAACTTCTTCCACCATGACCTATTGACACTCTTTCTTACGATCTTATTATTATTAGTGAGTGATAGTTGTTGGTTTCATATCATAACATTGAATCACCCACTCCTTTGGAGGAGGACGTATTTGAGTTTATAATGGAGATACTGATATTATCATGATCTTTGATAAATTTCCCTTCTAATAAATTCTAGGAAGGAAGTTTCTCCAATCCCTCTTCCATGACATCCTATCATTAGTTCTTCTATAAATGATATTCTTATGGAATCCCCACCATTCGGTGGTCCTACTTTCTTCTTGATCTATAATGAGACTATTATGAATTATTTTACCCAATATCTCAAGAATACCATCCTTATCTCATATCTTTATATGCTAGGTTAGCACAACTTGATCTTTTGTTTGTGTGTTCACATACATATATTATTGATTATTTGTTAGTTCTCCCTAGAGGACCCATGCGACCCTTATAGGTACATGGATACAAGAGGAAATCCATATTGTAACCTTATTCTATATGTATATAAATTCTATCTATTTGTCGCATTCTTTTATTTATTGACATTTTGGGGACAATGAAAAGTGTTGAGACATTTAGATTTCTTCCTTGTTGACCCAATTTTTTTATTATTTAAATTACTTGTGTTATTCCTTCTTTTCACTCACAGTTCTATAAGCTCAGGGAATGATGATACTTCATTCCCTATCCCATGATTATCATCTTTATATACATGTATTTAACTTAAGCTTATAAATCCCTTTGTGTGCTTTCGCATGTGATGTTGCTTGTTTCTCTATGACATCCTCATCTTTCGGTATTATTCCATAAGCATAATTTCAAGTGCTTTATGATTGCAACATCCTCTTTTGTGCCTCTCGTAGATGTAATTTATTTCTATCATTAGTGAATTTAAGAACATATCTATATGCTCCCTAAAGATTCTTTGCCCTCATCTATCTTCAAATCAATGGAATCCACTTTATCTATACAATTATTTTAAGGTGGGGTATCTATTTGTACCTTCATATACACATCCAAAAATATGCACACACCACATTGTTGGACTTATCCCTAAAAAATAGTAGCATATGTGCCACCTAGCAATAGATTTTGCTAGCTTGTGTGCTTCATATGCTCTACTTTTTATACCTTTCATGGGCCACTGAACAATAGACCTTGCTAATGCCTCTGATCTATGAAGGTATTGTACAGTTCCTAGCTATACAACATGCTATACATTAAACCATACCTTGCATTTTAATAACATTAGAGCATGTTGGAATCTCTCTCTCTCTCCTTGTGTGTTTTCTTTGAATGCTTGTTAATGTTTTCTCCTTCCCCTCCCCCCACCCTCTTCTATTATACATGTTTAGTGTACATTATACTATAATATTCTTGTTTTATAGGTTATATTAGTCTATCTCCTATCTCTTGCAAGTTTTATATGTTATTCTAACATTTCTTATCATGTAGGTTTTTATTGTTTAACATATTTTTTTTATAGCTTATCATCCTTGGGACATGATCCCTTTGTTTGAATAGATTTTTATATCTTTTATAGTGTCATTTTTTGTGATGTTATTTCATTTTTGTACTTTAGTGTAGCACATCACCTAGCGTAACTAGCTAAAGTTGCGAAAAAATGTAACATGAAAAATTGTATACCCTTGTAATTTCACATTGTGTTTTGGATCCACTTTGGTGTTGATATCCTCTAGCATGCTTTTAGGCTCATTTAGCCCTTTTCTTAGTATTTTCCACCCATGACACCAAGTTCATGTCTTCCCATGGTCTCTTTTGTATAGTATTATATATTTTTTTGCATTAACCTCATTGTTTCTTGATGTGTGGACCTTTCATAATCTCTTTATAAATAGTAGCATGTCACACAAATATCCATGACACATAAGCATCCTATAATAGTCTATTATACAATAACTATTTTTTAGCATTTCAACACTGTGTTGTATTTCTAGATATTCGTTAACTATTTTTTACTAAATCCAAATGGCTCCTTGAGACCTTGACCTCTCATATTTCCCTCTCAATTTAATTTTTGGATCTAATAGGCAATATCAATATCACATTATATAGAATTATTGCACTTTCAGACCACAACTTTTGGCATTGAAATCTTCATGCAAACTATTACAACACTTACAAGCACTCCATTGAAGGTTTTGAAACACTCTAGAACCACTTGGGTCTTACTTGGCTTATCCATATTTGTTGGGGGTGATCTTACTCTCGGGTTTTGTAGTTTTCATCTTTTGAGATTATAGTGCTCATACCTTCTCTTCTATTTCCTTCATTGTCGCCAAAATCCATTGTAGTATTCTTGATATTATTAGTTTTTTCACATATTCTTGTTAAAAACACACACAATAGTTTATTTCTCTTTGTATATCTACGAATGATATTTATAGCTTTTGGTCATTACTTTTAGTTTCTATACACACAAAATAGGTTGAGAGCACAAAATTTTATCAATTTTTTTATCTTAGCTATTAGTAGAGGTCAAAAGACCAAAATAGGGGCTTGGCCATTTGTGACAAGCTCCTAAGTAGCCCCAACCTTTCCTCTTGTCTTAGCTATAGGTTTTGTTGGAGCTATCAAACATATAGGGTTTTTATTTCATTTATTCCCCTTGTTCATTATTTTTCTTCCATAAATATAGATAGATTATTTTTGTCATTTCATGTTTAGTATCAAATAGATTACTACTCTATTGTCCTATTTATTATTTTAGTTGGGCATGTATTTTTGCGGGAAAACTATTTTTACCAATGTTCTATACTATAATGTTCACATAGACGATAATACATTGTGCAAGTGTCCTTAACAAAAACCTCTATACTTCAACTCTAGGTTCCTTTCTATTGGTCATTTACAGTTTTGAACCTAATTTTCTATTTTTTTTTGTTTTAGTTCACTTTAAATTAACATTTTATCCATTGTCATATATTTTAGATTAGAGAAAAACTTTATAAGTTTGAAAAATCATAAGATATTTTGGTAATATTTTTATATTTTCATATCTAGAACACTAACAAAACAATTCTTCCATAAAATGGCTTTATCCTAAAGTAATATATGGAAAAATTTAACTTAGATTTTTCCTTGGCTAGATTGATTTTCATGCGTTAGAACCACGATTTGATGCAACTATGGATAAGGGTTCAAATTATAGTTAGCTTGTTAATCTATTTTTTTTGGACTAGAACATCTCAAACCTAGAGGAATTTGAAAGTTCTACCTAGAAAATTTGTCAATCTAGGGTATAATTAGTAAAAACAAGTTGGGTTGTTTTTCACCCTATCTAGACAATCACCCCATTATAATTATCTCACCAAGATGATCATTTTAATATGTAAATTTGACCCATCTTCTAATAACCTTGGGGAATTCTCTCATCTAGGCAATTATCCTATAGTGATCCTCTTGTCAAGCTAATCATTTTGATTTATAACTCCAATCCACCTTTGGATAACCCTGGTGTTCACCATGTTTGGTGATCATAGATCATAAGACCAATTGGAGATTTCTTTAGAACCATTGGGTGATACAATCCACTAATTGTAATCCATTATAGAAAAACATCTACCTATATTGGAATTTTTGAAATTTGATGGTGTCAACCTTACTCATTAATTATATAGAGTAGAGTAATATGTTCCTGTATATAAAATTCTCATGGCTCCAAAACTCTTTAACATCCTTCTACCTAGTGATAAAAATTATTCAATGGTTTTATGGTGGGAAAATCCCAAAGTTTTCTCACATAGGTAGTGTTTTGTATGGAGATCCTAGTTGCTTTGGTCTAACTACATACAAAGGCTTCACATGAGTCTTGACTAGTTTATGCCAAACACATTCATTCTATGATTGCTAACTTTTGAGAAATTAGCTAATTGGATAACTACCTTGATAAAATTATTTATAAAATTTATTCTATTAATGGTCTCAAATATGATGTTTTTAATTCCAAATGTTCAAGCATGCCACATTCTGGGATTCTCTTGAGTTAAATCACTTAGCTAATGATACATATGTAGCTCAATATCATCCATTTAAAGCCTCACAAGCTACCACTCTACATACATTCATCTTATACCACCTCAGGGTTCTCGAACCATACCCACTCTAAGTCCTCAGAAGCCAACCATCAAGTACCTAAAAGAAACAATTGGTTGCCAAGTGAAAGGGTTATCCTACAATTGTAATAACAAGTAGTCTCTTAATCACATATACACAGAGTAAAAATTTGTATCTATTGGTTGTGGAGCAGGCCCTTATATTTGATGACTTTGATCCTCTAGAGATCCCCCCCTTGAATGAAGAAGACCAAGCACTTGACTCTAATCATGATCTTGCTCTAGAGGTTTTGATGTATGTTTTGACCCAAATAACCACATCCAAGATAATGAAAGTTAAATGATACTTAAAAAAGAAACATTTAGTTAGCAACACCAATTTCTTGGAGCCTTGTGTTACATTTACCTATGCTTTAGCTTTGAGGTCATGATAAGCTAAGGGTGGCACATTGAAATGTAAAGAGAAATGCAAGATTGTCTACATTTTTATTGATGACTATACTTTGTAATTTGATATGTTTGTCCTTTTTTTATGAGGATGTGATGTGGTCATAGAAACTCAATTATTATGTACCCTTAAGCCCATCATTTGGGACTTCTAAGAAATGTAGATACAATTTACAACTAATGACCAACAATACCCTCTTAGTGCATATGTGTATCTTCTCTGCACTCTTAAGGATAACTTAGCCTTGACTTAAAACTATATGAACAACAAGCTAGCTTACATTGCTCTAAGCACACATTTACTATCAAGGATACAGTTCTTTTGTGTCTTCAACAATATAAAAAGACACCCCTCAATCTTATCATCTAATAGAAGTTAGCACCCAAATTCTTTTGACCCTTTTGGATACTATAATAGGTGGGTGAAGTGGCTTATTCACTTGATCTTACTTTGTCTTGCAAGCTACATTCTATAATTCATGCCTCATGTATAAGGAAGGTCTTTGGCCAACATGTTCACATTTCAATTGCACTTCTTGAATTGGATGACGATCTATCATCCTTGAGCTAGAGGCTATTTTGGACCAATGATTGTGTTTATTCCCTAATTGCACCATCATATACATTTTGGTTTAGTGACATAGATTGTAATAATAAGACACCACTCAAGAACCTCTCCACCAACTTTAGTAATGGTTTCCCCAATTCAAAGTGTGAGCACAAGGCTTTCCAAAAGAGGAGGGCGTGTGAGGATCCTCACACCCTAAATATTTTTAACCAATATTACATTGTGTGAATTTATTTCCACATTGATTTATATTACAAATCACTTTTAATATAAATAAATTATATATTAATATATAATAAAATTTGAATATTATTTTAAAATCAATTCTATACTAAAATTTTATTCTTAAATTTTATCTCTTACAAAAAAAAATTACAATTCTTATTATCAATATAACTAATATAACTATCTTAAATACATCTATATAAAAACACCAAAAATATTATTTTATTTTTTAATTTACTTAATTTTTCTTTTACATTATTTAAATTTTATTTAATTTATATTATTTATTTTTGTTTTTATTTGAAAAATTAATTTTATTGTTTAATAATATTTCACAAATGAAATTCCTAACACAAATGCCTCCCTAAATAGACAAACTCAACGAGCTCGGGCCATATCTAGAAGCACAATGCACGATTTAGGTTAAGACCCATTGAAGACCTAAAGAAGAAAGTAAAATCTACACGTAGTTCACACATTAAATTATCATATCACAATTCAAATAAATAAACAGTAGTTGCTAAATTTCTATGTATCATCTTATTAAAAATTTATCTACAATAATTTGTGACAGCAGGAGTGGATAAACCTCTTAAAACAGCTGAACTCTTGTAATCTGCACATCTTTTTACAGGTCTGGTATAGTACTGTGAATAACAAAGATGATGGTCGGAGCCCCATTGTTGAGGAGCATTTCCCAGCCTTTTCTTCCTCCTCATCCTCGACGCCGCCAGCTCTATCCAACTACTCCAACTAACTGGCGCCCCATTTCCAGAATTGGGAGCAACCTTCACCCTGTTGTGTGCAAGGACGAAGGCGAGGCAGCCACAGATAGCGATGTCTCTGCTAAAACAGCCGCCAAAAGAAACTCAAAGATTCTGATAAAGTCTGTGAACGCGAACACCGTGGACGGGGCTGATTATAAGGCGGAGCAACCATTTCTGCAGCCTGTTTCAATTAGTATTCCTGTGGGAGATAGACATGTAATTGCCTCTTCTTTGCCGTTATTTTATTTTACTTTAATTTCTTTTGTTTTGTTAGATTTTTGTACAATCTTTTTAAAAATTTGTGGTGTTGGAATTTTTGACAAACTTATTTGATACCCATTTTATGTTGCATTTATTGTGTGTAAGTTTCACAAAATTGTCACATCCACTTTGTTCTTGCGAGTCAATATGTGATAGTATGCAGCAATACTATATAATGAGATTATAGACGAGAATGAATGAGTTGAGTTTTTAATAGTGTCCGTTAGACCAAACAGTGTATGTGACCATTGAACGGTAATCGGAATTTAACATGAATGCTGCACACAATAAAGTCTGCCAAAGTAAGCTTGGGATATTGTCATGTCTTTCTTGAGGTGGGATTCTCTACTATTGAATCTTATTCAGAAAATGTTGAAGACGTAGCTCGGAGGTGTCTCCAGCCTGGAATCGTGTCACCCAGGCTGGAGCGGTTGTGGAGATAAACATCTCCAGCTTTCCTGATTTTTTTATCTTCCTTATCTTGCAACGCACTTGCCAAGTTTGGAAAATTTCCTTTTTAGCAAACAGCTTTGCTTTGTTTTCTTCGTTAATCTCTACTCCACCGTAGGTGATGAGAGGATATAAAAAGGAGATCGATTTGAGTGTTGCAAAATATACAGATGAAGTTTTTTTTGCAGGAATGACACAAGAGAAAGGGAGATTGGAGTAATCAGAAGGAAGAGCAGAAATATTATCCAGGATTGCAGTAGTGCTGTGGATGCCAAGTTTTGGCAGTTATTGTAAATTTCTCTTTTCTGTAGTAATAAAATCTCTCTCGTTGAATGCTGGTTTTTCCCCAGAGTTAGGGGTTTTCCAGGGTAAATCTTTGTGTCAAAGTGTGATTGGTTTTCTCTAATTTCTGCTGTGTTTAGTATTTCATGAATGGTGTTGTGCATGCTTGAATTCTTTGTTACAGTCATTTGATTTCTGTTATTCGAATCTCTGTTTAAACAATAGTGAATTTATTGCTGGGTTTCACAACAACACCAATAAGGGAGACGTATTTTTCACATGGTATCAGAGCTAGATTCTGAAAGAAAAAACTAGGGCTTAATCACATAGGTGCAAGTTTCAATTTTCTTTTGTGTTCAGGGAGGTTTAAGTTCAAGGGTTTCAGCAATGACAGCAACCGGACTAAGAGATTCAGACAGACTTGAGGGGGCTTCAAACTTTGGCATGTGGAAAGCAAGAATTCTTCTGTTATTGGAGGAGAATGGTCTGAAGGAATACGCAACCACTACCGTTTCTATTTTGACAGATGCTACGCTATTGGTGACCTACCGGAAAGAAGATGCCAAAGCTAGACATATCATTATGGATGGGGTCAAGGATCACCTTGTTCCTCATATTGCAGATTTAGACACCTGCAAAAAGATGTATGATGCCATACTCAACTTATACTAGAGTTCAAATTTGAACAGGCAGCTGATTCTCAGAGATAAGCTGAGAAACACCAGAATGAAGAAAGGGGAGAGTGTTGTGGACTATCTTACCAGGATCAGAACAGTAAAAGATGAGCTGATAACTGCCGGGGTAAAAATACCAGATGATGAGGTTGTTAGGATTGCATTGGCAGGATTCACAAAAGATTGTGACATCTTTGTCAAAGTTGTATCTAGACGACAAGATATTCCTGATTGGGATCGTTTGTGGACCGTTTTCACTCAGGAAGAGTTACGAATGAGTTATGTTAATGAAGGCAGCAGTAGTGGTCGTAAGGGTGAGGTAGAAGAGAATGTTGCTCTTGCCAGCAAAGGCAAAGCCAAGAAAGGCTCAAGCAATGAGTCTACCTCAAAAGGGGACAAGAAGAAAAAAAAAGACCTGAGCAAAATTAAATGTTATGGTTGTGATCAGGTAGGACATTATGTCAGTCAATGTCCGAATCGGAAAGAAGGAGACAAGAAGAAGAAGTAGACAACAACTTTAGCGGATGTTGATGAGCTATCCTCTACACTAGAAGATGAGTTTGCTCTTGTAACCTGCTTATCTAGCTCGAGCACTACAGGGGTTTGGTATATTGATAGTGGTGCATCATGCCATATGGTAGGAGTTAGAGAACACTTCTCCAACTACAAAGTAGAAGAGATAGGTTTCGAGATAAAAATGTGAAACAAGTCCACATGCACTCCAGTTGGGAGAGGGACTGTTTCATTTTAGAGGGAGTCAAGCAGTGATATTAAGATCACAGATGTATTGCATGTGCCAGGGATGTATATGAATTTGATTTCAGTATCTGCCCTTGAAGACAAAGGGTACAACGTACTCTTTCAGGGACAAAAGGTGTATTTAAAACACAAAGATTGGAAGAAGGCAAAGCAGTTTGGGGTTAGAAGTGACAATTTATACACGTTGCAGTTTGAAACTCCAAAGGCACTAGTGAGCAGTGATAGCAGCTGGGAAATAGGAGAGCTATGGCATAGACGGATGGGACATATACACCATGGGGCATTGAAATTGCTCACAAAAACCATGATAGGAATTCCAGAGTTGAGTGCAGAGCATGGTGACACGTGTAAAGGATGTGCACTCGGAAATTTTTCAAAGGCAGCCTTTCCTAGAAGTGACAGTAGAAGCATAGGTGTTCTTGATTTGATACATTCTGATATTTGTGGTCCCATGTCTACTCAGTCTTTGAGGGGTTATGAGTATTATGTAACCTTCATTGATGATTTCTCCAGAAGACCTGGATATATTTTTTGAAGGCCAAAGATGAGGTCTTTAGTCGCTTCCAACAATTCAAAGCTCTTGTGGAGAATATGATAGGCAGGAAGATCAAGGTTTTTCGGACAGACAACGAGGGTGAGTATAAAAGCAAAGCCTTCCAGGAGTTCTGCACCAGAGAAGGAATCAAGAGAGAGTGGACTGTTCCTTACAACCCACAACAAAACGAGGTTGCTGAGCATAAGAACAGGGCAATTGTTGAAGCAGCCAGGGCCATGCTGTTTGATCAGGATTTGCCTAAGTATCTTTGGGCAGAAGCTTGCAGCACAATAGTCTATATTCAAAATAGAGTACCTCATAAGATTTTGGGGAAAATGACACCAGAAGAAGCCTGAGGTCGGGCATTTTAGGATCTTTGGCAGTATAGCATACTGTCACGTACCATCAGAAAAACGAACCAAGTTAGATTCGACTGCAAAGAAAGGTTTCTTTGTTGGATACAACCAAACCTCCGAGGCATACAGGATCTTTATTCCAAGGACAAGGAGGATCATAGTGAGACGTGACGTGAAGTTTCTGGAGGAGAAAGCCTTCAAAAAATCTCAGGATTTGCCAGCAGTTGAGCAGAGTCAGCAAATTGGAGCTCCAAAAGTGGATCAGGAGTCTCAGGTATAGGGCACTGTGATAGGAACAAATGCAGATATAGGGACTTTGGGTGAGTCGAGTCCATAGGATTAGGAGCAACAGAATAAGGAACAACAAGCTCCATATATTGGTGTATCTCCTACTGGTGGGAGAAGGACTAGCCGAGTGGAAACTCAGATTGTGCAAGACGCTCAGGAGTTTATGGGAGCTCCTCGAATGAGTGGCAGGGAGAGGAGACCACCAGCTAAATATTCAGATTATGTGGCATTAATAAGTGAGCCTTCCAGTTATCAGGATGCTGCACAGCAACAGGTTTGGCAGGATGCCATGGTGGAGGAGTACAACTCCATCATGAAGAACGATGTTTGGGAGGTAGTGCCAAGGCCTATAGATAAGGTAGTGGTTGGTTCTCGCTGGATCTATAAGATCAAGCATGCTGCAGATGGTAGCATAGAGAAATACAAAGCCAGGTTCGTGGCCAAGGGATTCTCTCAGAAGGAGGGAATCGATTATGACAGCTGTGATCTCATTAGCAGCACAAATGGGATGGTAGATCCATTAGATGGATGTCAAGACGACTTTTCTAAACGGAATCATAGAGGAGGAGGTGTACATCAAACAACCAGAAGGTTTTGTGGTGCATGGGAGTGACTCTCATGTTTGCAGGTTAAAGAAAGCACTATACGGACTTAAGCAGGCACCCAGAGCATGGTATGAGCGCATAGACAGCTACTTGCAGAGCATGGGATTCGTGAAGAGTGAGGCGGACTCCAACCTTTACTATCTCATGGTGGCAGGTGAACCACTTATTCTAGTTTTGTATGTGGATGATTTATTTATGATTGGTTCACTGAGGCTCATAGAGGATTGCAAGAGGGACCTAGCAGCAGAGTTCGAGATGAAGGATTTGGGGTTGATGCACTATTCTCTGGGACTAGAGGTGTGGCAGACAGAGGGAGAGATTTTCCTTGGACAAGGGAAATATACTATGGAAATTTTGAAGCGATTCAGAATGTTGGACTGTAGACCCATGTCTACCCCGATGGTTACAAATTGGCGGAAGATCAATGCATCAAAGCAGGAGGCTGTAGACCCCACCTTGTATAGATAGCTTATTGGGTCATTGATGTATCTGGTCAATACAAGACTAGACATTTGCTTTACAGTCAACTCTCTTAGTCAGTTCATGGTAGAACCAAAGAGAGTACATTGGATAGCAGCAAAGCATGTGCTGAGGTATCTACGTGGTATAGTTGAGTATGGGTTGAGATATACTCGGGGTGATGGTGTCAGGTTGATTGGCTACACTGATGCAGACTGGGCAGGTAATGCAGTGGATAGGAAAAGCACTTCAGGGTGCTGTTTTAGTATGGGATCAGGGGTTGTCTCTTGGTACAGCAGGAAACAAAAGTCGTTGCATTAAGCTCTACAAAAGTAGAGTACATGGCAGCGAGCATGGCAACATGTGAGGCCACATGGCTTCAGAAGTTGTTAGTGGCATTGTTTGGTCAGGAGCTAGAATCAACCATCATTCACTGTGATAATTAGAGTTTCATAAAACTCTCTGAGAATCCTGTGTTTCATGATAGGTCAAAGCATATTGACATCAAATATCACTTTATTAGGGATTGTGTACAGCGTGGATTAGTTCGACTACAGTATATATCTACAGATGAGCAGATTGCAGACATCTTAACGAAGGCCTTGATGAAAAGCAAGTTTGTCTTCTTTAGGGACAAGTTAGGTGTAGCAGAGAACACCTTCCTCGCTAAGAGGGAGTGTTGAAAATGTACCTCGGAGGTGTCTCCAGCCTGGAATCATGTCACCCAGGCTGGAGCGGTTGTGGAGATAAACATCTCCAACTTTCTTGATTTTTTTTATCTTCCTTATCGTGCAACGCACTTGCCAAGTTTGGAAAATTTCCTTTTTAGCAAACAACTCTGCTTTGTTTTCTTCGTTAATCTCTACTCCACCGTAGGTGATGAGAGGATAAAAAGGAGATCGATTTGAGTGTTGCAAAGTATACAGATGATGTTTTTTTTGCAGGAATGACACAAGAGAAAGGGAGATTGGAGTAATCAAAAGGAGTAGAAATATTATCCAGGATTGCAGTAGTGCTGTGGATGCCAAGTTCTGGCAGTTATTGTAAATTTCTCTTTTTGGTAGTAATAAAATCTCTCTCGTTGAATGCTGGTTTTTCCCCAGAGTTAGGGGTTTTCTAAGGTAAATCTTTGTGTCAAAGTGTGATTGTTTTTCTCTAATTTCTGCTGTGTTTAGTATTTCGTGAATGGTGTTGTGCATGCTTGAATTCTTTGTTACAGTCATTTGATTTCTGATATTCGAATCTATGAGTTTAAACAATAGTGAATTTATTGCTGGGTTTCACAACACCAATAAGGGAGACGTATTTTTCACAGAAAATTCTGCTATTCAATGAGGCACTCAACGTGGCAACCCTTGAAATATAAGTATAGTTGATTTGAGTCTGTTTGTAAATTGGGCATTTCATAATGTTTTGTCATTTGTTTCCGACATTTTGGAAGAAATATACTTTGTCGCATCGTGAATATGTTGGTTTCACACCTGAGATGGTGTGAAATAGTTCTTAATTGTGCTATCAATATTTTCACGTTTCATTTGATTTCTGCTCTGATGTAAGCTTTTTGGGCATGGTCATAACTGGGGTTGAGTTCCTTGATATGAATTAGTTGTTAATTGAGCTATCAATATTTTAACCTTTTATTTGATTGCTGTTCTCATGTAGGCCTCGTGATCATGCTTGTAGGTGGGGTAGAATTACTTGATGTAGTACCTCTTCTTCTGCCCAAGTTATTTTGCCCACATGGTATTTTCCATAACATATCTCTATATGTCTTGATTGGTGTTTGAATATTCTTGTAAGCTGATGTCCCATATACTCATCCACTTGTTTTCTTGTTTAACCCCGGTGTTTTTCCTTCTGTTTATCTCTTTCTCCACAGCCAGTTTTGGCTGATGACAAGTCTGTATGCCATCCTTTTCTTTAGGTTTCTAGTACATGGATCATAGCTGTTGCCCTCAAAGGATCCCTGTATCATTAATAATATCTCATATGGAACTGATGTTTTGATTTTGAGACTATTATGATTAAATGCTTTTGGAATCTCTTTGTTTGTCCACTTTTCACATCTGATGTTTCCTTTAGGCCAAATTGGTATGTGATGCGGACAAGGATTGTAAGCCCAGTGAAAGACAATGGATCCTAGCAGCCCCACACAAGAACCAATTTGCAAATGTAGCAAGATCAAATGCAGTATAGAATAATACTTCGAAATTTAGATCAGAACTCACATTAGAGTCTAATTACGGGCATGCAGCCAGCCACAAGGCTTTACAATTTTCTTGGAATCTCTGCAATGCCTAGGCCTGGCTGTCACAGTCCTACACAGGCCAGCAAACAAAGGAGTTTTCTGCTTCTTTACTCCATGATTCCCTGTACTCGTGTTCCTCTTTTCACACATAGCTTGTTTGTTTTTAAAGAGGATATTAGTGTCCAGTATGGGAAACCACTGCTAGTAGCTTGATCTATGAACTATCACTAGCCATGAAGGATCGACCAAGAATAGGTGAGAAGGTAAATGCCTAATAGTCCATAACATATCTGCCACCCAGCAAGGTAATTGTTGTTGCAGGTCAATAACACAACCACTGGCCATCAAGGTGCAGTTAGCCTTTACTAGGCTCTGTCAGAGACTATAGGGGGAATATTTCCCACGACTTCATTAAATTGCCCAACATAGGGCCCTGTAGGCAATACACCCACAACCTGATTAGGATTGCCCAACAGTTAGGATGAAAGGTCTGTGGTGCAAGCCCCAGTAACAGTTTCAGATGTGACAGAAAAGGATTGCCATGTGGGGTAAAAGAGCTAGCCAGGAGTCCATTTAATTCTAGCGTCTGAAACACACATAAGACATCACAGACCTTGCAAAAAGACCAAATTAACCTATAAAACCACACAAGAATTAAAGAAAATGCCAAAATTGGAACCACGATGTTTTTGGGTGAGTAGGATTGTGGGTGACCCAGATGCTCCTCAATTAGACATGTTAGGAAGTGAAAAATGTTCCATGAGCTGGAGGCTCATGAATATTTTGAAAACCTCGGAATTGAGATCCCATGGTTTGTCTTGATCTAGAGTCTCTTTGTTTGCTTCCTTTTTCCTCTCTATTAGACATTTGCCTTTTGTCTTCCTAACCATTGGTAATCTTGATAAGTAGTATGGCTTCAAAGGATGCTTGCTGACATGCAAATGTCTCAAGCAGGGCCTTCACCCCTGTTTTGTGATAATCAAGGGGTTCTCAAACTTGCTAAGAATCCAGTCTTCCATGAGCAAACCAAGCACGTTGAGCTTCACTGTCACTTCATCATATAGCTTGTTGAAGATGGCTCTGTGATGTTGCAGCATATTCCAATTGAGCATTAAACTGCAAACATTCTCACCAAGTCTCTCAATCCAGATAAATTTGCAAAATTTCGGGATAAGCTTGGTGCAGTTAGTAGGATGACCATTAAGGGAGGGTATTAAAGTATTATTGTATTATTTAATGGTCATCTTAGCCTTTAGTTAGTCAGTAGTTTACTTTCAGTTAAACTAGTCTGCTTTAGTTAGCTTTTAGTAACTTTCAGTTATTTATTTTTGTTAATAGTTGTTTCTTTTTAGAAACATCGTCTTGTATTGTATTATTTAAGGAGCTTTCATCTCCTTTGTAAATGATGAATATTGATTATCATTTCATGTTCCCCCGAGTGTTCGGGATGAGGGGACATGTTTTGGGGACAAAAATTTTTTAGGGGGATTTTGGGGACGATAGGGGACGACAAAGGGGATGACCATATATATATTTTAAAAATATAGGGAAATTTCAAATTTCAGATATTCATATGAATAATAATAACAATGAACATTAGTAAAGTTGCAAATGTAATCATATTGACATATACATTATAGAATCAAAACTACTTAGTAAAACACAACAATAGAGTTCACATGAGTGATGAGAGTCGAACAAATTAATAGTACTACAACTACTTAATTGCTTCCATAATTAATGTAAAATAGTCAATGTGCATATGATATAAAATTGTAAAAATAAAATTCCCGAAGGCTACAAGTTTCCACTACAAATGTCAAAATGACAGAGTCACAAATGTCAAAAACATAGTAATAGAAAGTATGATGGTTGCCTCTAATTGACATCTGTCAACATTGCATCGAAAATCAGACTCAGAGTTCGAGTCACTGCCAATTGAGTATGAGTATGAGAGTCCGAGTCACTTCTCTTGCTGGTTGCTGCCTTAATGCTCTCCTTTTTTGCTATTGAATGCTGGTTTTTGTTGTCCAACAACTCTTTCAAACTCTCCTCTTTCTCTTGCTCACTTTCCTCTTAGCTGCAATTTTTTTTTGGAATGTAAAAATGAACTCAAATGGCTTTGAAAGCAAGTTTTATGTTTCGTTTTAGGGTTGGGAGGGTGTGGGGTCCACTTAGAAAGATTAAAAAAATAAGCATTTAAAATTTTAGAGAGTTATTTTATTGTAAAAAGCTGCTGGAAAAAAGGGGATGGCCAGTCATCCCTGAGACGTCCCCGCTGATCGGGGACATCCCCTATTGAATTTTTTTTTTTGGGGATGTTGGGAAAACGTCCCCAAGGCATCCCTTGTCCCCAGAGCATCCTCGGGATGTGTATGGGGCCAAAACCCCAGGGGACACGTCCCCGTGTACCCCTAAAAAAGACTTCTTCTTTGAATTGGCTCCCTCTCCTCTTATTTTGGTTTCAACAACACTCTTTTAAATATAAGATCCTCAACATGTTCTAGTTCCTCCATGTGTTCAAGTGAAGCAACACTTTCTTTGTTTTCTTGAGCAATGTGATTCCTAGCCACACCTCTTCTAGTGTTGTCTTGCTATAATTGTGGATATTCAAAGGCTTTATGACCAACCTCTCCACATTTATAACAAGTGAATCCTTTGCCTCTTCCTCTTGAAGTATGCCCCTCTTCCTTTGAGTTTTGGATTGAATTATTATTTTGAGGAGTGTATGTTTCTCTATGTTGCTCTTTATTGCTTTTAGTTTGGACTCTTCCTCTCCCTTTGGGGTTATTTTGCTGCTTCCTTGTCAACATTTCTTTTGCCTTTAGGACATATTGATAGGCCTCCTCTACTATCCTTACTAGGATCATACTCATCTCATCTTGGATTGATATTCAAAGGACATTGATGTACCTTGCAGTCCATTTTTCAATTTCTTCTACATGAATAGTTTAGATGTTGAGCTTGTACAATTCTTTTGTGTACTCCTTGGCCTTAATCTCTTCCTATTTCAAATTTTGTAATTGCTTTAGTAAATTCAACTGATAGTTTGATAGCAAGAATTTAATCTTCAAATTTGCAACCTTTCAATTCCATTATCGGATCTTCTCTTTTCCTTTTCTCTGCCTATCCACCTACATATGATCCTACCACAAGGATGTATGACCTTTCAACTTAATACTAGCAAATATTACCTTTGTTGGGTTTTTTGTTGACTTAAAATCACAATGTATTTTCATTTCTAAAATCCAATCTATGAGCTCCTCAGGATTTAGGTTCCCATTGTAACATGGAATATCTATTTACGATTTGTTTCTTATGTGTAGCATAGCTCTCAAGAATGGTTCATTCATGTAGTCTTCGTTCCTCCTTTTTGGCCTATTGCTTCGTCTTCTTCATCTTTAGTCACATCTTCAACATGCACACCTCTGTGTGTGTTATCTCTATCGCTTCTGATCTATTTGCCATTGCTCTTAGCATTTCTACTATATCAACATTTCTCCGACCTATTAGTTTGCTTCTATGAGCCATATCTTCAATTTTAGCTCTCTACAGTCACAAGATCCTCACTTGCAACAAATTTCTCAGAGCTTTCCAAGATTGACTCCTTTAGACACTTCAACAACTTAGTGAACTAACCATGGCTTTGATACCAGTTGATGTAGGCAAGGATTGGGAGCCTTGTGAAAAGAAACCAATCTTAGCGGTCCCACACAAGAACCAAGTCACAAATGCAGCAAGATCAAATGCAATATAGAATAACACTTAGAAATTTAGATCAAAACTCACATTAGAATCTAATTACAGGCACACAACCTAGCCACAAGGCTTTACAATTTGTCCAAAATCTTTCCAAAGCCTAGTCTTGGTTGTCATAGTCCTCCACAAGTCAACAATTAAAGGATTTTTTTGCTTTTGAACTTCACAATCCCCTATAACTATGTACCTCTTTTAACACATTTTTTTGTTTGTTTGTAAAGAGGATATTAGTGCCTAGCATAGGAAATTGTCACTAGTGAATAACTCCTCGATCCATGAATTGTTGTTATCCAGAAAAGGCTCAACCAATAATAGGTGTGAGAAGGTATGTGCCTAACAGTCAATAGCATAATTGTCACCTAGCAAGATAACTGTAGCTGCAGGTCAATAACATAACCATTGCCTAGCAAGGTGACTGTTGTCACCCTTTAATAGGCTTTGTCAGAGACTATAAGGGTAATATTTCCCAGGACTTACATTAAATAGCCCAACATAAGGTCTTGTAGGTAATGAACACATGACTTGACTAGGATTGCCCAACAAATAGGATGAAAGGCTTGCCATGCGGGCCCTAGGAACAATTTTAGATGTATCAGAAAAGGAATGCCAAATGGGTTAAAAGAGCCAGCTAGGAGTCCCACTTAGCTCTAGAGCCTGAAACACGCATATACAAGATATCATAGACCCAACAAAAAGACCAAAATGAACCTAAAAACATACACAACATTTAGAACAAACGCCAAAATTGGAATGACCATGTTTTTGAGTGTGCAAGATTGTAGATGACCTAGATGATTCTACACCAAAATGTAGGTGTAATGTCCCCTATTTGGGATATTCTCTATATTTTGCCCTAAAACCACAATTTCAATAAAAATAAGAGATGTAATACATTTAAGATTATAAATTTACCAATTGAAATGCCCTTTATAAGTTATAAATCTTGGTTTTGGTCTTGCACACAATACTAGTCACTAGAAATTGACATTAGCTCATAAGCCATGATAATATATACATTATTAGTCATTAGTAAACATCATGATACCCATGCACATTAGTCACATCAAAATTCTAATTAATGCAATAACCATTCCAATATGGATTCCCATAATAGTCTTATTAGGAATTCGTTAAAATGTTTGCAAACTGCAGTCTCAAGGTTGGTTGCCCTTGTACTGCGAGAGCATGGAAGGTGGGCCGTCCTTCCATCCCTTAGTCCACCTTGGAGGCTGGTTGTCCTCCTTGATCAAGCCTAGGAGCACTAATAAGCCTCCCAACCCATGAGGCTTAACCCCCTATGGGTGGTGTGCTTGATAAGAGCATGAAGACTACCTCCCTTCCACCAAGCCCGAGAGCACACATTTACCTTCCAGCCCACGAGGTTTAACCCCCTATGGATGGTGTACTTGATGGTGGGTATCTCGAGCCTTCACCTCTCGTGAACTCAAAAGGTTGATCAGCTTTCCTGTTTTGCAATCTATTTCTCCAAATTCAAAATAGGTTATTATACGAATTTATTATCCCATATTCATAATGAAGAATCATAATTACTTAAAAGGATCAATAATTGCCTGCAAGCTTCATTAGTGCATGATCACACACACACACACACACACACACATATATATAGTTATTTCTAATTATGTTTAACTTACTTCCCAATAATATTGGTGCTATAATATTTATTCCAATAGATCTTTCATTCTGATTTCTAATTCTCTTTATTTTCCAATCTGCTTGCTTGATCCAATTGATGTCTTAGTGATTGATATTTGAATGATCGTTGTCTTAATGATTGATATTTGAATGATTCGAGGCTAGAATGGTTGATGCTTGAATAGTTGATGTTTGAATGATGGATGTTTGTATGTTTGATTGATTGAATGAATTGAATGAATTGATAATTTATGATGATGATTTGCTGATTGATTTTTTGTTTGATTTGATAATTGATGATTGATTTGATGGATTCATGAGTGATGATTTGATGCATTGGTGAGTGATGATTGATAAGTGATCCTTGAATGCTTGGAATGGTTTCTCCTTTATACTTTATTGGTGAAAGAGTCACCACTTTTCATAAGAATTGAGTAACCACCCTTCATTGCTGCCTTTTTAAGCATAATAAATTATTTTTCCAAATTGATCTCTCTTGCATGTCCTCCTCAAATGAAACCTTCTCCCGTTTATATCTTCCAAAGTAAGGGAGAAGTCACACCTCTTCATCATGTCTGCCCTTTGCAAGAGTCACAACCTTTCACAATTACCACCCTTTGAAAGAGTACAACCTTTCATAATTTCTGCCCTTTGAAAGAGTCACTTCCTTATTTTTTTCCCATTCCTTTTTTCTTCCATTAATCCCTCCTTGATTCATATGCTCCCTTCTCTTTTATTTTCCCTTTTTCTTTTCAAATGAACTCTTCTCCCTTTTATATCTCATGTTTGAGGGAGTCACAACTCTTCATTTCGTGCCTTTTGACCATTCATTAAATTTAAATTATATTATATTATATTTTATTTTTACTTTTTTTTTAATATTTTAATTTTATTATTATTGTTTATCTAAGTTAGTGGTTTGGGATTGGGTTTGGGTTTGATGGTTTGGTTCACAAGTTCGGGCAATATTTTTTTGGGGGTTGGGTTCATTAATACAAAAACATCTTAAAATCAGAAATATATACATATTTGCAGCAATAATTAAGTTCAAAATACATTGCCATTTTAATAGTCAAATAACATAGCAAAAATACACCACCACTTTCATAGTCAAATAATAAAATATTAGTGAAACTCGAATGTCATGATATAGATTCAAGTTTAAACATAATAATGTCAAGTGTTTACAATCAACCATCATTGATCATTGATCAAATATCATATGGGTCATCAAAAATATCATCATCACCATCCATATTATATGATGTATGTAGTGGTAAATTAGAAGGACCACAAATAGCCCTAGTGGCATTGGCACTGGCACTGACACTACCACTGGCACTGACACTGACACTGGCACTGACACTGACACTAGCACTCTCATGCTCACTTTCTGGCTCATAGTCATCATCAACATCAAGTGCAGCAAAGTGGCTTGTGGAAGCATCCAAGTCAAGATGCTCTTGCTCGATATCCCACTTCCTTGTGTTTCCTTCGTAGGCACTTTGTGTGTAAGGAGCCACAAGCTTGAATGCACATACACCAAGTCCTCTGCCTTTTTTGAATGTAGTCTATTGCACTTTATTGAGTAGATGGAGTATGTGCTCCAATTCCTCTCAAATGAAGATGAACTAGCAACCTATTAAGACCAAATTAAATAGTTAAGAGTTACAAAATTTAACTAATTAAAAATATAAATAAAATTATAAAATATAAAACTTAAATTTAAAAGATAAAAGATTTTGACTATAAAACTTACTCGAGGTAAAATTTTGATTGCAAGAGGTTGTAGGTACGTGTATGCTTGGCCATGGAAGTACCGCCAACTATGAGCATTGACAATGTACTTGTCTCGAAGAGCATCAAGACCACAATCACTGGAGCATGCAAAACCCATGAACTCAGCCCTCACTACATCACGTTGGTCACATTCAGTGAAGAGTCTATGAAGTGCTGCCTTGTACACTTGAGCCACTTCAGCATCTCTATATGGGGCAACTCTTGTTGTCACAAAAAGTAACTGAGCACTATAGTATTTGGGACTCAATGCAAAAGCAAGCTGTAGTGGAGTGGTCATTTGGTTCCATCTCTCTATAATGATTTTGTGTAGCTCTTTAAAGAACTTTTCTTCAGGATCTTGCTCTTTTGCATTGATGATGGATTTCATCTTCTCAATCATTAAGTCGATGCCATCATATACTTCACCCAAACAAGGTCTATCCATGCCAGTATAACGGGTCATGCTCAATATGGGCTCAGTGAAATTGAGGAGATACTCAACACGATCGCACCAAATGTCATCTAGGATCATTTGCTTAACCTTAGTTGCCCTTGCAATGCTAGATTGCCTCCATATGGACCAATTAGGGCTGATGACCATATTAGAGAGCGCCTCACAAACCTTTAGAAGTCATCTCAACACAAATGTGTTGGAGGCAAAACGGGTCTCAACAACCTGTTTGAAAATCAAAATAAAATAAATTTAAGTTTACAAAAATTAAATAAAAAATAAAAAAATATTACTAAAGTGAAACAACATTGAATTCCAATTCATTCGCATAGACACATCTTGCTATGTTTTGATTGACAATCTCTCTAGCTTCATTCTAAAATGGATGGCTCTCTTATGTGTAAAGGCCACAATTTTCTCTTTAGGTATGGACATAAATGGATGGCTCTCTGTAGGTGGAAAATGAGAAGGTGGTGTAGGGGGCTTCATCCCTCAAGATCCTTTCTTTATCAAAGGATGACTTGATCCACGGTCTGTTGCTTGGTTTGCTTTTTTTTGCTCTTCAATATATGCCAATACTTGGGTTTTTGGAATGCCTTTATTATCTTCACCTGGACAAGATTTGATGCCTAGTCCAGGGATCTTGCACAAGTTGCCTTTCACTTGACTATATGAGCTCGAATATCTAACTTTACAATGACCACAAATTCAAATATAACCTCCACCACTTGCAAGTTGTTGAACTAGTTCAACATATTTCCAAAGGGGAGAGTTTGGGTCTGTTTTGAAACGGGATTGCTTCGTGGAGCTACAAACGGTTGCCATTGTAATACCTAAAGCAGCAATTTCAATTACAATAAACAACACATTCCATTTATTCAAAATTTCAAAATATTGAAACTAAATAATTTAATTCATTTAAAAAAATTAAACATGTGTCATAGATACCTAGAAGAATGAAAACAAAACAAAAACTTCAAAATAAAACAAAAGAGTTCATTTGTTAAAAAAAATGTAGAAAAACAAAAACCAAATAACTTCAGAAAACCTACCTCTTTTGAAGAAATCTTCCTCTATGATCTTCTTGGCAACAAACAAACGCTTGCAAGTGCTTAGGAATAGCACAACAATTAACTTCGAACATTCACTGATCAATCTTCAACTCTATTCGTGCTTTGAGAAGCAAGAAAGTAAGTTCAACAATGGAAGTAAAAAGTTTTGTTTTTCATTCACAAATTGATAAATTAGTTTGTTTTTGCCTATTAGATGTTTTAGGAGGCATAAATTAGGGTTAGAGGCTTTTTTTAATGTTTAAAAGTAAACAAAAGTCAACAAATAATAAAAAACTCCAAAAAGGCGTCCAAAACCGTGCTTGGGCTTGTGAAGGGGCTGGGTTCTCCCTGGGTTTGGTAGGGCCGGACCCATAGGTTGTGGACCGGCCCTGTCCGGACCCATAGAGTACTGGACTCGGACTAGGACCTGTAATGTCCCTTACCCAGTTTGACCTAGAATTTGCTTGTTGATTAGGTTTAGGGTTTCATCTTTTCAAACAAATGTTTCCTTTAACGAAGTGATCTTGGATTGAAACCTGCATTCACCATATGAACCACATTTCCACATATACATATGTCTGTTAGCATTAATATCTAGATATCCAAATTTAAATATAGTCATAAATGCAGTTATGAAGACATGAGGAGTGCCTTGGGTGGATCCACCTTGAAGCCTTCTTGTTAGGCATGAGAGGTTGTTCACCACAATCCTCCTTTCCCAACGGCTCAGTACTTGCATTCTCCACACATGGCAGTACCTCGGAAAACACTGGTCCTTTTAGGAGAGGAGGGAAACCCTAAGGGGCCAAGGGCCTACGGCCTACCACCTCCTATTGTAAATCCCGTGTCTCGAGCCTATGTAGGGCAAAACCCTAGGTGGGCCTCCCATCCTTCATGACCAAACCCATGCCTTGGGCCTACGGGCCTGAAGGTGGGGTTTTTAGGCAAACCACTTGGCGAATGCTTCCCCCATCCTAATAGGGTAAAAACACGGAGCAAACAATCTTTGGACAGTCACTTGTGCATTTACTATTGAATTATCTATATGCATGTATCATGTTTGAGAGTATTATATGGATGCATGAAAATGAAACACAATGCAAAAAAGTATATGGATCTATATTACTACAACAATGCCAATTCTCATCATATTTAGTTTGTCTATGATCAATGATACTATCCAATGTAATATTAACAATGATGGAAACTAAATGCCACTATATCATACCCTTTAGTTTCATTTATGGTCATGATAATGCTAAAGGAACCATCATCAATTCATAAAACTATTATAATATTGATAACATCAAAGGAAAACATTGCACCAATAATCAAATGAGCAATATTAGTTTCTTATATTCAAAATATGCTAAATATTATTGCTAAGTGAGTACATCACTTGAGTTGCTATATCTCTCCATGTTTCCTTACTCGCATCCTTCAACCTTATACTGAATTGATCATAGGATGAGGACAATTCATAAATATACATAATCTACTTATGTTTATATTAAAGAGTCATCATTACTTATAAGTATAATTATTGCATAGTCGTGTACATATATATACATATATATATATTTTTTTTACTTATATCCATTAGTATTCATATATATATGTTTATATAATTATTCTTTCCTTATTCATATATATTCTTTATTCATTGCATATTATTTATTATAAAATTTATCTATATCTATGCATATATACTTGTATGCCTATTAAATAAATAATATATATATATATTAAACGGCTCTATATTCCAATGCATAACAATCATTGTTGTTGCTGTTCTGAATTGCAGATCGTATTTCTCAATGTTTTTCCCTCTTCCTTATTTTCCTTCCTTCTATTTATACCATTTAAAGTAGGTGACTCATGGGGGGAATGTATTGTTTGGTGAAAGAGGTGACTTTTCATAAAATATATCCCTTTGTTAGATTTAATTGCTGCCTTTAGAGGCTTGTTATCACAATAATATCTATTTTAAAAATAATATATTATTACTAATAATTATGATATTTCAGATTATATACTTATTTTATTATTTTATTTTGATGTTTCATTGAACATATTTTAACATTAAAGTATAATAATAAAACCAATTTGCTAATATCTTATTATTATTTTATTCTAATGTATTACAATCTTTGATGTGTAATTAAAATAATATTTATTTATTATTATTATTTTTGATATTAAGTTATTTAATACTAGAATGTAATAACAATAATTTTTCTATATATTATGATTATATTTGTTATTTCATATTTATATATTTTTATATTGATATGGTACACATTTATTTTATATTTAATATTAATATTGCTATTTATTTAATTTATTAATTTATTTGTATTTTAACATTTGGTCTTTATGGTATTGCTATTTCGAGGACATGACATGACCCTAGCCTTAACCCCAGCGGACTGGTAACATATTTATTATTAAATCCTATTTCAAAAAGGGGACATTATAGTAGGGCCTATAAAAGCATACTTGTTTGGTAGAATGTTTTTTTGTGAGATAAATATTTATATTATATCAACATAAAAACAGTTACATTCATAATCATTTTCTTTTTATCTCCAAAGGCTTCTAAAATTTCTTCATTTTAACGCATTCATGCAACAAAAATCCCCTTTACAACAATACTTACTAGTGCAACCATTAAATAGTTAATACACTATAAAAAATCTTTTTCTTAAGTTTGGATGCATGGGTTCAAAGTGTGAGCTGGATAGAGTATGTGCACCCCATAGTCTAAGTAGGGTTAGATAGATAGGGTGATCTCATATGTTGTAAGGTATATATCCTCTAGTTTAAGCATGGTTATGTGCACAAGGCACTAGGCATCGTGGGATAATAAAAATACTCTTTATATCCTTTTATTAAACTATAATTAAAAACTTGGCAAGTTAATCACCAACTGGTGAGTCAAATACCTCAAGAAAGTTACTCATCCGATAACTCATTGAATTTTGTTGAGTATTCTTTAAAGCACTCCAGCTAGCAGAAAAAATATTTTAAAAACATTGTTTTTCGTATCTGTTTTTCAAAATTTTCCCATTGTTGTGGATTTGAACTACTTTTGATAAATTTCCTATTTATGCAAGAACTAAATTCATTTCTGATGCCATTTACCACTATTTTGCTGTTATCTAAGTTTATTTTATGAATTTATGTGTTTTTTAATATGTTGAGTTTTAGCTGAGTCTTGAGTCCAAGTCCGAGTTTTAAACTATGCCTTAAACCAAACAGAATGGCACTAAGCGCCCCTGAAACCAGCATCAATGAAATTAAGCAAATCATAATTAAACAGCCATAAAAAGTAAAGTTTTGAACCTGACAAAACTTGTTTACAAGACTGTTTTTATGGTGCCCAGTTTTAAAATAAATTCTTTGAGCTTTCTTTGATTGTTTTACTATAAATTTTCTTGTATTAGGTTATGGTTGAAAATTCATAGCTAACAGATTAGAGGAAATGTGTTTTATCCTTAGCTTCAGTAAAGTTACATGTCCTATGGTTTCTTTTTTTTTTAAGGCATTGTTGGGTGGGTCCATCTACCAATTTCACTGTATAGTTTGTATGAGTTGTTACTAGGTTTTGTAATCATGATTTGCACTTGATAGTGGGTACATTGTAATCCTGTTAGTTTCAGCCTATGAAAGTTAGGGATTGTTTTAAGTTGTGATTAAAAATGGTACAGATTTATCTAAATTCTTAAAAGTTAAATCTAGACCGAAATCCCTTGTTTATGTATTTGACCAAGGGTGTCCTCTCAAGGCTCTTATTCATTTTTAGAAGAGTTATGTAGAAGCTTCAAGTTAATGGTTACATGGTATGATAGATTAGTTAATAATCATTTTAAAAGGGCCAGTGCTTCTGCCATGTTGGTGGTGTATATGAAATATCCCCTTACAATTTTTTCGTTTTTTGAGCACAAGATTTCACCCGTTAATGTTAGAGAAATGATAAACCAATTGAAAGCAACCCTTCACTTTTTGATCACCTAGATCCCAATGAGGGCAAGGTGAGAGCATATGGTGGAAAGGGGATCATTAGATGAAATTTAAACTGAAAGTTGGAAATACAATATGATGACGGCTCAGTCGATCAGCTAGAAATGCAATGCAACTCGACCACTTATTCAACGGGAGTGGAAATATAAAGTATTGAAAGTAAATGTTTGGGAGGCTAGCCGACCCCTTCCGCTTTTTAGCGGGTAGTACAGAAAAGTAAAGTGCTGAAAGGAAATAGACGGTGAGGCCAATCCCTTCCACCAAACGGTGGGAATGGAATTAAAGAGAAAAACTGAAATATAAAGACGGCGAGGCTAGTCTCTTCCACTAATAGTGGGAATATAAAAGATAAAGTGCAGAAATGAAATGACTGAACTAGTACTACTGATAACAGCCTTACAAAGTGAAGCAAATCTGCAAATTACAATGAGATTAAGATATCCTATGATCACCAAAATATTAGAGCATAATCTCCTAACAAGTACTTGATATCCAACATATGAAATATGGCCAAAATGACTGAAATAACAGGTTTGGCATAAAATTGCAGCAAATTGAAACACCAAACCAGCAAGTACAAATTTCACCTTTATGCTCGTAACTTCGCCAATACTCCTCCGAATGATGTCAAACCAAGTGCAAATGAAGCATATGAGAAGGGCGACCAAATACCAACCAAGAAACAACATCAAACAACCCCAAATTATTTTTGCACGCTTCCCAAGGCAAATCTGGGTATGGAACAACCTCTAGGGCTAGGGCGACTAGCTCTAGAAAAATAAGGACTCAACCAAAAGTTCTGAAACTTGCTGAAAGGGGGGCGCCCAAGGTAGGCACAAACATGGGATGAATATGTAGAACCAAGCAAAAATAGTACAAGGAGCTACGATAAAAAATGTGCTTCAGCCAAGCACCACACCATCATCACCAAAACTGATAAAAACTCTCCAAAATCAATAAACATCAAAGAACTTCATCTTCACTAAGCTCAATCTACTCTTCAGAGTAAAGAACAGTCTCTCAATCCGCTAGGTACTGTCTTGCAAGTACGAAACTGAGAAGGGGCTAGGAGGTATGCGTTCCTCGAAGCAAGGGCTTGGAGAAATTTCAGCAACACTTCGTTATATTAGCAATGGATAGATAAAAAGTGAAGGCAAGACCTCTTATTTATAACTTTTCTCAACTCTAATTCAAATCTTCTTTTCCCTCCAATTAGGGCGCCCAAATGAGGATTCACATTTCATTGTAATTTGCATTTTGACTTCATCTTGACCCCTTCTTGACTTAGGCATCCAAAGGCATACGAGAAATATAACTTTTAAATAAAATGCAATGACTCACAAGGTTAGGCATCCAAAATGGCTCAAATGAAATAACTTTATAAAAACCACTTATCTCTCCAAAAGTTGCGTCCCATTTAGCCTTGGTAAATTTTAACTTAAAACATTATAATTTCCAACTAAGGCATCCATAATTGAAAATCACTGAAGCCATGGCCTGCCAAAACAAGCTCCAAGAATGTTGGAGACCAATTGCTCATTTTGCCTTGCCAAAAATAGCCACTGCACTGGAAAGTTGAACCACTGCTAAAAATAGCACTACCAAAAATAGCAAGTTTGGAAAAGTCGCCTGATGCAGATGCATGTCATACCACCTTGAAGCTCTTTGAAAACCCAGAAAGACCTAGAGACCATTTTGTAAAACTCCTGCATGCAAACCTCTGAATCCACAAAAGAAGCCTCCTAGAAAATAGGAAACCCTAATTCAGCCTCTGACTAGCCTACGGGCATCCGAGAATAGGCTAACAGTCATTGGAAAGCGTAGTGCTAAAAATTGGGACATTACAGTATACCAATCCCTCACAATCTAGGTAAAAACCATATTAATTTAAGGTCTCTAATAAGCTCGTCTTCTAGGAGATATGTTTCCCTAAATTACCTCTTGCCATCTTATTTCTCATCCTTACTTTATTAAGGCTGTTCCTGTGATCTTGCAAATTGGCTACATTACATGGGTATTTAGGTAATGGTCCCGTCCAGAGGGCTATAGTAATTTTCTGAGCAGTTGGTGCTAAGAAAAAAATTGAGTGCTTTGTGGCTGAATGTGAAACTCTATCATGAAACATGAAATTCTGGCTCTCTGCTGCATTTTAAATTTTTTCATGACTCTTAATTCAAACCATGAAAGAAAATTTATCAAAATAAAATCATTACACTTGTGCTTCCATTTGACAAAAATATCCCTAAATATTTGAGTAGGAGCTGCAAAGTTCCAGCACCTTCCTTTGAGAGGTGCTCAAAACATTTGGCCAAAAATTTGTGTTTTCTAATTTTAAAGGCCTAAATTCAAGATTCTTTGGTTTTCCTGTTTCAGGGGTTTTAAGGGTCACCTGGGAAAGAAAAATACTAGTAGTAGTTCTTCCCACGGGATCGGATCTTAACCAAGGGTTCCTATGAGTGATTATTGAGTCTAAAATGAAATAATGATTAATAAAGAAATAATAAATTTTATGACTGTAATTTTGTTTTGTCATTGCTGAACAAGATAAAATAAAAACTAAAAATGAATATATCTTTTAGTTTGTTTTAAAATGTGTGGTGTTCTAAACTTAAAGGTTCCAAAATTTTAAAGTGTAGATGAAATTGATAGGAGCCTCTAAACTCTTTCTTTTGTTATAATCTGTGGTTGTCAGTTTTATATATATTGTGCAATCCTGTTTTGTTTTAGAAAGTGGCTGGAAAATGATGGGGAAAGGGTCCATTATATTAACTACACCTTTCTGAGGCTTTATGCCAATGAAGCTAATATGGGCCAATTTTGTGATGGTCAAGTCAAAGTCAAAAGAATTATATTTTTCTCTGTTTTATCTTTGTTTCTATATGTGCACATACACACATTTTGACATATATTCCATTAACATATAATTTAGCTGGTAGATTTTGATTTTTTAAACATCTGCTCCATTATATCTCATTCCTAGTTCAAATAATAAGCTGGGTACTTGGAAAGATTGGATACATCATAGATGCAGCGTCTGATCCATATGAGATATTATTTTATATAATTCTTTAGTCTGGCTTTTATTTGATTTACTGCTTAGAGCATTGAAGTAGAGACATTGTGGCCAAGAAAAGTAAAGCTTTGAATGTGAAAAAAATATAGTTATTTGCATGTGGTGGTCTTCCTTATGTATTGCACAGGGAACGTTACTGGTACCAATTTAATGATGGAAAAATGGATAGATTCCCAATTTAGTATGCTGCCACTGCTAAAAATCAACTTTTTTTGGATGTCTGGACGTGACCGGCATTTTTAGAAGTATTTGGAGAATATCCTTAGATATCTGAATGATATTAGTTTAAACTTTATACAATTCTTCAGTCTGGCTTTCATTTGATATTCCGCTTAGAGCTTTGAAGTATGGAGAATGTTGACAAGAAAATGACACTTCTAATGTAAAAAAGCTATACTTATTTGCATGTGTTGGTATTCCTTAAGTACTATGTAGTGAATATTATTGGCACTAATGATGGAAAAATGGATAGATTCCCAATCTAATATGCTGCCTTTGCAAAAATTAACTATTTTGATGTTTGGACATGAACAACAGTATTATAATCATTTGGAGAATTTCCTTAGATATCTGAATATACTTCAAAATAGTGAGTTTAATCCTAGATGCAGTTTTGTTGCAGATTCTCACTCTTTTGATGTTTTATATTCTTCATTATTGTTTAAGAGTAAAGTTTTGTATCATGTTAATTTTTGACCAAGCAAAGCTTGGTAAAGGTAAAACTTTGTAAAGTAGGGCACTATGCGTTTTTGCGTTCAGGGCTACAGTTTTGATGTCCACAACAGAAGATTTTTGGAACTGAAGTTTTGATAGGAAGATTGTTCAGTACCCTTTTAATCTCATTTTTTTCTTTCTCTGTAAGCTGGAGTGTTTGAATATCTGTAGTGTACACTCGATTGCAGATTCTTGTGGAAACGGGTGTAATTGGAAGACAAGCTAGTGGGTCTGTTAAAGTGACAGATGGAGAGACTGTAAGTGAAATTTGCCTTTTCCACTGGTTCATATAAAAAATAAATGACACTGAGCACTCTGTGCAGCTAACATTCCATTCAAGAAGATGATTTTACATCTCAAATGTATCTTTCAACTTTGGTGGGCATGCTATATTATTTTAATCATATTAATATCAGATACAAAATCATGCCAAGATGCAGCTTCGGAAATAATTGACAAAGAAATATGCATGCAATGTATGTTAACTATTGTTCTTAAACCAATTTGAAGAATATCATAAGTACATAATTGAAGTTCTGTATGTCCTACAGGAAAATAAAAAGATATTTGAGAACTGTTGTACAGCACTGAGATTTAGAGCTTTCTCATTTTTTTTCCCTTTTGAATTTTTTTAACACCTTAATTAAAATCAAATTGTTTGATGAGAACTGAAGAAAGTAAATGTAATCAAGTGCTGTAAATATACAACATGTACAATAAGCAGAATTCCAAGCAATGTGCAAATGATGAAAGAAAATTTATATGAATTGAAATTTTAAATTGTTCAATCAAATGAAATCTGTCCTGCAGATGACAGGTATTGGAGTTGATAAGAATATAACACAGAAGATTCGAAAGGATTTCAGATTAAACTCAGGGCAAAGCAAATTATAAAATCTGAAACTAAAGAACATAGATAACACATTAAGAAATTGTAAAAGACATATCCATTTGCAGCATTGATATTCTCCTTGAAACTCTATAAATGTAAACCACTTACAAAGAGTAAATACTTCAACAAAAATATGTCACACGCATCAATCTCCAGGAAATAATGCTTGAACATCTCAAAATAAAAAGTTTTAAATGTCTAAAACTGTATCACTTCCTATAAGTCTTTCAACATATTTAAAACTTCTGGACGGTTTGGCTGCCTGTAATTAAATTGTTGCTAGCTGCTGCCCCAACTGGCTTGTTACATATGAATTTAGGAAATTAAAAGTGGAACCAATTTTTCTGAATTCAAAAAGGTTTACATTTTTGAATTTTGCCTTTAACTATAACCTGCATTAACTTCATTTTTTTTCTTTCTTTTCCACCTTGCAAAAACTCACTCCAACTCTTGTGTAAACTGCAAAAAAAAACCTCCTACTTGTCATTGGAGAACATTGTTAAATGGAATGCTCGATTTCAACTGACGTGCCCAAGTGAACATTTTGATGATGATGATGAGCCAAATGATTTTAAAGGCTTCTTGAAATTTTGCACAGACATTCAGCAGAATTGAAGTGAATTAAATAGAGTTCTAACAAAGGTTCTTACAACATTTCAAAAGTTATGGATTTGCAAGTAAAAATGCTAATTCCAGATTTCAGGTTGCAAAGGGAAAACCTGTTTCTAGAAAAGGCATTTTTTCAGACATTAACTATTGAAGTGAATGCACTGAAGAAGAAAGTCACTGTATGTAGCAGTTCAGAAATTCATAATTCCAAGAACATAGTGGGCCCCATCAAAGATATCAAATTATATTGTTTTATTAGGATTTAACTACATAGTTTTCAAGTCAAACTCATTGATCCATATTTCATAAGTAGTGGTTCACACAAACTCATTTCTAAGAAGCATGGATGGTCTAGTTAGCACGTATTGCATCTAGGTGATGCTTAGAGGGATGAAGGATCACAACTTTTTGGGAGGTTACCCATCCCAATACAACTCCGACTCAATTGCGCTTAACCATGGAGTTTCCCCCAAGATCAAGCCCACTTAGTTTGCTACCCCATTTGCTTGTATTGATCTAACTGATTCATCCTTTGAATTACTTGATTTAAGATATTTGAGATTATATCATGTAAGCCCTAGAATGTAGTTACTGCCTAAAACCTCTGTATCATTATGAACTAAGTCAATGAATTTGTGAGCATTGTCTGTGAATATATGGCTATTCACCAACAATGAATTAGAGTAGGTCAGTCATTGTTTCAAATTGACAATTTTCTTTTTTTGTTTTGCATTTCTCATAGTAATTCCAAAGCTTAACCCATGGACATGTGGGCCAGAGCCACCTGAGTTGATGCTAGTGTGGCTAGAGGGGTACGATTAGCATTAGCAATAACTTCCTAAATAGTATCTACAAGAAACTCTTGTGTTTCAATTTTTTTTTCTTTGTATGTTTTCTCTGCTTTAAAGCGTCCTTTTTCTTAGATTACTTGAAATGTTGAATATAAACTATTCTACACTTGCTGTTGTCTCTGGTTTGTCTTTGATAGTATAATGCAACCCAAGAGGGTCCAACTTCTACTCTCTTTAAGAATTCTTTACTCTCAACCTTCACTTGAACATTAATTCTATTATAATCTCTTGGTTGGTATTTTCCTAAGGAGCAAGGCTTTATGATATGTTTTTCACTAGATGCAACTATTGGGTCTGGTAATTTGGTAGATTTAATTTTGACGGACTGTTGATAGGTTGAACTGAAGATGACATGTCCATGGGGGAACTTGAATCTTTTGGAGTGTTTGGAATGAAAGGGACTAATGAAGAGACAAATGAATCTGAGGTTAATAGTGATGAAGATTGTATTATGGAAGGGGGTTGTAAATAGAAAAATATCATGTGTGATGTGAGATCTGGATGGTTCACATTGCACAAAAGGATTGGACAATAAGTCTCAAGGCTTGGGAGTAGGCTTCGATGGAAAAACATGGTATTAGAGCCTTAGGAAGAGCGAGTAGATTTAACATACGTTAATTTGTCACAATCAAGAATGAAGGTTCTCCTTCCCTAGTCAGTAGCTCTTGTGGTGGCTGTTTAGAGATCTTAATTGCAATTTGAGTGAAAGTTCCTTCAAATTCTGTTTGCAGAGCTGTTGAATATACTTTTTCAATTTGCTGCCTTCTTTGGTTTTTCCTTGACATCCACAAAATGTCTAACATGCATGAACTCTCCTTCCTTAGGGTCATCGATATGACCATAATGCTTTTTATTATACTGACACTAATTTGATTGAGAACGAGAATATAAGAGAAGATGCCATACCAATGCGAGGGCTTGCAGAAATGGTAGAACAAGTGATTTTTGCAGCTTCACATTGCTCTTTTCTTCTCTTATCTCATTGAATTAAGCTGTTTTTTGGTTTGCCTGTGTCTTGAGGTTGTAGATCTGGTGTTGAACACCAATTTTGGCCTTTGGTCGAGTTTTGGCTGTTTACTCATGGAATGAATTCCAACATACGTGAGGAGTAAAAGAGAATAACTTACAGAACATAAGACCGTACTAGAATATAATGCATAAAATCATCACACTTGTCTTAATTGATTGAACATATGCCAGTACAATCATAACATGAATAACCATAGCAATAGTACCAATTGATTACATGATTTTGTTTATCAGTTAGTTTTTGCTGTGTTTGGTGCTCTGTTTTCAAGTAAATGCTAGTTTCTTTGAGCTAGTATGCTAGTGAAAACCAAATAGGGCATACATCATGCTCTGTTATTGCTCTCGTGTGCCCTAGTTGCTCCTTGGCTTTGTCTGGGCTGTTGTCATGGCAGTATGGCTTCATCCCTACTTTGCCTCTTTCTCTTTCTTTTCTTGTAATGCCCAACCCCAAATATTTTTTTCTTTGAGACTCCACTACTGCTGTTATGATTTTCTGAATATGTTTGTCTTTGTTTTCTCATGTGTTTCTCATAGTATCAGTGTGCCAATGAAAGATACATAGAACTGAAACTAACAAGAATCTTCTTGAAGGAAAGCCCCAAATTTCTTTTGTTTTCTGAGCCTCACCACTGCTGTATGGAAGGGTTTGTTTTCTGTTTTATTTTATTTAATGATTGTTGAATGTTTTCACTCACATGCCATACATGATACGTTGATACCAAATGACACATAAACCAGTGCAAATGTAACATTTAAATAACTAGCTGGGAATGTCTTCATTCAATACAATAAGCAGATTTTCAAAGGGGATTTAAAGAGCAGATTTACATTGTTCATAACAGAAATTTAAAGAACCTTCAGACCTGGCATAAAGCATAACAGCAGCAGGATAAACCCTCTTTCAAGGCCAATGACCAGCAGCCATAACATGAACCTTCGTACTCTTTGAAAGGCACGTCCAACCCCTTGTGTTTTAGTCACCAATGGCGAACTGAAGAGATGCTACCAGCCACCTGCAGCTTGTTCTTGACTTCCAGCCAAGCCGCCCCAGCTAGAACAACTTGACTTGCTCTAGAAAATCAAATACTTGTCCAAAAATCACATTCTAGTACTTGAAATGATCACCATGATTAGAGCCATCTAAAGAGCCAATACCCTTTTTGATCTAAAAATCCTTCTCAAGATATGAGCAGAAATGTGGGTTTTCAGGAGCAAAACCAAGTGTCTTGAAACCATTAAATAATCACCAAATAGCCCTAAACTTCACCCGATCGATGCAATGTCATCACAAGCCAAAAACTCACTAACCCACTTCAAAAATGATAAAAAATCTTCATCCAAAAACTCTGTAATCTGCCACTTTGAAGCACAAATGAAGCTCTTGTGTGAAGCCTCCAAATTCCTCTCCTGATGTGGTCTTTCACACATGAAGAAAGGTGTCCCTGCAGAGGTTTTCATCTCAGCAAGTCAATCTAGAACCCTCAAAGCCCAAGCCTCAAGAGAAATGTACGGCTAGGTTTCAAATCCAAAACATCATATCGAAATAAGCCTCCAAAATGAAGTTTTAAAAGATTCATTTTCTCCAGTTAGGGCGACCAGCTCAATGCCCAATTCCACGCCCTTTGAGACATTATAATTTCAATTTAAAATGAATCACCACCAAACATTAGCTTTTCACTTTAATTTTATTTTAACTCCATGCTTGGGCGTCCATCCTTAACTAGCCTCATTTAAAAAGATATAATTTAAAATCTTTTACCTCAACTTTAGCTTTTATTAAAAAATTAACTCTTTTCTCTCATTGGCTTCCACCTCCTTAATGCAATATAAAATACTTTTAAAGCTCCTTTTAAAACGACTTAAAGTCGTTGCACTAGCCAGCAAGGTACAAAAATGTCCCCTTCATGACCCTCAACTAATAAATATAAAGTTACTTCATTAAATCCAATTTTGAAGGAGAAATAAAATATTAATTTGTCTCAACCTTAGAACTGATGCCTCGAATATAAAAGCCGCTGAGAGATAACCCTGACCGAGTCCTGCCTGCCCAGAATGGCTTACTATTTTTAGAAAGTCCTAAAAATAGTAAGTAGTGCCCTAAAACCCGAGACAGAGAGAAACTGAGGAGCTCGAAAGGGCTCATTGAAGATAGAAGCACAATACCAGACCCCCTGCTAAAAATAGCACTTACTATAAATAGTAAGTGTATCTGAATCAACTCAAACTGACAGAGGACATCGTAAAATGGGGACATTACATTTCTTCATCCACAACGACATCTTGTGTTGAAATTGATGACCTTTGGTGGAAGCTCCCTCCCAAAGCAAGCTATATTGAAGCTCCTGCAATCACCAAATCTATTGTGATGGCCTCAAACGCTTGTGTGCCCAAGCTTGACTCCACATCATTGGTAGAGGTTCTTGTTGAACGTGTGGATCAGTTAGTTGAAATCCTCCTAGATTGTGCCCTTGTTAGTTGCTTCATTGGTCTTTGGTTGAGCCCATTGGCACTGGAATAGTGAATGTCATCAGTTTGGGTATGAAAATCATTGCTTTCAAGATGTTATTATGTGGATAGGGCTATTTCATGGTTATTTTTGAATCCAAAGTGAAATGAGATGTCATATTTCAAGGCGGACCATGATTTATGGGCTCAGGTGACCTGCTCTTAAACTTTTGGACTGCATGCTTCAATTTGCAAGTAGGTGTGCTTGAAAAAGTTTTCCCTATCTTTCATTATGTCTTGGAATAAATCTTCTTTAGAGATCAATGAATAAAATAGGTAAATTTTTAGATTGGATCGCTCCCAAATCCTATAATGCTGCATGAGCTCACATTTGTCTGCAGGTCAACCTCAAAAAGGGTCTGCCTAAAGCCATTAAGATTAAGGTTTTGGATTGTGTGCACACTTAGCTTCTTGTTATGAACACTTGCCCTTTCAAATGCCTCTTTTGTCATGAATATGGACACTTCTTTATAAAGGTTCTCTTGTTGTGAAAGAGTTGTCACCCAATGAAGCATTCCAAAAGTCTAGAATAAGAAAAGGAATAGAAGGTCTAGGAGAAGAAACTGAAACCTAGATCTATTTCTCCACCTCTTGAAAGTTCAAACAAATTTGTTGCTCTATCCTCATATTTGGAAGTTGTTCATTTTGTCTTAGAGCCCATGGATGAACCTCAAGATCAAGACAATTAAGGTGCTTCTCACATTTCCCTCTTGGATCATTAGACCTTGATTGATACTCTACTTGTAACTACTTTGGGTGATACAGATGCAAGCATCAAAGCTGAAACAATTGAGGATTTTCTTGTCCTTGGGACTAGCCTTGATCATATTTTCATGAGATTGTGTAATGTCCCCATTATAGCTCAGTTCAGGAGCATGTTGAGGTAGCCTATCTCTTGGACCCTTGTAGGCTGATAGGTTTTGGTTAGAGGGTCAGTGGCCTTATTTGGTGGGTTTTTTTTGTTTCCATCCTTTGAGTTCAGTGATTGGCTCATAGTAGGCCTTGGCAGTTTAGTGATTGACAGCTTTTGACGGCACGCTAGTACGATGGGTTATGACCAAGATATTAATATTTCAGTGAAATTAAAGCGTTTTTACCTTATTTGATGGAATATTATAAAGTCAACTTGATTTTATAATAAAGTATCACTTAAATTTATTTAAGTGAAAATTAAAACACTTTATCAAAAGGGGCGCCATATTATTTAATCATTGACTGTTGAAAAGATATAAAATACATTTAAATGTATTTTAAAGTGAAATTGGTGTCACTTTATGGAAATGCGTGCCTTTTTGGCCTTATAAGGAAGCAAAGGAAAATTCGAACTCATCTTTTGACTATTTGATATTTTCTCTTTGGCTTTGGCTGAGCTTGGTTTCTCTAAGACAAGGGTTTCGGGAGATTTATCTTTGGAGAGCGACAATTCTTCACAGATCTATGATTGTGAGACTGTGAAAGATCAGTTGAATGATTGCAACAACGGGAGCTTCAATTCAGGAGTTCTTCAGTGCTTTAAATCAACATTTTCTATATAGTATTCAGTAGTTTTTCAATAAAAGACAGGAGGGTTTGAGAGATTGGTGTCATTCTTCATCTGGTGGACATTTCAGCTTCATGGCCATACCTTCCTTGTTGAGGACGTGATTTCTCCTTGAAGTGCGTGGCTCATCTATAAAGGGCGTTTGAGATTTTGAGGAGAAACACCTTCTTTCTTGAGGGTTTTCCATCTTCTCCTTTGGCGCCTAGCTACTACAGTCCATTTGCTTCAGTTTTCAAGCTGGAGATTTCATTTTGTAGCCTTCTACACTGGAATTTATCAGTTTTCATCATTCTTGGCTGGCAAACTAGAATATTTTCTTAATTAAATAATCTGTAGCATTTCGGGTATGTCTATCATATATAATCTCTTTGTTACGGTTATTTAATACCTTCTGCACTTTCATTTTGTCAATTTTAGCTCAGATCTGAGTTTTATGAGCAATTATATGAAATCGGCCCTTCTACTTCTGTCTAGAAACTTTCCCAAAAAAACTTCAAAAAAACACAAAAAGATAAGCAAAACTACAGGGTTTGAGTTGGGAGCCAGTAGGGCTCATCACAAATTGTTTTCCAAAATAGGTAGAAAAATGAATTAGGAAGTTAGAGTGGAAGAAGCAAAGAAAAATGTTGTGGCCAAAACCTAGGCAATGTTGGAAGGTTTTGTCAAAGGCAAGAAACCTAAAAAGTGATTTTGCTCTCTTGGAATTATTAGGGTTTGGGTGGTGCCTTGAAGAAAAATGCTGAAAGGTCTTATTCATGAATGTTCTCCTACTATTATAGGTGTTTAAGAGACCAAACCAAACCTTCCTAGTGCGATCGACTTATGGGAAATCTATTTGGAATATTTCTAAAGTGGATTTCATTAGTGCTAATGGAGCCTTTGGAAGCCTTCTTATTGCTTGTGGTGCTAGATATTTTAGCAAGATTGATGGATATTAAAGTGATTGTTGGCTTTCTGCCACTTTTGAGACTGAGGGATTTTCTTTCACCTTTTTGAATGTCTATGCCCCCAATTCTCCTATTCACAAGAGACAATGTTGGCTTTCTATCCTCTCTTACATTGAAGATTGGAATGTAAGAACCCTTGCTTATTTGGCCCTGAATTTTTCAGTTTGTGTTGTTTGGCATTTTGTCATACTTTGCATGGAATCTAATTTTCTAAGTTTGCTGATGGGTTTGGATGTCTATCTATTGATTTTTGCTCTATGATTTGATGTGCGATGACATGAAATAACAACATACAACTATATGTTGAAATACAACATGAAAGAACATGAATAGCTTCTTATTTCTCCTTGAAAACAATGTATATGAGACCTAATTAAGTTCTGATCTGATTACAACAGCAAGCTATTCCAGTCTGATTTCAATATAGAATGAAGTACATTGGCAATGCAAAGATACCCGGATACAATGTAGCAATGGTAGTCAACATGCATAATGATATGGAGAAGATAATGGCTGATTAAGGATTGACTTTCAGAGAATTTTCAGACCAACAATTCTCCTATAAAGAATACCTGGAAATGATGCCCAAAAAATGATACCAAAACTGATCCACATTCAAACCCTAGATACCTCCAAGCTGAAATAAAGATTTGACCCAAAAAATGCCAAACCCTAGTTGTCCCAATGCTGCAAAAATTAGATAAAATCATAGATAGCTCCAAAAATTCTGAAAATTATGCCAAATGACTCCAAATAGCCTTCCAAATCAGGTCACCCAACTTAGGATAATTAAATAAAATCTTTAGAGCCCAAAATCTGCAATAACACCTCCAAAATGGGTCTCAAACCCTAACAGCCAACTTGGTAAAATTCTGCTCCAGCAAGTATAAACCCTAGCCATCCCAAATCTCATGAAAATATGACTCAATAAGCTCAAATCTGCAATATCCAATCTTCAACCTGCAAATAAATCTGCAAACCCTAGCTGGTTGAAGCACCAAAAAGGTAGTAAAACTTGCAAATATGCCCAATGTTGAAATATCCCCACTCAAATCTGACCCAAAATTTTCAAACTTCCTTGGGTGACATTTTGTCAAACATGTTGCATGCAAGCTGATGTACTGAATCTACTGACTTGTTTTGAATTGTTTGTGGTTTGTTTTGTGATTGTTTTTGATGCCAAATAATGCTCATAAAATAGAAAAACAATACATATAGGAAATGGAATTGAAAACTAATGAAATATTGCAAGACTTAATTGACATTACAATGCTGATTATGACTGTCATACACAACTGATTACAATGGACTAGGACTGTAATATAATATCAGACCCTACAATGCTTAGAAGTTTAGAACATTACAAATTTAAGGTCTAAGGTAGACCACAATGTTCTACAAACATATCCGTGACTTGAGCACTTGAAGGCTGATGGAAAATGATGCATAACCTAGTCCAAAATGACTGTCAAGATGCTGCAGACACCTTCAGCTGTGACTGATATGAATTTTTCCTCCAATGATGTCTCCAAATTGCTCCTTCAAGTAGGATCCAAGGCTGAAATGCAATATGAAACCCTAGGCCAAGTAAACCCTCCAATAGATATGCCTTGCAACACCAAAATGAATGCCAATGATGGATGATAGCTGATCAAAACTGAAGATGTAAATTTCTGTCAATATGTCTCAAACCCTAGTTGCCCTTCTCCTTAGAAAATTCGCCAAAAATCATAGAAGCCTCCAAAAATCATGAAACTAATTTTTAAGTGCTCCAAACAGACCCTAGAATGTTTCGCCCAAGGTGGCTTGACCAAGAAAAATCTGTAGGTGCCCAAATCTGAAAATCTACCTCAAAACCCTAGCTAGAAGTATGCAAAAAATGTCTCCAATAAGCTCTATGATGAATACTGATTGCATCCACCTCTCAAGACGGGAATGGGGCCATCACCAAACCCTAGTTATCAAGGGATCATCACCTTGAATGGACTGAAATTAGTCTTCAGCCAAGAGATAAACTCAATATGCAAAAGCCAAGTCAAAACATGATGCCAAAATGAAGCACAAAACCTCATTTTAAGAATTTTCCCTAGCCGCCCAAGACAAGGATGACCCAAATAAGATAATAATATTTTTTATTATTATTATTATTTTTTTATTATTATGCCCAAGCGTCTAGGCAGCCACTTAGAGGGTAATAAAATAATATTTTATTTTTCCCTTATAACTCCCAAGGTGGAAGACCCCCTCCTAAGCTCCACTTTATTTTTATAAAATTGTTTTGGCATCATAAAGTGTGTTGTACCCAAAATAATTTTTTGGCATTCTACTTAAACTGAGCTAAATCATGTAAAAATGCCGTCAAAAGTTTGCTTTAGGTCAAACCAAACATAAGGTTTTTGTGGGTTTCTATCAAGGAACATATGGGTAAAATTCTAAAAAATTGAAAATTAGGGTTTTGTGCCCTATTTTTAGGGAAACCCCTGAAAATAGGACCTTCCCGGAAATGATTGAAAATGATTTTGGTGGGATTAATCAACTTCACGATCACACTGGTCAAGTCAGAATCATCAAAAAACATGTTTTACTCTGGTGGGTTTATTCTTATTTTTCAGGAACAAAGTTAGGAGCTTCGCAACTATTAATGGCAGATTGGCTAGTACCAGGTGCTGAGAGCTAAGCTTTAAAAGATTCAACGAAGAAGCCATGGCGAAAAAGGTTTAAAAAGATGCTGTTTGATGAAGGAGATTCTCAAAACGGAAAAGGCCAAAATTTGGCTAACTCTGGAAGGAAGACGCCTTGCTACCAAGGAAGAAATGCAATCAACAAGTCAAAAGGCGCCCCCCTTGTTTCTCATATGGAAAACACTTGAGAAATCAAGTGAATGAATTTGTTGTCAGAGGACGGTGTGTATTGTCGGAAAGATACTAGTTGAGAGACAGAGCACATGGACTCCACTTAGAGATCCAGCAGTCAGAACTGAGGACAGCAGAGAAGAGGGCTGGGGATGAAGTCAAAGTTGCAGACTTGCAATTGGCATACCAATCAGTTACCACCACAGAGAACAAGCAACATCTCTTTGCTTGGAAAGAACAACTGGCATACAAGGTGAAAGCCTATGATGCCCATTCTGTGGAGTTGATTGACTACAAACATATTGTCGTAGGTATTATCAACTTCGCAAGAACGTTGGTAATATCCTTCCCTCACATAGAATATCAACATGTCAGATCCCACTAATTAAGGATGTCTAAATTGACTTCCACGATTTGTGGATCTTAGATCTCCACTAAATGTGGATGTCTATTTTGGAGGCACATTTGTAATTTAAGTTCACTTATAGTTAGGTTTCAATCAACTGAGGTAGACTTCCAGTTTGACTTTTGTTTAGCTTCAGTTAACTGAAGTAGATTTCCAGTTAACTGTTTGCTCACCTGCTTTTAGACATAGGAATAATTCTTGCTGATTGGCAAGAACTGATTGTTAACTCAAAGAGATTTTGGGGTTGCCTACTCCTTTGAGTTTCTATAAATAAGAGCCTTGGGCTCATTATTTGTTAACCTTTATTTACTACGCAAAATTGCTGTGCCATTGTTGCCAGAAGCTTGCAAAGTTGTATTTGTTCACTCTTGGATGGGAGTTAGTTGGTTGATCGCAATTGTGCATGATTTCATGCCTTTGCTGTCCCAACCTTTGTAATTCATTGGAAAAGCTTGAAGAAAAAAATCAGATGGCACATGCTTGTTTGATCTAAATATTCGAGTTGTTTCAACGTCTTGTTTTCAATAGCTTATTGTTTCAATCTCCTCCTTGGACAGGGGTTCCTCCTCGGATATTTCGTCATCGATAGCTATTGTTTGATGTTGTTTAAAGATCCAGATCTCAGCCTATACTTCGGACAGGGGTTCCTCCTCTTTAGCAATCCTGATATCCATATCTTCGTACCTTGTTGTTTCTAGTACGTTGTTTCCCAGCCTATACCTCAGACAGAGGTTCCTCCTCCTTGGCAAGTCTCAGATCCAACCTACCGTAAAGAGTGTTTACTTGTATAAAGCCTTATCCCAACGTATATCTGAAAGTTCAAAGCCTCGACCATATTCTAAGGAGACAGCGGATTCAAGTGATCTAACCCATCCATTTCTGCTCCTATGCCCTCATGCTCTGTTAATCTTGAGGAGATAGGATAGTTTAGAAGCTAGCTAGTCATAGTTAAGATTTGCAGAAACCAGAGAAAAACTTAGCTACGACGCATTGTGTTTATGCACCCTTGTGTCCTGCCGTTGAGTAAAAAAGATAGGAACCTTAGTACCCTTTTTTACGTAGAACATCAGCAAAGAGAGATCTTCCTCTATAATTTGAACAGTAGTACTATAACACTTGCAATAGCTTTCTGTTTCCAATAAGCACTCCAAAGGTGCTAATTGAAACGCCAACAAAGTGGGAATTTAAATAATAATAAAATATAATAAATATTATATTTTATTTTATATTAAAAATATAATAAATATTATATTTTATTTTATATTAAAAATATTTCCCTTTTCTCCATTTTGCAAAATCATCAAAATATCTCTCTTGGCCAAAATATCATTCCCTAACCAAGTCGACTAGCTCACGGGAATGGAGAATGAGCTAGTACACAACTTCACACTATCACTTCGAGAATGGGGACATTACAAATGTGAACTCTATTGTGAATCCATTCCTAAAATGACTTAGGTTTTCGTCCAACCCTTTTCTAATATGTTGAAGGTTTTCGTCCTCAAAGATTCAACTGAATTTGAGATTCAAGCCTTTGCAATAATGCATAAGAAATATTAACTCAACAATAGATGCCCAAATGCCTTGCACTCAACTCCTCTTAAAGACTCAAATGAATCTTCCAGAAGAAGGCAACTTGTAACTAACTCTAGTTTCTAGAAGAATACTTTATTTAATATAGTGTCCTTTTTAATGTTTTATTGTTTCCACTTAATTTTAATTAAAATAATCAATTAAAGTCATCCTTGTGAAATAATATTAATTTTTGGGCAACTTAATCAATGAAATATCCCACCCTTGATACGATATTTACTTTCTGAATTTTGCATGTTTGTTTTTTTTTGGTTTTATAGTTTTTTATGTTTTTGTCAGAAAATGCAAGAATTTTAGATATTTGCAAAGATGAACAAACTCTAACAATGCATAAATTAATAACTCAGAATTATATTGCTTAGAAATTACATTGGAATCATACACGAAGATCAAGTGTATATATTGCAAGTCTGAAAATGATTAAACTAGTGCACTAGAACCTCCTAAAGATGGACACCACACTCAAACCCTTTGGAAATTCACCTCACAAATGATGCCCAACCAATGACTTGCCCAAAACTCCTTGAGTGGATGAAATTGCATGTGTAAAGCCTAGGCGTTTGACCCTAGGGCTCCCATGTGCTGATTGTGAAGGTGTATAGCTAGCTATAAATGGTATGGCCTACCTATATGATCCATATGTGCCAATTATGGTGGGTGTAATCAGCAATAAAGGTCTGCAATTTATTTCTAATCAACAATTGAAAAATCTTCCTTTCATTCTCTTCTGAAATTGTCTCCAATAAGCACAATTGCAACTCCTGAATGGAGCTACCTTTAGAGCAATCCTTGGGTGGTATTGCACACTTGTAGATCACTGAATCAAAGAGAATTCTCGTTCTCCAAGATTGAATTTCTGCCAGAAACCCTTGGTTTTCTTCCTCAACATAAAGCTCAAGTAATTTGTAAATGATGAATGAATCAAATGAGTTTTTTGAAAGCTTTTATACTTTTCCCAAAAAGCCACAATTTGCTTTGGCTTTTTAATCTGTTTAATATTGTAAACCATTTGCGTTTGTTGTTCAAATAATATTAACCTCATGTTGGCGTCCCCCTTTACGACTTATTTAATGACCTTATGATTAAATAAAATCATATATAATAAAGGTCATTTCATTAAACCCACTTAACAATTAATTATTATTAAAGTTTACACTTTAATAATAATAAATAAATCATAACTCCATAAAAGCCCAATATATCAACATTAAACTGCTTCTGCCAACACCTCGAGGTTACCCTTTGATTTTGCTATTCATCATGCCCTGATTTCTTGCAATATTCACAAGAAGGCCTCTCCTTCTTAGATGATTCCCCTTTTGAGAGAGATAATTCTGATTCATTATGTGGCTTGTTCTTTTTCTTCTTTTGCTTCGTTTTAGGATTCCCTGATTCTTTCTATACCTTTGACTCACTAGCCAACATTGCTTGTGACTTGGAAGAATTGATTAGACCTTTTTGCATTAACTTCGCTTCCTCTTGGATTAGGAGATTTTCAAAGTCATCAAATTTAGGATCAACATATGAAGCTCCCATAGAAAGTCGATGGTTATGAAAGCCAAAAACAAACACCAAATACTCAGGACCAAACTTTGATAACACATTCAAAATCAATTGTAAATCCTCTTTATCAATGTTGCAATCTTTTAGCTGTATTCTTAGTTGTTTGATCTTGGATATGTAGTCTTGGATGTGGTAAAGAACTTGAGGATCAAGATTCATCAAATCATTATCAATTTGATATCCCCTAATCTTATCAGTTTTAACATACAATTTCTCAAAAATATCTTGAGCATCTTTAGGTGTTTTACATGATTCAATATGAAATTGTAAATCAAATGAGACTAATGAACATATGCATCCAAGTGTTTTCTCACGATCAAGCTCCCATTTTGCCAATTCTTTAGCATCAGTAGGTTGAGGAATAGTTTCCTTTAGATAGCGAAGACAACCCTTCCCCATGAGATAATTCCATTTTGATTTTCTGTATTAAGCACAATTTTATGGAGTTAGGAGTTCAATTTGAGATTACCCCATTTTAAGAACACAAAACAACCGAAAAAAACCAATCAACCACTGCAAGATTACCCTTTCAAATTACTCAATCAAGACACCCCCCTAGCCATAGTTGAAAAAATCGTAGAAAACTCAGCGAGTTGCACTGCTTCCCGAGTTTTTCAGCCATTTACTCGCCATCAAAACTCTCCGAAAAAATGCAGAAAACTCGCCTACTTAGAAAAAGTCTCCCACAACTGCTAAAATGATGTGTTCCATGAAGGTTTGTGTGGCTTTGATGGTCTTAGTTTGGGTTTCATTGTTAATCCAAAATGATGTACACCATGAAGGGAGCGCGTCAAGGGCCCCTTGCTCCTGCTGGGGGGTGTTTCTCCCAGACCCCTACGAGGGTCATTGCCCCTCGACCTCGCTGGGGGTGTTGCCCCCAGACCCCCACAAGGGGCATTGCTCCTTGACCCCACTAGGGGTGTTGCCCCCAGACCCCCACGAGGGGCGCTGCCCCTCGACCCCATTGTGAGCATTGCCCTCAAACTCCCACTGAATTCATTTGATTTTCTAGGTACTCTCCAAGTCCAGGTTTCCAAGTTTGCCTACAAGTCTTCATCTATAATATTGTCTAGTTCTACCTCTCCTCTAGTTTTCACTAGACATGGGAAGAGGAAGATGTAAATTTGTAAAATATATTAATATAGTATTTACTTTCAGTTTTACAAAAACAATTTGCTATTTTCATTTTGTTTTAGACTATCAGTATCAACACATTCCACATGAGGATGCCATTTTGTACCCAATTCGCTTTCAAATCAATCAAATACAACTAAACTCAGCTTGTTTCTTTTATGTACTCATTTATTGATTCATTGGATGCATCTTATCATTGAATTTTTCAAAAAAATGCGTTTTTAAAGAAATTTAAGCAATTTTTTAAGTTGTCGAGTTTTTCGCTGAGTCGTGTTTTTTGGGCTTGGCAAGTTTTTCAACTATGCCTCCAACAATATATGATTTGTGGCATTTTATAATTAGTGTGATTATAGGTGCCAGTTGCCAACAATAGTGAAGTGGACTTTATCTTAGTGCTTACAGATGCCAAATTTGGTCACAAGTTCAAAGCAAAATTTTTACACAAGATGAGATCAATTTGATTACACCATTGGAAAGTACACAATTATGCACTTTCACAAAAAGTTTCACCCAAAAATGTTACTATAGGAGCAAGAACGGAGCCTCGAAAGTTCTCAAAACTAGAACGGATCAGCAACACTAGTGAGAATCTGCAATTTCTAAAAACACCATGCACCAAAATCAAAAACCATTTGCACCACTACAAAGAGTGCAAAATTCTATCCCAAATAAAAAAAAACTGCTTGAGAAAAGGAGTCCTTATGACCAAGTTATGGGCCTCCAAAGTTTGACTGCAAAATGAAACCTGTCAACGGAGAGGGGGCAAAAAAATCAAATGGGTCGTTGATGCCACTGCTAACGTTAGGAGTGCACAAGATTAAATTTGATGGCTAGGGGGACCGTCATTGTTGAAATATTTCTTCGCCTCACGAAATATTTTGGAGTCGCTCGACAAAATCTTGTCGTGATGCTGCAAAATATTTTGGCTGCCGGGTTTTATGTTTTCGGTCACTTGTTGGTTCATGCACTTGTTGGATTTATTAATTGGCCATTGGGTTTGGTGGTTGGACTTGTGGGTGGCGTGGTTGTAGGGTCGCGTGCCACATGGTGGGTGGTGGACACTACGATACTATTCGTGGTACAATAGAGTACCTACAGTCTACGGATTGCGGGTGCAACCTGCTTTCTAAGTTTTTTCTTTTTGATTTTTAATTTAAAGAAAAATCCTACCAATTTTTTTTTTTTAAATCAATTTTCTTTTTCACCTCATATTTTTTTTATTGACCTGCAAAAGTATAGTTTGCAACCTACAATAATGACAACCGTAGGATTGTACGAAAAATGAAGGAGGGGAGATTTTTTCCTCAAGCCTAGGGCAAGTTGTTTGATTTTGGTGAATTGACAGTCGATCTTAGGGTTTTTGGGCCTTCCAGATGTAACGACAGAAGTGCTTTTGGCCCAAAATGTTCCAGAAAATCAGCTACCTCTTGGATCTAGTAACCCTTGCCCAACTTGAAACTCTTGTAAATTAGACAAAATATGAAGAAATTTGATGAAACGAAAGACAAACCTAACTTTCTTTGATGCCTTGGATTCAATGCTGAGGTCCTTGAAACCCCAATTCACACCCAACAAAAATTTCATGCCAAGATTGATTCCTCAAATTTGGGAAGAAGTCTGCAACACTAAAGCTCTGATACCATGTAGGAGTTTATGGTGAATTCCTCAATACCCTAGGATTACTTGTAAGATAACAATAACTTCCACAAGAGAGAAATGGCAGAAATATCATGTTATGATTATGGATGCAAGATTGCCATATTGAATTGTTATGTACTTATGATGGCTTGCTGATAAAGGCAAGTTGTGAGATAGGATTAGACAAGATCTTGAGATGTTGTCTTACTCCTATACAATGAGACAACTACCTCAATAAATATTAAATGACTTGGGACACAAGCATTAAATGTCAAAAATAAGATAAGATCTAGTGACAACTAACACTAACTAGAAAGATTCCCTCTTATGACCTAAGTGAACTTAACATGTAAATAGGACCTAGATAGTTAAAACACCTATTTACACCAACAAAATGTAGTAACCCTTGTAGGGCATTAACTCAAAATCCACATAACTTTTTTTTTGCTATCACTCAATTCCGGCTGTTATGGATAACCAAGTTCCTGATATGGGTAAGGTGCGAGCATACACAAATTAGAATGATGACAATAGAATTATATGAAAGATATTAGCAGCAAGCTATCCAAATGACAAAATAAGTAAATCATAGAAACGATCAAGCCAAATTGATTGATAGTGAAAGCACATTTCAATCAAGCCAAACTGGTTGAATGCAAGCGGAATTGTATCAATGCCAAAATTACAGCCTAATTCACTTGATTCTGATACACGATAAGCATGGTAGATGATATACTAAAAATAAAGAAAGGATTCAATGGATAAACTGACTAGGATCTTATAAAATAAAGAACAGGGATCCTGCTGTGAACTGTTAAGGATTTTCAATAATAAAATGAACTCCTGACGGTAAACTGTCCAATTAATTAATATTTAAAAAACCCAAGAATATCTGACAACAATAAACTAAGAAAGATCAATCACCTTTTTTTTTTATCATCACCAAATTGGACTATGATTGAATTGTAAAATAATAGCATACCATGGAAGCTGGACAATGTCTTGAGTTGATTGTAATCTTAATAGTTCTGAAAATGATAGAGAAATGACTGGTATGTAGGTGTAATCTTGTATCAACTGATCAACACTCAGTAAACTGAAGATATAATGCCTAATTAGACTGTTATAAACATAGCAAATCTCTAGATCAGGGATGCGATTATGATTTTTAGAGACTGCAGCACCCATATGTATAGGAAACTGCCCAGCACAAGTGAATATCCATTTGCAAACCAAATAGAGATGCAGCTGTCAAAATAAGACCAAAAAGAAGTCACAAATAGCAGCGATTACTAATGAAGGTCACACCAGGTTTGATAAACATAGCAAATTGCACCAAAAAGATCACACCAGGTCTTAGAAACAGCAACAAATTGCCCCAAAAAGTCATGGCAGGTCTAAAACTGAACAACTAGGATGAGGAAAGACAAGATGTCTAAACTTAGAATTCATTATCATTTTTTCCATGCCTAGGAAAACTTCAATTTGCAGCAATATATATGGAAACAGCCCAGTATAGCCTTGAATGGAAAGTATGACCTGCAACAACTTGTATGGCCAGGGATAATATATGAACAATCATTTAATCTTCAGTTTCAAACATTTCTCCTCCCCTGCACTTGTAATGTCCTGAGAAACTAGTACAATCAGAAAATTTGATCAATAATCTGTAGTAAATGACTTTACCAGATAGTATGGCCATGAAAGGACCAACAAAAGTGTATGAATGACTTAGAATGAAAATGACCTATAATAAAGACAAGGGCATCATTGAAAAACATGAATAACTAGTTAGTGCGACTGGTCAAAGAGGTATAGCTAGCAAAAAAATGCATCATGCTTCCCTGTAGTCTTGGTATGGCTTGCACCCAATATCACTGAAGACCTATGTTCCATTGAGTTTCCGGTACGAGGGGATGGGAGGATGGCGGGATGCGTTTCAGGGATGGGAATTTTTTAGGGGATTTTTGGGGACGACAGGGGATGGCAAAGGGGACAACAATATATATACATATATTTTAAAAATATAGGGAATTTTCAAATTTCAGATATTCATATGAGTAACGATAATTATAACAATGAACATTGATAAAGTTGCAAATGTAATCATATTGATATATACATTATAGAGTCGAACAAATTAATACTACAGCTACTTAATTGCTTCCATAATTCATGTCAAATAGCCAATGTGCATATGATATAAAATTTTAAAAATAAAATGCCCAAATGCTACAAGTTTGCACTACAAATGTCAAAATGACAAAGTCACAAATGTCTAAAACATAGTAATAGAAAGTATGATGGCTGCCTCTAATCGGCAACTGCCAACAATTTATCAAAATCAGACTCAGAGTCTGGGTCAAACCCTCCTCTTTCTCTTTCTCACTTTGCTCTTAGCTGCAATTTTTTGTGGGAATGTAAAAATGAAGTCAAATGCCTTTGAAATCAAGTTCTATGTTGCATTTTAGGGTTGGGAGGGTGTGGGGTCCACTTAGGGTGGGGTCCCACGGAGGGGGGCTTCCTAAAACATTTCAGTGGGTGCTGCTGAGATTTTTTAGGATTTTTTTAAAGTGGGTGGTCCCATGAATTTGTAGATTAGTTTAAGCTCCTATATTTATGGAAGTTGGCGGTCCCATGAATCTTATTCTTTTGCATATTCAATTCAGCAGAGTAAATAAATATAAAATAATAAAAAATTAATTGGCAAGAATTTTAAAAGTGCATATGATTGACAAGTGGCAGAAAAAATGCCTAAGCTGGTGGGACTATTTCTAGCCCCACCCCTTTTGCACCCACTTAAGTTTTTGAGCTAAAAAGTAGGGGCTGCTATTTTTGAGGAAAAAATTCTCATTAATCTTGTAGCATTTTTTTTTTTGCTTCATGAGATCCCTTGCTCCTTCAAAATAGATCCCGAAGCCCCCCCCATGGGACCCCACCCTTAAAAACAATAAACGAAAAACCTTTTTTAAATCTGGATTTTTTTTTAAAGAAAAAAGTGGCTGGAAAAAAGGGGATGGCTGGCCGTCCCCTTGCTGTCCCCGAGATGTCCCCTCTAATCGGAAGCATCCTCGATTGGAATTTTTTGTTTTTGGGGACGTCGGGGAAACATCCCCGAGGCATCCCCTGTCCCCGGTACATCCCCAGGACGGGTACAGGGGCCAAAACCCAAGGGGATGTGTCCCCATGTACCACTGCTGAAGATGGGAAACTAGAAATCATTGATTGAAGAAGCCCATTGTCAATTCCTATATGGAATTGTACCAAAAATTAGGAGGGTTTTTGTCCTCGAAGCTTTACAAATCTATAGGGTTTTGGTCCTCGGGAAGAAGATGAACACATTTTCATTGAAAAAAACGAGATTGTTTCAAAAAGTATGAAGACCCTTTTCGAAAATATTCCTTGCATTTGTAGCTTTTTTTGAGGATTTTTTTAGTTTTTAAATTTTTTTTTTAATAAATATTCTTCAAATTTATAAAAAATGTAATTAAGTGTCCTTTTAAAAAAATTAATTAAATATAAGTTGTATAATTTTTATCTTTTGACAACGTAATTTAATTAATTTTCCCTTTTAAATAATTAATATAAGTCATCTTTTAATATAAAGTAGTATTTTTTTGACAACTCAAACTAATTATCTAACTATCTCCATAATTTTGAAAAGGGGACATGACATTATATGCAATGTACTGTGAAATAACTGCACTATGTGCAAAATATTTCTTTTGACAACACTAACAAGTGAAAATGAGGAAATTATTTGAAGTTTGAGATGGTCTGAAAGTCTGCTTTTCCCTTTCTCATTTTCTGATGTACAACAGTTGCCTCTTTATTTTTAGTTAATGCTCTGGTGGATCTTGGTGATATGTATGTCCTCTGGGTTATGCTAGTTGAGACTGATTCCAGTGCTATAATTCATATGGAATGCTAGAGCCATTCCATTCAATTATAGATAGTATCTCATCAACAATGGGTATTTGTCAAGCTTGTGTAGTGCAATTCTTGAGCAGACATCTCCAAGCAACAGCATGTCTACAATCATTTTGAGTCGAGTTGTGCCCATTTAGTTACTCTTAATCTGAGAGACACAAAATAATAATAAAATCAATCCAAAGTATTAAGGTAATAATCTCAAAACATTTGTTATGGTCATTTTCCAGTGTAACATCAAATGAGATAAGTGAGATATCATTGTAAAAATTTCTATCACAGATTCTTGCAAAAGCAACATTTCCATCTAAACATTTACGAATTGTAATAATCCACATATTTATAATGATATGTTTCATTGTTACCTTATAATGTTTTTAGAGTGCATCCCTCTTAATCTAAAGAAGCAACCCTTCTTCAAGATTAGTCTCATAAAGCTAAAACTGGTTTTACACAGTAAAATTAAAGTTCAGAAAGATGATTTGTTGAATGAATTGTTTCTTGTGTAGGTTATATACACATCCGTTTGTGTAGCGGATGATCCGAGTGAGCCAGGCGATTTCTTTCCATTGACTGTCAATTATCAAGAGCGTTTTTCAGCTGCTGGACGAACAAGGTTTGTTATGATTATATATAACATAGAATCTTTATCTTTATTATTAGTTTTTAAGCAAATTTTAGATTGATGCTTTGCAGATTGCTTGTTAAATAACAAGGTGTTTACTGGTTTGGTGACTTAACTGCAGTGGTGGATTTTTTAAGAGAGAAGGAAGAACAAAAGATAATGAGGTACGGGAGGTTTGAGTTATAACTTTCTTTAAAGTAACGAAAGCTTATCATATATGGTAGAATATATTTTTTAACGTATAATTATTATCTTTTCGCAATCACCATGTTGATGACATTTCAATGGTGCACAGATTAGTTAAATCTCTGGATCAACTTGTAGGTGCCAGTTTTGATATAATCGTTTCTTGTTAGACTTCATATTATATACTAAATTAGAAAAGGCATAATGAAGTAAATCTGTTTGTTGACTCATATGTTATTATGCAATGTTAGAAGAATGTATTTTTTTGTTTGCTAGTTGAGGTTGGTGCATTTGAGAGGTTTGACCATTATCTGGCATAGACACTCCTCGGTCAATCACTTCATCTTTGTATTGTTGCGTTTATGTATATCTCTAAGGTCTCTCTTGTTTACCATTGACTATTTCATATGAGTATATGAATAAAGTGCCAAGTTGCTTTTCATTCTTTGTGCATATTTATTTCTGGCTCAGCTACATAGCTCATTGATCTTTGCTATATGACATTTTTGGCATTGTTGCCTTTGGGAATTTGGATCAAATCAAACATTCATAAGTTTTTGGCAAGAAGTTTGCTAACAGTGGAATTTTGAAAGCAATCAATGAAATTTCATGGCTAGAGAATTTGATTCAACAAAGTCCAATTGAAAATGATAATGTCAATTGAAAAAGTTTTCTAGTAGAGCATTGAGATCAGAGAGTCAAGGATTACCTAGACTGGAGCAAACTTGATGATAGGTTGATGGTTAGTTTGCCCAAGCTCTTGGCTCATTATTATTTGATACTGCAGGAATAGTGTTTCAAAAGTGAACATGACATTGTGTGAGAATCCATCAGAGGACAAACTTTGACAACAAGAATAAGAGAGGTTTGAGGAGCATCGCTGATGCAGCAGTTTATGGTAAAGAGCACCAAGAGAATGATGTGATGACAACATACCTAGGCATTAGTACAAAGAGCAAGAAGGTTTTTACAGTTGGTGGAGAAGAGAGCAAGAAAGGAGAGGCTACTATAGGTGTCCTAGATATATGACATCTTCTTTAGAGAAAGTCAATAAGCCATGTCTAGAGGAGTTTGTACATACTTGAGATATATTAGAGAGAGATTGTTGGAATCTTCCAAGAAGTAGACACTTTTAGATAAAACATGCACACTGAAAACTAAAACAATATAACCAAATAGAACCTCATATTCTTTAGAAGCTTCTTTTTGAAAATAGTTCTTGGACTAGGTAGAACTCCATCAAACTATCTCATAACCTTGTAGCTTTTGAGTTGAATTCTTTAGTTTCCGGATTCCACCTCCCTAAACTCTCAAATTAGGAATCTCCCAAATTATTGGATTGCCATCAATGTTGAGCTTAATCCATAGTGCTCCATCAAGTTGTCTTATGGCCCTTGTAAGGGTATATTCCCAAGTTCCATAAATTTCTAAATTATTTGGGAAACCATCCATGTTGAGCTTCATCTACATTAGATGCCTTCCTGTCTTCGAACTGTGAGCTTCTTTGTAATGTCCACCCCTGATTTTTTCACCAATTTTTTTGCACTCTCCCAAAAGATTATCAGATGAACATTTTTTCAAACAGTTTACAGACATTTCATTTTGAAGCATAAAATGATTACAGCTCAATAAAGCAACTTCACAATAATTTCCACAGTAACTGATAGCCGAAATTTTAAAAGAATCTGATAACAATTTTTTGTTACAGATAGGAATATTCAATTTCATTAACATCTCCTACAGCTGATTTAACAGACACATACAAAAATAATTACTTATATGAGCTGGAAATGAAGTAAATATTTTTTTTTTCTGATCTGTTACCCTAGCAACTCCATAAATGTACAACACCTTTTGAAACTCATTGAAGACTCTATGACAACTCCACATTTGGTACGACAACTTCATATATTAAATGTATGGCTGCTAACAGTGAATATGCTCCTTAAAAGCTTTGCTGTGGCTCTCTATTAGCTGCATATATCATCCTTGGACTTCCTTAAAGCTGGCACTGACTATTTAACATTCATTTAAATTAATTGCACTTCCCAACTTTGACTCCTTTGACATTCCATCATCCTTGTATGGCACATAAAGTACGGAACTTGGTTTAAATTGACTCTGTAAGCTGCTTCAAATCCTTCCACTCCACGTCGCCTTAGGGAACAACCCATGCCAATATCTTCGATGCTTTGTTAATCCTTATTAACATCCATACGACAAACTTACAACTCGAGCTATACGGTTCTGTATATTTGATACGGCTCCTTAAATATTTATGGCGGCTTCAATAAAACTTGTATGGGCTCACCAAAATTGCAGATCTTTTAAAATGGTATGGCTAAGGTGTACAACCTCAAACACAGTTATTAATTTTCTGTGACTAACCTTTGTATGGCTCCTTTGCAATAAACAATGTACGGCCAGTAAATTACAACCTTTCACCATGTAAATACAATACCAAGAAATCTGATACTTTGCAAAACAACTCACCCTTAGAATGACTTCATTTCTTTTCAAACCCCACTTTCACAAAATCTTCATTAAAATTGCCACAAATAAGCTCCAGCACGGTCCTTGTGTGAAATTGTCAACAATCACCCAGGAAGGATCTTCCACCTTCAAAGATGATATTCTTTATGAAGGATTTCGTCTTCACAAAGTTCTGGAAAAATCCAACAGCATAACCTTCTCTTCAAAATTTCACGCATATTGAAAAATGAGCCTAAAAAACAGTTTTGTTCATCTTTCCGTAACTTGCAGTCTTGCACACATTTCTTGAAAATTGAAATATTTACTTTATTTTTAATTCCTTATAACTCCCATTTGGACGCCAAGTTGCCAACATTAAAACATTAACTTCACTTTTTAATTTTTTTTTACCTTATGTCTCCCTAGGTGCCACTTTATAAAGTCCCTTTTTTAATATTTTAATAAACGCTAAGTTAAATATTTAATTTAACTTAACAACATTAGCATTTAAATTAAAAATAATATCCAAGTGACTAAGCCTAGAGAGGGGACATTACATTCTTAATCTACATATCTTTCATCAACGAATTCTTCACCATCGTCAACAACCAATGGATCTTTAGTAATGGCTTTATTCGCTTCATTTGATTTGCATTTGAGCTTTCCCTTGGAAACATCATTGGCTCAACTTCAACAGTTCCAAGCTTTATGACTTGTTTTCTTGCTGTAATAACATTCAATCTCCCCTTTGTCTTTATCTGATCTTCTACAATTGTTTCTTGAGTATAATGTCATCTTAGGTTGTGGATCATCTTCTATATATCTCTTGCAATTGCTCTTCTTGCTTTAGCTAAGTGAGCTGAAATCATATCTTCTAGAGTTCGAGAAGGGATTTGATTGAGAGTAAAAATGACATTCTTGAATTTAGAAGGCAGGTTGTTTAATAAATTGGTTTTGGTATCCTCATCATCTATTTTAGTATTGAATATTGCTAAATGTCTAATGAGAGATCTCAAATTGCTTATATGACTAGACATAGTAACTCCATAAGCCCTCTTGATTTTGAATTGCTGAAGCTTTAGAGAAATTTTTGCATTAAGTGCTTTTGTTTATTTAGATTTTCCCATATTTCTTTGAATGACTTCTCTAGATCTATATGATGTAATTCAAAATCTGAGAGAGCAAGACCAGCAATGGATTTGACTTTACCATCTCTGTTCTGCCAATCCAATAACTTATTTGCATTTTTAGGTGGCTTCTCATTCCCATTCACTATTCCCCACAAGTTCTTGTTCATCAGTTGCATTTGGATTTTTACTTTCTAGGTGTGGAAATTGAGGCTAGAATATTTTTCTAATAGAATTTCCATTCTCAGAAAAAAATACCCCCAAAAAAACCTTTCTACTTGGCAAACCCCTTTAGAAATTTTTGGAAAACTGAGTTTTTAAATGTAGACTGTTACTCAAAGTTTTTGATATTGTCTATGTGCTCTAGTGACTTTCTATGCTTACATTGTGCACCACATGACCTTGCTTCTATCATGACCTTCTAGAATGGTAAATGTTGTGCCCTTGAGTCTTGTAGGACTTTTTGCTTGCAATTTTGTGTGATGGATTTTTGTTGTGACCTCTGCAATTGATCTACTTGCACGAGGTTAAAGAGTTCGTTTGCACATTCTGCCCCATTACATTTTGCTCATGATTTTGGATTGATACCAACAAAAAACCTATGATTTTTCTTGCTGCAAGCTCATGATAGATGATCTTGCATTTTAAACACATCTGAGAATAGTGGTTTAGATCCAAATAATCAACTAAGCTCATAATTATAAATTCAGAACCTTTCCCACTCTAATACCATATTAAGAAAAAAGCTATGAGCATAGAGAATAATACAATATAATATTATGAATTAATGTAATGATGATTATAAAGGTGTTCATCTCCTTATAATATAGAGCTTGAGAGATGTAACCAACAATCAAAGACGTGACATTTGTCCTCAACCCTAAATGCTAATAATGGCAACAATATTACACACCACTAATGTGACCAAGTTGGCTTCATAACAAAATGTAAACTTTATATTCTAATAGGATGAAATGTTTGCCTTAGGCTTTTCTTGACTACTTTTAAAGTGGTAGCAGATGACTAGAAGAAGAATCGGTTCTAGTGGAGGAATTTGGAAAAAAAAATAGTTGGCCTGGAAGAAGCGCAACTAGCCAAGGGGTTTCACCATATCAAACATTGCACCAAATTATTAGCTTATAACTCTTAGTTATGAGAAGGATCATTGTAGGGTTCCATTTCCTTGACTCTATCTTTTAGAATATATGCCCAAGCATCACTCCTAAACACTCTAGAGTTGCTAGGCTTAGGTTTTTTCTTTCACTAAGTTTCTTTACGAACAATCCTTTAACTTCACTTTAAGGGGTTCTATTTTGAATGTAACTTACACAAGGATGGCTTCAGCCCAAAGTTGAGGGGAGATAATCCTAGATTGAGTCATGCAATATGCCATCTATTTGAGAGTGCGATTTTTTTGGTTAACTACACCCCCTTTTTGTGATGTGTAGAGAACTATTTCCCGCATTTGTATGCCTTTCTTTACTTAAAACTTCTCAAATTGATGGTTGACATATGCTTTGCCATTTCTTGTTCTCAAATGCTGAATCTAACTACTAAACTATTTCTTGGCAAAAGCCATAAAATGAACAAAGTTGTTGAATTCTTTCCTTAGGTGCTTGAGAAAATAGAACCAAGTCCTTGAAAATTCATCTACAAGTTCAAACCTATGCCCTACATAAAATTTGTGGGGAAAGGGGTCATTGATAATCACTATGCACAAGTTGGATCCGTGCTATTGCTCTCCAAGTCACTAACTTCCCTAACCTTCTAGCACTGGGTAGGCGTCAACACCCATACATCGTCTTACAACTTTGTGGAGACTTGTGTTTTTGGTAAACGGTCACCTGGGCCTGGTCATTGCAACCTTCTTTATACAAGGAGGCACCCCTTCTCCCGAATTTATACAACTATTTTGCCAAGTTCCTTAGAAAGAGTTATCTAGCGCCCCTAAGTATTCTCTACCTACCTACCTTTGTCAGTTTTAGGTATAGGTACTTGTTTGTTGAAGGTTGTTTGAACTTTTCCTGGGAGTATGATGTGGGTTACCTAGTGTGTTTTGAAAATTCATCTACAAGCGCAAACCCATATGCTAAAATGACCCCCTTACAACTCTTAAAAAATTTTCACAAGTAGTTTCACCCGTTAATGTTAGAGAATTCATAAACCAACACTGGAATGTAACCCTACACCAAGAATGTACACCAAGATCCCAATGACGGGCGAGGTGTGAGCATATGGCACCGGGGATCGTTAGCTTGAAAACTGAATGTTGGAAATACAAAGCCTGCAACTCGATCACTTATTCAACGGGAGTAGAGTGACGACTCAGCTGATTAGCTGATCAACAGATGAGGAATACAGTTCAGAAAGTAAAGACGACGAAGCCTGCCTCTTCCACCAAACGGTGGGAATGAAAATGCTTATGCAAGAAAGTAAATAAGGCGGCCAGGCTAGCCTTCTTTCAATAAAAGTGGGAATACAATAGAAATTTGCAGAAATATTAAAGAGCTGATCAGTACTACTGAACCAGCATTACAATGTGAAATAGAATCTGCAAGAGCCAAGTATTATAGATGTCCCAAGTGCTGCAAATAATATAAAATGTCTCTCCAACTCGATAAGACTCCCAACTATGAAAAACAGGCCAAAAAACTCCAACTACTAAAATCTGATATGACAAACCAGCAAGTACAAAACTCAGACCAGCAACATGAGACACACCAAAATGTTCATAACTTTCTCAAAACTCCACCAAAACACCTGAAACAAAATGCAAATGATGCCTAAGGAGTAGGCAACCAAGCTAAGACCAAGAAACCACTGCAAACATGAACTATTATTTTAAGAATGCTTCCCAAGACAGTTCCTAGGCATGGTACAACCTCCTAGGAGGGGCGACCAGCATTATAAAATCCAAGACTTCATCAAAAATCCCAAACTCAGCAAATAGGGGCGCCTAGGGCCTAGGAAATGATTGAACAACTACCCAGAAGCAAACAAAAATCCCTCTTAGACTTATGATTGAAAATCACTTTCAGCTCTACAACAAACCAACAACCTGTAAACTCACAAAACACTCCAAAGACATCAAAAAATTTCAAACTTCATTACAATGAGCTCTATCTATTCTTCAGTGTAAAGAACAGGCTTCTCACTTAACTAGTTGGTATCTTTCAAGCAAGAAACTAAGTATAAGCTAGGAGGTATGCCTTTCTCGAAGCAATTTAATCACCATTTCGGCAGCACTTCGTTGTAATTTCTTCATGGATGAAAAACAAAGAGCCCAACACTCTTATTTATAGCCTTCTGTCTCCAAATTCAAATTCCAATTCCCTCCAAGATGGACGCCAAACCCAAATTCACATTCACTTTTTCAGTCTTCTCCAAATTGCATTTCATTTCACCTTTTTTCCAAGTTATCCACTTCATGAAGGCATTTCGCTTTATCAAAAAATACAAATAAACATAATCCCAAAAATTAAAATCATTAAAGTGAAATACTTTATAAAATCACTTATTTCCTCAAGGCTAGGTGTTCAAATGAAATGTATTAAAATATGACTTAATCAACTCGTCCTCCAAGCCTTGGCCAAATTTCACCAAATTGTTAAAATATTTTACCTCAACCAATGAAGCACCTATCTCAAGCTCTGACCTGCCAAAAATAGCTCAAAAGTGTTGAAGACCAAAACTGCTCAAATTGACTTGCCAGAAAAAGCCTTTGAATTGGCCTGCTGAAAACCTGCTAAAAATAGCACTTACTAAAAATAGCACATTGCTAAAAATAGTAAGTATGTCCAAAAGCATTTCAACCATATTTTGAGCAACTGTCGCAACTTACTAAAAATAGTAAGTCATGAAAATTCCTCTATTTTAGTGGCATGTCACACCATTGCGAAGCTCTTTGAAAACCCAAAAGGAATCCAAAATCAAAACTGTAAAACTCCAACATTCAAGCCTCCAAATCTGCCAAAACATCCTCCTAGAAAATAGGAAACCCTAATTTCTGGTTCCGACTAGCCTATGGGACTCTGGGATAGGCTAACGGCCAATTGCATTGATCACTGCTGAGAAGGGGACGTTATAGGGTCATTGATAATCACTATGCACAAGTTGGAACCATGCTATTGCTCTCCAAGCCTTGTGTTTCTCAAACTTTTTTGCATGATGCTTAGCCAAAAGTGACAAGTGGGAGACTTGTGGCCATATGATTTCTACTTAGCTGTCCCAAGTAATGGTTGTTCAATTGGCTAAGCTATTCATGCCATTTGCTTAAGTCATTTGTGCAAGCAACTAACACATTGGAAGGTGATTTAGATACAATGGTGTCAAATTTGTACAACCTTGCAACTTGATCAACCTTTTTGTTGACAATAATTTGTGAAAAGTAATATGATGTTTGCTGATTTTATTATTTTAATGCTCAATAATGAATATCTCTCTTGACATTTGAGTTTGACAAATTGACATCGAAGTAGTATTTTATGGTTGGTTTGTTTATTCTACACATGCTATGTGTTATTTAAACTTTATGTATATATATGATTTTTGTATAGACATTCACATACCCGATCCCAAACTTTTTGTTGTACTAGCATACCTGAATCCCTATATCCATACCCAATTCTGTAATGCAGGTATTTGTGAATCTAGTAATATTTCTAGCTTACCTAGTATATATATGATTTGTTTGCAGACATACCCAACCCTAATTTTTTAGATGTAATATCATACTAGAAATCATGTAACCATAGCCAATTAGGTAACTTAAGTATTTATGAATCTACTAATATTTCTAGTTTGAATTTCATATATATATATATATATATATTTCTAGTTTGAATTTCATATATATATATATATATATATATATATATATAAGATTTTTGTACAGCCGTGCCCAATCCCAAGTTTATTGCCATACCAGTATACCAAAATCACCATACCAATACCCAATTTGGTAACTTATGTATTTGTGAATTTACCAATATTTCTAGCTTACTTATTTGACAGTTATTTTCCAAACTGATTCCCACTTTCATTGCATGGAGTGCTGTTGTGTTATTAGATTGCATACAAAGATATTTCCTGAAGGCAATAACCATTATCTCCTTTGGGGTTCTAATAGTTGATAGTATAACAATTTGGCTACGAAGCAAGACTTAGTATTGCTGCAAAATAACTTTCTATTTATATCAGTCACATTTATTTGATATGAAATAACACAGTTATATATATATTGGAATTGTGTAATAACCCACCCTTAATTTTTTTTTCCAATTTGCAACTTGTTTAACGTTAGCAAATATAACAATGATACTCAACTTAAGTAAACTCCCTTCCACTTTTTGATCACCTAGATCCTAATGTGGGCAAGGTGAGAGCATACGGTAGTAAGGTTACAATGCTACGCTATTGAAATGAACCACTTGTTCAGTGGGTGAGTATGAAATCTTCAAATATAGGGAACATCCACTTATTTGGTGGGAATTGCAAATTGCAAGAAATAAAAGCATCGGACGGCTAGCCGTCCAAAACCACTTATGTAGTGGGATGCATAGCTCAACATGAAAGTAAACATACGCTTATTTAACAGGCATAGCATGAAAGCAAGGAAAGTTCATCCACTTAGTCACTGGGAATTACAATGAAATTGAATGTAATGTCCCCTTTTTAGCGTGATGTTGTTTTATGATGATTGGTCTATTATTTGGACCCTCATAGGCTAATAGGTATGGATAGGGGGTCTCAATGGCAGATGATGGTGGATATTGGCGTTTCCACCCCTACAATTCAGTGTTTGCCAGCTTCAGATGGCATGTCAAAACACTGAGAATTGAGGGAGATATTAATATTTAGGTGGTTACGTCATTTGTGATGAGCCCAACTAGCTCCCTCTCAAACCCTTGTTGTTTTTGTTAATATTTTGTGTTTTTAAGTTTTTTAGAGAATGTTTCTAGAGAGAAATAGAAGGGGCGACAACATATAAAAGCTCATAAAACAAGAATCTGAGCTAATAATGATTAAGTGTAAATGCAGAGACTATTAAATAACCTTAACAATAAGATCACAAATGATAAACGTACCTGTAAGCCTCCAGATTATTTAATTAAGAAATTATCCAAGTTTGCTAGCCGAAAATGGTGAAAACTGGCAAAATAGGATGCCGGAGCTACAGATCCGACTTCTCCCCAATAAAAATTGGATGCAAGCAGTTTTGAAGGGTGGACGCCAAGAAAGGGGCACTGAAAGATGCAAGAAAGAAGGCAATTCAGCAAGAAGCTTCACACGCCTAACCTCTGGTAGCACGTTTCCCAAGGCTGGAAAAGTACGACCAAGCAAGAAACTGGCAAAGGACACTGCAAACTGTAGAAGAACTTGAAGGAGACATCTCTGATGAATAAGCCCTCTTCTTTATTGTAAACTGAAAGAACTTGTACAAAAAATCCTGTTCAAAACACTGTAGAACTCCTGAAGTGAAGCTCCCATGGTTGCAATCATTCAACTGATCTTTCACAGTCTCACAATCACCAATCTGAGAAGAATTGTTGCTCTCTAGAGATGAAATTCCTTGAAACCCTTGTCTCAAAGAAATCACGTTTTTAGCCAAAGCCAGAGAAAATGTCAAATAATCAATAATAGAGTTCGAATTTTCCTTTGGTTGCCTTATATGCTCAAAAAAGTCACGCATTCCCAAAAGTGACGCCATCCTCACTTTAAAATACATTTAAAATGTATTTTAAACTTTCAATAGTTTAATAATTAAATATTGGGCCCCTTTTTCAATAAAGTGTTATAATTTTTCACTTAAATAAATTTAAGTGATACTTTATTATAAAATCAAGTTGAGTTTATAATATTCCATTAAATAAAGTAAAACACTTTAATACATTGGAAAATTAATATCTCCCTCATAACTTAGCATATCGACATGCCGTTAGAAGCTGTCAATCACTGCACTGCCAAGGCCTGCTGTGAGCCTATCACTGAACTCAAGGAATGGAAACGACAAAACCCACCAGATAAGGCCACTGACCCTCTAACCCAATCCTGTTAGCCTACAAGGGTCCACGAGATAGGCTAACTCCACTGCTCCTGAGACTGACTAGAGCGGGGACATCACATCATTTAATATTATAAAGTTATAATTTGACTTTATAACAGTGTTCCACGGGGATGCGTTTCCCCCCTTTTTGGGCAAGTTTCCGAAACGGGGATGTTTCGAGGACGAGGAAACAGGTACTTGGCATTTCCCGCCGTCTCGCCACCGGCACCAGTACTTCGCAGGAGACGGGGAAATGTCTCCACGTTTCCCAAGAGACATCTCCAAGTCTCCAAGTCTCCTGGGGAAATGCCTAGACGTTTCTCGGGAGACGGGGAGACGCTTGGCTGTTTCCCGTCGAGCCCATGTCCATGAAGGCGTAAAAGTTGAAAAAAAAGAATAAAATTGAATTTTTAAGTGCTTTGGGGTTACCCTAATTTGGTGTGGGCCCCACCTCTTCCTCCAAAAGAACACAAAACAATGTTCCTTTATCATTTCACTCACATTTCTATTGACTGATTTTTTTTGCAGCCAGCTGAAGAGGAGGAAAAACAGTTCAAAAACTTGAAGAAGTCTGATTGAAGGAGTGAAAAGAGTGATTGCAAGTGTTATAGGAGTGAGAAGGAGCAAGAAGAAGAGGAGGAAGAGGATTCTACTGCATTTTGAAGAGATTTATCAAGCACAAGGTAGGGTTTTTGAAGTTTTTTTTCAGATTTCTTGTTGTTTTTGTTTTATTTTATGAGTTTAAACTTGTTTTTTTTTTTTCTTATTCATCTCAAAGACTCAAAACCAGATTTGATGTTGAATCTTGAGGGAAAAATGATGAAGATGATTGAATCATTCATCATTTTGCCCTCAAGATTCAACATCAAGTTTTTTATTTTAAAAATTTAATACTAAACTTGTTTTTAAAAAGAAAAATTTCTTATTCATCTCAAAATCAGATTTGATGTTGAATCTTGAGGGCAAAATGATGAAGATGATTGAATCATTCATCATTTTGCCCTCAAGATTCAACATCAGTTTTAGTGTTTACTGTTTTTTATTTTAAAAATTTAATACTAAACTTGTTTTTAAAAAAAAAAATTCTTATTCATCTCAAAATCAGATTTGATGTTGAATCTTGAGGGCAAAATGATGAATGATTCATTCATCTTCATCATTTTTCCCTCAAGATTCAACATCAAATTTTATAAAATATAAATTGTAAATTTTGTTTTCAAAATTAAAATTTTAAATTTGTATTTCAATTTGTTAAACTAGGCTGATTTTATTTTAATTTTGTGAAATGCAGTGTCACTTTCACAATGAGCAGTAGCATGAGTGGTGATGACATGGAAATCCATTCCCATAGTGAACATGATTCAGATTTTGAACTTGAGAATGAGGGGGATGACCATGGGGTTGATCCTGCAACCCATTCTAGTTCCATGGCGAGTGCACCAGCTAGTACAGGTTGCCCTTCAGAGTTGCTGGCAGAGTATGCTAGGGGTCCTTTTGATCCTAAATCTCCTCTCAAATAGTTTGCTTCAAGAATACAAGGCACATCACGTACAGGTGGGGGAACAAGGAAGTGGAAGTGCAACATTTATCAGGCTGAATGGTTTGGTAGCATCACTAGAGTGAATGCACACTTTCTTTTTTGGACAGAAAAAGGTGTGGAGCCTTGTATTTTTCTGAAGGAAACTAAAAATATACGTTATAGAATTGAGTTTAACAGGCTTTGGGGCGTTCCAGATGACACAAATATTACAGCCCCTACTACTTTGTCTGCTAGGGCAGCCCTTCAGCGCATCCATGATCCGCCACATACTTCTCCTCATGCTTCACAAACGGGAGGAATGATGTTTGGATCTCCATCCTCTTCCACTACTAGTGTCGCTAGAGGGATAGCTGCAGGGAAACGCAAGTTGCAGACATTGCAGAGTAACCCCATTGCTGATATGTTTAATGTGCACCTGAGAGATGAGATAGATGAATCCATTGGCAAGTTCTTTTTTGCCAATGGCATTCCATTTCATGTTACACGGTCTCCTTATTATAGGGAGATGATGGCTATGGTGGCGAAGGGAGGAACATCATATGTGCCACCAGGTGAGACGAAAATGAGGACTTCGATCTTGGATAAGTGCTATTCCAAGATCAATATTTTGATGGAGAAGATGAAGGCATGTTGGGTGGCATCTGGGTGCAGCATACTTATGGATGGGTGGACGGACATTAGCCATCGTCCACTCATCAACATCATGGTCACATGTGCAGAGGGCCCATACTTCCTTAGAGCAGTTGATTGTATAGGGCATCACAAAGATGCTAATTTTCAGTTTCAGGTCCTCAGGGAGGCTATTGAGGAGGTTGGGCCACAAAATGTGTTCCAAGTAGTCATAGATGCAGCCCATGTGTGTAGAGCAGCAGGGAAACTCATTGAGGCAGCCTATAGTCATATTTGGTGGACCCCATGTTGTGTGCATGCCATGAACAATGCACTCAAGGACATGGGTAAGATTGATTGGATTAGAGGAGTGGTCACCGATGCGAGAGATGTGCAGATGTTTATTTGCAACCACCACACTTCACATGCACTCTTCAGGACCTTCGCGAAGGAGTTCTTGAAACCGGTGGAGACCCGATATGCATCATATTTCATTCTCTTGGAGAGAATGATTGAGTTGCAAGAGGCATTGCAACTCATGGTTATGACTAATAATTGGAATAGGTGGGCCGAGGCCAAGACAACGCAGGGGAGAAGGGTGAAGGAGACAGTGAAGAGTGATGTGTTTTGGACTGATGCGAAATACATTGTCTCCATCATTTCTCCAGTATTCCGAGTTATTAGATATGGGGATGGGGATGCACCTAACCTTGGAGAGGTGTATGAGTGCATCGACTCTATGCTTGACCAGATGAGGGCTGCTGTGCGAGTGAAGGACCTCTCTCTAGCATTCTACAATGAGCACATCCGGCCAATCATTCAGCGCAGATGGGACAAGTTGAACACTCCTTTGCATATGGCTGCCTTTGCCTTGAATCCTAAGTGGTACAAGGTTAGATCGGGTAGAGTGACACCGATTCAGGATGATGAGGTGAAGGCGGGTTTCTTTAGGTGCATAGAGAAGATGTATGATTCTAGAGATGCTGGCACAATTTGCACTGAGTGGACCAAATTTGCCACTCTACAGGCTATTCAAATGCGGCAAAGATGGATATAGAATCTATGGCACAGGAGGACCCACTTTTGTGGTGGAATTGTCATGGGACAAAATCTTTGACCACCACTCTAGCTATCCGTCTGCTATCCCAGGTTTCCAGTTCTTCAGTTGTTGAGAGGAATTGGTCTACATAGAGCTTCATCCACTCTCTTAAGAGGAACAAACTTACCTCTAAGAGAGCAGAGAAGCTTGTGGCTGTACACAGTGCTTTGCGTCTCATAGACCGCAAGACACTTGGGTACAAGGAGAGTCCAGCGGCACGATAGGATGTGGAGCCAGAGGAGCCTTCACAGATTGATGAGGATGATCCTACCACTTTAGATGCAAGGTGGGTTGGTGTGAGCTTGAGGGATCTTGACCTTGTGGAGTCCAGCAGTTCCAGTGATGAGGAGTTTGCACTTGTAGATGATTAGAGGCCTCCCTTCACTACATTTTGAGTTTTGACATTTTGGCATTTTGTCTTTTGTAATGCTACTCATTGTAATGATGAATCATGTAATCATCTTTATAGACTTTGTGATATAAATTATAATAGAAATCTCCAATTTGACAATTTCATTTGCCAAATTTTATTTAGCAATTAGCATTCAAGAAATCATCGTATTTAGATTTATTGATTTAGTAATTCAAATTTTACTATGTTATAATTTTACTAATTTGAAATTTCCTATAGTTTCATTTGAAATGTAATTCTTACACTGTTATACTGTTATACATCTTTTCAAAACTAGTTTTTCAAGTACTATAAGTATATGTATAACTATATCAGGACCACCACCCCGCCACCCCCCTGCCGCCGTCCCCCTGCCATCCCCAAACTTAGGCCCTTTGTCCCCCCGTCCCGGAAACCCGTCTCGCACGTTTCCCCGTCCCCCCGTCCCCAACGCCCGTGGAACACTGTAGTTTATAATAATTAAAAGCCACTTTAAATATTATAAAAGTGAGATGACTTAAATTTATAAAGTGAAATTAAATCACTTAAGTCATCAAAAAAGGTATGCCCAATTGATAAAGTAAAATAAAGACTATTGAAAGTGATGAACCCTATGAAGAACCCTGCTGGTTCCAACTCAACCTCTGATGCAGACTAACTTGTTTTTGTGTTTTTCAATGATTTTAGATGATTTTTAAGGAAAAGTAAAGAAGTGCGCCAAGCATAAAAATGAACAAATAATTGAATAACAAGGAAATTCAGGGAAACTACAATGCTATTTAGGATCTGGCAATTGATATGAATAAATTGCACACAATAGACATACTCGGAAGTCTCCTGAATAATTAAGTAAAGTGGATTTGGTACATGGAAGGCAAGAACCCCTAAAACTGACAAAATCCAATGCCCAAGCCAAGGAAGTGGAATTCCCCACTCAAACCAAGGAAGTGGAATTCCCCACTCAGAAACTGGATTATAAATGCTGTGTACCCTAGGCGACCATGCTGGAGCTGACAGATGTGAAAGAAGTGAGGTGTTTCTCCAAGTAGTTCCAACGCCTATGCTAGATGAAGCCCTCCAGAACAAAGGATGAAGTACGGCTCTCAGCCAAAAATGTACGGCTCTCCAAAAGATGCTAAAAACTAAAAGGAGGCATCCAGGATGCAAGAACCCTCTCCATTATTGAAAGCTTGATAAAAATACTGAATAGGAAATCTTCTGAAGCACAATTGGACTCTTGTGTGAAGCCCTCTTTGAAGCAACAATTTAGCTGGTATTTCACAGCCTCACAATCACAGAACATTGAAGGATTTTCGTTCTCCAATGGTGAAAATTATTGTAACCCTTGTCTCAGACAAATGCACAGAGAAGTAAAAAGAAGCGATTTCAAATGATTATCAATAATGAGGTTGAATTGTCTTCTTTTCTCCTTATATCCCCAAAAGGCACACATTCCAAGAAGTCACGACTTTTTGGCATTTAAAATACATTTAAATGTATTAAAGCCACTTTCAATAGTCTTTATTTTACTTTATCAATTGGGCGTACCTTTTTTGATGACTTAAGTGATTTAATTTCACTTTATGAATTTAAGTCATCTCACTTTTATAATATTTAAAGTGGCTTTTAATTATTATAAAGTCAAATTATAACTTTATAATATTAAATGACGTAACCACATAAATATTAATATCTCCCTCAATTCTCAGTGTTTTGACGTGCTGTCTGAAGCTGGCGTACACTGAACTACAGGGGTGGAAATGCCAATATCCGCTATCATCTACCATTGAGACCCCCTATCCATACTTGTTAGCCTACGAGGGTCCAAATAATAGGCCAATCATCATAAAACAAGATCATGCTAAAAGGGGGACATTACACTGAAAGAGATCATCTGCTTATATAGTGGGAATGTCACTTATTCAGTGGGGTTAGCAATGAAAACCAAAGAAGAGCAATTCACTGAATGGTGCTACCAAGTCAGTGTTACAATGAGCTCAATATAAAGATATCAACAGTTACAACCAGTTGCTATGAGTTAGAAAATAAAATAACAACTTCCGAAATACAATCAACCCATTGGAAATGAGAACCCCAATGAAAACATCAATTGAATACCTGAAAGTGGAAGCAAGTAGAGGTCTAGTCTAACTCAGAAAATGAGTTGCAGCAGGTTTGAAACACTCAGAGAATGTTGTTAACAGGTTTGAAACTTCACCAACCAGCAAGCTACAAGTTGGTACTTCTCCCAAAGTCTTCCCCCAAACATCTAGGAACACTCCCACACTCAACAACACCACTTGGAAGTCTGAAATCACTGCTGCTACAGGTCTGATTTGCTACAGTAGGTTTGAAACACTCTGGACAGCAAGCATAATCATGGCACAACTCCCAAGAACATCACCCCCAAACAGCAAGCAACTTCCCAAATGGATATCAACGCAAATAGTGGGATTATCACCACCAAACAACTCCCAAACAGCAGCAAGAAGAAAATGAAAGCTCCCCTCACCCTTACATCCCTCTAAGGCCAAGATGTACGACCAACAAGAGGGGCGATCCCCTTTAGAAAATTTTGAGACTCACTCAAAAATTCTGCAAATTGAAGCATAGGGTTGCCCAAGGTGGAGAAAAAGATTGGTCCAACACCTAGAATGAGGTCTGCAATATTTCTTTCAACTGCTCACAAACATGGTATGACCTAGGTGTAGGAAATAGGCATGAACAACAAGAAGCAACTTTGAAAAATCTCCTCCAATCACTCCAAAACTCTATAAAATAGGATAAACACAACAAACATGCATCTAGAAAACATCAAAATCATCAAACCAGAATCTGATTACTTTGCTTGTAAAGCTCCATGGTGATTACTTAATGCAATCAAACCCAACCAGCCAGGGACTATCTTCCAAATCCGAAACCAGCAAACTTAGAGAGGGTTTTCGTCCTCTGAAGATTTAGGAAAGAACTCTCAGGTTCCAATCTGGCAACTTAACATTATCATATTCAACATAATCCAATGGGCTACCCCATGCTTCCTTTTATAGCTTTTTCCTTGGTTTTTTGAAAAAGCGCTTTTTTGCTTTTAAAATGTTTTTTTTCCAAAAAATGCATTTTTTTTGCTTTTTTCTCTAAAAAGCATCTTTTTCTTTTATCTTTTGAAAAAATAACTTTAAGTTACCAAGTCTAAGCATTGGGGACATGGGGGGGTCAAAATAAACCTTTTTAACTTTATAACATAAGTTGTAGAAATCACCTTTCGAAGACTTAAGTGAATAATATGCCAAAACAGTAGAACTCACCAAACTGCAACTACCAAGCACAACCCAAACTAGAAAGCCAGCATTGCACTACTGCCAAGGCCAGTTACCCGAAATAGCACTTACTAAAAGTAGAAAAGTTGCTAAAAATAGTAAGTGTGTCTAAACTCAAAACTAACACAAATTGAGATACCCTAAAAATTACTAAAAATAGTAAGTGTCGAAAATAGACATTGCTAAAAATAGCAATACTGCCCACCAAGGATCTTAGAAAACCCAAAAAAACTCAGAAAGCACTTTGGCAACCAATTGCATATACTCCTTGAAAGTGTTGGCAAGAATCCTCCAAGAATCTTGAAATCCTTTGAACTCCTCCGTTTAGCCTATGGGACTCCGGAAATAGGCTAATGGTCATTGATATGCTTAGGACCAAATAGAGGACATTATAGTTTTCCCTTCCCAAAGATTGCCTGTCCTCAAACAATGCCATCACAACTCCATAAACAACAGATTGATTCACATTAAAACTAAGTAAGATCCCAAGGTCCCACATCTGCCTAAGAGATTTATAGCTCAATCTACTCAAAACATTGTCTTGTTGGGCATCCATGCAAGAGACCTCTTGAAAACTATTGGTAAGAAGAACAAGCAAATACTGCAAGCTCTCGATGAACTCTTTAGAGAATTGCTCTCTACAATCATGAACCTGTGGTACCATACAAGTGAATCCGAGAAAGTTAATGCCGAACTTCTCAATTTTTATCTTCACGCACTCCAACATCATGGTTATAGTTGGAAAATAACCTGTTGATCAAAGCATAAGTGCAAGTAAATGAATTAAAATAACAATTAATTGGTGTTTGCACACTCCTCCAACACAGATCCTAGTTGCTTAAACTTGATGTTCCCTTCATTTGAAACCATAAGTCAATCCTGCTAAGGGGCTGAATGGACTGAAAACATGCAAACTTGCAGCTTTCCAAATCTGAAATGGCCAACTTGTGGTCTGATTTTTGAAAAATCAGCACCCAAGAAGAAGAGAAGCTGCTGCAAAACAGAAAATCCTTAGCCAAAATGACATCTTTGAACATGCTTTTGGCTGGAGATGTCCTCTCAAGTGTCACCAACTCAATAATGTACCAAAGTTTGCTCAAGATCTCTCTCCAATCCACTTGTATGAACACAAATGGACTCATAAGATGACTGAAAAGAAAGGTGACAGCAACTTTCCTGTCACTCTGTTGATTTGAAGCCTCCAATTGTATGCTTCTTCCATCATCTTTAACCCCAACAATTCATGTATATGATCTTGAGCAAAGGAAGTCTCCCCCAATGTGACGCCACCATGTTTGTGCTACACAACTCTACTATTCATGTGTGCCTCATTAGAAGGCATCCTCACCAAAAGAATGTCTCTCATGCAAATCGTCCAAGTGCCACCAACAAATTGCCCCACCATGGCATTGAGATTCTTGTAACCATCATATAATATCACACTCATCATGAACTCATCCTCCTACTTCCCTTTGAGGAATATGACATATTTGACGTCTGTTTGCAACTCAACCATGAAAGCATCACCAACTAAGGGTCTAAGAGCAATTGGTGTCTCCATAATTCATTCCAAAGAAGGATTAACATATGTTAAATCAACTCCCAATCTGAAAATAAGACTGTCAAATAAGTGGAAATCATGTTTGGGCCCTTGTCTTTCCATTTCTTTATGCTGAACAAGTTTTGAACTTGCATTATCTACTGCTGCTCTAAACTTTCCAGCAAGCTCAAAATCACTTTTTGGAAACTTCTCAAGGGCATGATGTAGTCTCCATGTTTCAACACATCACATGTGAAAACTACATCTTCAACCTCACTTATGCATTCATTATCAGGCGACCTTGGAAGATTATCAATCACAAAGTTTGGCTCATCCTTATGATTTGATCTCAAATCATCAATAAGCTGAAAACCACACTCTATCTCATACTTGGAAGCTTTACCAAGATCCCATATCTTGATATTGTCACTAACTATTTCATCTTCCATCACAAAGAGTGGATTATCATAAGTTGACTCTGCACCTAGTTCAAACAGAGGATTATCAAGAATCTAAAAGTCATCCCTTTCCTCATGCTCAAACCCATCTTGTTGATACAAATCTGCGCATGCAATCTCTAACGTCTTTAGGAAACCCTCTAAGTCAAACTCCCCTTGAAGACTATCTAGCTCATCAATTACTTGCTTGATTTCTTTAGCTCTTTGTTCATTCTCTTGCTGCCTGAATTTTTTTGTATCAGCTAGTTGACCTTCCACCTCCATTAGTTCCTTTTGAGTATTCTCTAGCATGTCTTTTGTTGAATGAAGCTCAAGAGTAAGCTCATCAACCTTTCTCTCTTCTTCTTTGAATGATCTAATGGCCTCCCTTGCAAATTTGATGGCATAATCATGATCTCTGATCAAGTGTAAGTACTTGGATTTCATTGTCTCTAGAGAGTCTTTGATTTGAAGGAGTGACTCTACCCTCAACACCTTTCTACATGTGGATTTCAAGGACCTTGTGAGTGTTTTCCAACATTGTGAGGACTTGAATCTCTTTCTCATTGGTGACCAAGAGTTGATTCTTCAATTCACACAACTCTCTAGGTCTTTGTTCAACCAAGTGACTTGGTTCTCCATGTAGCAATTGAAGTATCTTCAGCCATATGATCTTCAAAATCTGCCTTTTCCTCACAATCATCTTGAGCAAAGATCATGGCAGCACCATACTCAAACAATGAGTCATTAATAAGTGCTGATTTAAAATCTTTATTAGGCTCCATTTCATCATGCTCCTCTACTGAATTCTTTGAGAAGTTAAACTGGTGAGGGAATCAAGATAATGGAGATTGTACCAAAGCCAGATTATATTGAAGATTGGATACAAACTTGATTACACTGGTGGCTGGGTGTCTTGGTTAGCCTTTGAATCTACGTCTGGCTGGAGACAGTACAGCCATATGTCAATTAAGCTGGGTGCTGCCTACAGTTGATGAACACTTAAAATTATAGCATAGACTTGAAAATTAATGGATGAAGCATTACTTCCTTTTCTCTTTTTATATTCTCTACTGTTCTATTTTATTGTTCTGTTACCTAGGTCCTTAAAAAGAAAACTTCCAAGGTGCTATTTTCATCTACCAGTATTAGAGGCTTAAAGGAAACTGACATTTCGGTTGTCAGGATCTTCTAATCTAGTTGCCTTTAGTTATAATATTTCTGAGCCCTGTACATTTTTTCCACTAAGGGTACCAGGAGATTTTATGGGCCCCAATTTTGTCCTAGGTCAGTTGGCCTTACACCTATGTGGCTTGTGGGTTGAGCCCACTGGGGATCAAACCCAAGAATTCAAGGCAAAGGACACCTCTAGGCTCTAATCACCAGATGCTCTGGCTCAATGAATTTTTCTTTTAGGAGGTTGAAAGGTACAATGATCTATCTTAATAGACCTTAGGAGGTTGAATAAACAAGTTGACAACGATTGATCAAGAACAATTGATTTTGCAAGCCTCTTTTCATCCACCGATGACCAGTTGAGCAAGGACCTTTCACACACACCCCGAGATTATTGATGTGCGAAAAGCTTACATTGATACATCATAATCTGTTGCTGATTCAAAATATAGTTCCCAGAATTTGAATTTTCAGTCTACTTCTTAAGTTCTTGCCAATCATTTCAAGTCACTTGTTTTTTTATGTAATGTCCTCTGAATGGAATGTCAATGTTTGTGGTTCATCCTAACTCTTTTATAATATTATATTCATCATTTTCCCTTGTAACTCAAAAAGCAACTGTTTGTAATTGTAGCAATTAAACAATCATTTTTTCTGTTTCTATTTATGTTCATATTATTAGTCTGCAGGTTATTCTAATTTTTCACAAGATTATCTATGATTCTTGTTCTCTTCTCATGAATATTTTACAGATACTCATTTGCAGGCTGATTGACAGGCCTTTGCGGCCAACAATCATGAAGGGCTTCTATCACCAGACACAGATACTTTCATGGGTATGCTCAGCTCTTATCCTTGTTCTTGGCATTTGTTATGGATGTAGGATGCCTAGGGAAAGTATAAGAGGACAAATAGCTCTAAATTGCTTACAAAATATTTTCGTATCAATGTTTTTAAGAATTTAGTTGAGCATTAGCTATATGGAATTATGAATTATGTTGCCATTTGTTGTTTCCTGTTATTTCTGATATCACTGAGTCTTACCACTTCATTTTTTGTTAAATTCATTTTCTTTGTCAGAATTAGTATGACTGTATGACCATTATGTTTCTGCCGAACGGTCTAGAAGGCATGTTTATATGTGTTTTTTTCTGATATCACTGAGTCTTACCACTTCATTTTTTGTTAAATTCATTTTCTTTGTCAGAATTAGTATGACTGTATGACCATTATGTTTCTGCTGAACGGTCCAGAAGGCATGTTTATACGTGTTTCATAGTCTGACTAGGTGAACTGCAGAATCAGCTGCAATTATTTTGATAAAAGAAACTTTTGTAAATAGCAAAGAAATATTTTTCACAAGGTACTCAGCATTGGTGTGGACAACAGCTAAATATTAAGTCAAACCTGCTATGATTTTGACATCACAATGATGAGCAGCTTCAAAAAAATACCCAACTATAAAGAACTAAGTTACCGGTTTGTTTTTGGGTTCGGGTACGGGTATGAGATTCTGGTACGCGGATTCGGTCAAAATTCTTTTTGGGGTTGGGTTCATTTTGGGTACGTTAATACAAAAACTTATAAAAATCAGAAATATATACATATTTGCAGTAGTAATTAAGTCCCCGAAACCATAACACTAAAATAACAAAATACATATTTAAATATTAATCGTTCAATATATTATAATTAAAAACACAAACATAAAATAATATTGTAATTATGATTATAAATATAATGGATATTATAATATAAAATATTATTTTAAGTGATTACCATAATAATCATAAGGATATCATATAAAGAATAATACTAAATAAACAAATATAAAATATAAAATAAAAGAAACAAATAATAAAGCTGATCGGCTCCTAACATAGCAATTACCTTTTGTGTAGGCCGATCAACATGGGTTATGAACCGGTCCAAAGAAGCATAAGACAAAAGAATATAAAGACAAAAGATAATAAAGACAAAAGACAAGTCAGCGATCAAATAATAAAAGGCAGAGCATGAAACCATACAAGCAATGAACATACTCTAAGAAGATCAGCGACTTCCCAAGGAATAATGTTAAATAAATCTAATTTTTCCTAAGTAGTGATTAAAAGAACATCCATTAGTTATAGAAATTAGCATAAACAAGAGACATGCCCCTTATCACATGAATAAAGTGAAAGGTTATGTCCCTAGCCAAATCGGGGATATAAAAGGGGACACATTTCAAGTCAAAGAGGAGGGGAATAATTAGAGACATATAACTCTTTAATAGGCATCAATCTGTTTTGGCATAATAATCAGTTCCTATAGAGATTCAAGCTGCTCCAAGGGAGCCTCTGATTCAGTACATAGGCTGGGAATAAATCGGCGATAAATCAGACATACAGCCAGCCACTAGCAATTCACATGATTTTAAAGAGTATGTGTAACTGAGTCAGCGAATATTACAGTCACCAACTGGCTGACCTGCACATGCATGTAATCTATAAGAGAATATCAGAAATAGCATACCATTGATGGTGTCTAATCTGCATCTTTATTACCATTATAGTTGCAGACTACATTCATGAATATATGGGATAATTGATAGAAGATTCTTACCTACTATTTTCCTAAGTTACCGGGTTTGGCCCTGGGAGGCTTGGGTTCGATCCGGGTTCGAAATTCAGGTCCGGTTCACCCAAATTCGACCAGGGTTCGAAAAACCGACTGTGGGTTCGAACTGGGTTCAAAACCCGGATTGTGGGTACGACCAGGGTTCAAATTTTTCAAACCCGGTTCGAACCCGGGTAGAGTTTCGTGCCCAGGCGGATGTAAAAGCGCCTTTTTGCAATTTTTTAATATTTTTTTCAGTCTTTGTTGACTTATAAATAGTTTTTTATTCCTTCTAACCCTAATATGTGCCTCTAAAACATGAAATAGGTAAAGTGATAGTCATTTACCAATTTGTGAATGAAAAAAAAAGATTTTTTGCTTCCATTGCTGAACTTTCTCTTTTGCTTGCACAAGCTTGAATAGACTTGAAGGTCGATTGTAGATTGTTCGAAGTTGGTTGTTGTGCTATTCCTAAGCACTTGCAAGTGCCTATTCATTGCCAAGAAGATCATAGAGCAAAATTTCTTCAAAAGAGGTAGGTTTTTTGATTATATTTTTTACATTTTTTTTTAACAAATGGACTTCAACTCTTTTGTTTAGTTTTTTAGTTTTTGTTTTGTTTTGCTTTTCATTCCTCTAAAGTCTATAACACATGTTCAATTTTTTCATTTTTTTGAAATTAATTAAGTTTGTTAGTTTCAAATTCAATGAATCAATACCAAAATTTCAATATGTTGTGCCTTAGGTATTCCATATTACAATGGCAACTTGTACCTCCTCAGGCTCAATCCAATCTCGTTTCAAAACAAACCCAAACTCTCCCCTTTGGAAATATGTAGAAATGGTTCAACAACTTCTAGGTGGTGGAGGATATGTTTGGATTTGTAGTCATTGCCATGTTCAATATTCAAGCTCATAATTAAGTTTGTTAGTTTCAAATTCAATGAATCAATACCAAAATTTCAATATGTTGTGCCTTAGGTATTCCATATTACAATGGCAACTGGTACCTCCTCAGGCTCAATCCAATCTCGTTTCAAAACAAACCCAAACTCTCCCCTTTGGAAATATGTAGAAATGGTTCAACAACTTCCAGGTGGTGGAGGATATGTTTGGATTTCTAGTCATTGCCATGTTCAATATTCAAGCTCATATAGTCGAGTGAAAGGGCACTTGTGCAGGATCCCTGAAACAGGCATAAAAAATTGCCCAGGTGAAAACGAGAAAGGCATTCCAAAACATATAGTGTTGAAATATATTGTTGAGCAAGAAAAGGCAGACCAAAAAGCAGCCAGTGGTAAAACAAGCCATCCTTTGAAGAAAGGATCTCGATCCATGAAATCCCCTACACTGCCTTCTTATTTTCCACCTACAGAAAGCCATCCATTTATGGACATCCCTCAAGAGCAAACCACACCCTCTTCAAATAAAAGATCTAAGGGACCGTTGGAACATCCCTCAAGAGCAAACCACACCCTCTTCAAATAAAAGATCTAAGGGACCGTTGGAAGCTTCATTTCAGAATGAGGCAAGAGAGATTGCTGATCAAGACATAGCAAGATGTATCTACGCCAATGGATTGGCATTCAATGCTGTTCGTTCACCATATTGGCAAAAAATGGTGAAATCTATTAATGAGGCTCCAAAGGGGTATAAGGGCCCAGGTTTTGAGAAGGTGCGTTGCACTTTATTGGAGAAAGAGGTGAAACATGTAGAAGACTCTTTGAAGCCCATAAGGGATTCGTAGATCCAAACAGGGGTGACCATCATTTCTGATGGATGGAAAGATGCAAAAAATCGCCCATTGATCAATGTTATTGCTGTGTCCCCTAAAGGGGCAATGTTTTTGAGAGCAGTGGATTGTGAAGGATAGGTGAATGATGGTCCATATATTGCTAACATCATTTGCCAAGCTATTGAAGAAGTGGGCCATCAAAATGTTGTGCAAGTTGTAACCGACAATGCCAAAAATTGTAGGGCTGCTGGGTTATTGGTTGAGGAGAAGTATCCACACATTTTTTGGACACCTTGTGCTATCCACTCCCTTAATCTAATGCTACAAAAAATTGGATCCAAAATTGAGTGGATCAAATAGGTGTATGCTGAGGGCGAAGACATCCAAATGTTTGTCACCAACCACCATATGACACAAGGTATATCTAGACAATTCTCAAAATTGGAGTTGTTGAAGGTAAGTTAATTCTCAATATTTTTCAATTTTTTGTTAATTTTAAATTTTGATTTTGTAAATTTAAATTATATTTTAGTTTTAGTTTTGATTTTCAAATAGGTTGCTGAGACTCGTTTTTCCTCCAACACAATTGTGTTGAGACAACTTATAAAGGTTCGTGAGGCACTCTTTGCCATGGTAATCAGCCCTAATTGGGCCATATGGAGGCAATCTAGTAGTGAAAGGGCAAATAGGGTCAAGCAAAGAATCCTAGATGATAGTTGGTGGGACCGTGTTGAGTATCTCGTCAGTTTCATTGAGCCCATATTGAGCATGATCCGTTACATTGACATGGATAGACCTTGTTTGGGTGAAGTATATGATGGTATTGAATCAATGATTGAGAAGATGAAATCCATCATCAATGCAAAAGAGGAAGATCCTGAAGAAAAGTTCTTCAAAGAGCTACAGGAAATCATGGTTGATAGATGGAACAAAATGACCACTCCGTTGCATCTTCTCGCTTTTGCATTGTGTAATGTCCCCCTTTTTGGCGTGATCTTGTTCGATGGTGGTTAGCCTATTACTCAGACTCTCGTAGGCTAACAGGTTTGGTTAGAGGGTCAGTGGTACTTTCTGGAGAGTTTGATTGTTCTCGTGTTCAGAGCCCAGTATTGGTTCACAGCAGGCGTCAGCAGTTCAGGAGTCGATAGCTTCTGACGGCACGGGATTCTATGAAGATTGGTGGAAGTTATGCCTATTTGAGTGATTTAAGTTATTTATTAACTTAATATTTTATTATAAAGTCAAATTGACTTTATACTTTTTAAATCACTTAAAATATTCTCTAAAAGTGATTTAATATTTTAATCACTTAAATTAATAAAGTGTGCCCACTTTATTTAAGTCAAAAACTATTTAAAAGTGACTTAAATTATAATTTAAAAGATTTAAATATCAAAAGTGGCGTATCTTTCTTGGAAGTCGTGCCTTTTGGGCATATATGGGCATTTTGGGCAATGAGAAATTCATCTTTGAATATTTTGACTTTGCCTTTGGCTTTTTCCTGTGCTTCTCCTGTGATAGGGTTTTGAGCATTTTTCCATTGGAGAACGGAATCTCTTCAGTGTTGAGCACCTTTGAGGCTGTGGAAGATCAGTTGAATTTGTGCAGTTTGTGAGGGCTTCATACAGAAGTTGTATTGTGCCTCATCTGAGTTTAATTTCAGCATTTCAGTGTTATTGAATAAGAAATAGGGTTTATCTTCCTTGTGGCGCCTTATTCTTCAGATCAGTGGCATCCAGCAGGGTTAATACTCATTCTTCTCCTTGGCCGTACAACTTGCATTGGGAATGGTGCATTCTAGAGAGGCGTGTGAAGGGTTTGGTTGAAACGCCTTCCTCTTGGTTGCCTTTTGACTTCCATCCTTGGCGTCTAGTATTTACAGAGACTTGTATCCAGTTTCGAGGCAGGAGAACTTAAATCTGGAGGCCAGGTGTCCTTTACTGTCAGTTTCAGCATTCTTGGCTGGCGAGCTGGCTTACTGTTTTAAATAAAAAAACTGGAAACATTCTGGTGTGTCTATCATTCATGATCTCATTGTTTCAATAAAATAACGTCTTCTGCATTTCCATTATGTAGGAAATCGCTCTGTATTTCAGTTTATAAGCTTTATATATGCTGCGCCCCTTCTCTTCTATCTATGAACTTTTCTCTAAAAGAGTAAAATAACACAATAAGATTTAAGAGTTTACTGGGGTTTGAGTTGAGAGCCAGCAGGGCTCATCACAGTGGTATCAGAGCCAGGTTAATCCTGCCAGCTTGTGGGAAAACAATTCTATGCGGCCACACCAGAACAGGTTTGATAGGCACTACACACGCAGGGGCCCTGGAATTCAGCGAAATACATTTGCACTTTTTCAGGCACCTCCATTGTACGAACAGGAAGAGGATTTTGAATTTGATAACATGGCTGATAGGGATGAGGAAGGTCTTAATAGGAATTGTCTTAATGACGAAGACAGAGAGGCCAGAGATGTACTGAGAGGCCTTGTTGCAGGTCAGGAACAGGTGGCGAACATCCTCCAGCAGCTAAGTACCAACGTCCAGAATTTGAGTATTCAGAGAAGGCCGAACCGGGATCCGGATCAGGAAGGTAGTGTACATGGAGATAGACAGAGGATAGTTACTCCAGCACGCACCTATGACAGGCCTACTCGGCCAACATTTATCAGGAATGATCCTATTGAGGAGAATGTGGCTGAGGGAGGTGATGCGAATTTTGTAGATAACATCATGACACATCATGATGAGTGGGATGCTTTGCCCCAAAGAGTTAAGGATCACCTTAACTTCGACAGATTTCTGAGCCAAAAAAGAGAGCATGGTAGGAACAGGACAGATAGGAGGCCTGACAACAGGTATAATGATCTAAGGCAGGCTACCAACAAACTTACCTTAACTAATTTTGATGGCAGTGGAAAAGTCACAACTCGAGCATGGGTGAGCAAATTAGACACTTTTTTGACACTACGTCCAATGGCTGAAGAGGATGCCATAAGATTTGCAGCACTTCACTTGGATGGCATGGCACATGACTGGTGGCACCATGGCATGGTCACACTCCATCATGATAGGATCACTTCTTACCAGGAATTCACTGACAAATTGGTTGAGAGGTTTGACAGGCGTGATCCAGAACTTTACTTTAGAGACCTTGCTTAGTTGAAGCAGTTGGGTAGCTTGGAGTCTTATATTGGTGAGTTTCAGAAGCTCTCGGTCATGGTTACCGGAATCTCAGAGAGGAGACTTGTCATTCTTTTTGTAGAAGGTCTCCATGAGCCAATGAAAGGTTGGATCAAGGCATTTGATCCACCTACCTTTCACGAGGCTATGAGAAAAGCTCGTAGCATGGAACTTACAACCTCACGTGGTAAGTTCACTTCAAATGTAGAAGCATCTTCATCCTACAGTGATAGCAAAGTAGAATCTAAGAATTCAGAAATTGTTGATGATAAAAGGAAGTTTGCAGCTCCTTTGGATAGAGAGACAATCAATGATTTACGTAGGAAGAAGTTTTGCTTTTATTGCAAGGGCCCGTATGATTTTAATCATGACTGTCCCCTCAAGCCTAAAGGTCAAAATAGGCAAATGGAGTGGTTTTATGAGAATGATGACTTTGCTGATTTAACGGACCAGCAAGCTAGTATGGCGGATGGGAGCATGCGTTCTATCTTTCTTGTCAGTGAGGAAAGTGAGAAGATGGAACAGGAAAGTTTTGAGGAAGATTATGATTCTGCTTCTTTTTCTAGGGTGCCAGGGGTGTTTGATTGGGATCATAACAGTTATGAGGCTCAGTTTGTAAACAATCCTCTTTTCAAGGCAGATGTTTCATTATCTCATGATAATCCGCTCTTTGAGGTGGATGATGATTCTACTCTTAACCTTGATTTAGGGGTGAGCATTGATTGTAGTATCGAAAATTCTGTCAGTGCATCGGGATTTCAGACAAGGCTCGTTGAGGAGTTACATGATGTGTACATGGTTAGGAGTATTCACAGTGTTACTTTCACTCTTCATGTACATGATCAGTTTCAGATGCAAAGTTACGGTATGCACGTGTTAGACATGTTGGATGATAGCATATCACATGCAGTTGTAGGGAGCAGGTGTTGTCAGCAGTTTGACTTGCTTTCTTGTGAGTTCCTCTCTCCTGGGACAGATGGTCTTGAGATTGACAGAGTACTACATGATGATCCAGTTGATCTGATATGGAAGTTTCAAGGGACATTTGATGACAGTAGGGACATTACACGACACTATCCGTGGGATCCTGGTAGAGTGGTGAATTCGTTGTTGTTGAGATTGCTTGAGGACAAGCAATTTCAAGGAGGGCAGACTGTAATGTCCCCCTTTTTGGCGTGATCTTGTTTGATGGTGGTTAGCCTATTACTCAGACTCTCGTAGGCTAACAGGTTTGGTTAGAGGGTCAGTGGTACTTTCTGGAGAGTTTGATCGTTCTCGTGTTCAGAGCCCAGTATTGGTTCACAGCAGGCGTCAGCAGTTCAGGAGTCGACAGCTTCTGACAGCACGGGATTCTATGAAGATTGGTGGAAGTTATGCCTATTTGAGTGATTTAAGTTATTTATTAACTTAATATTTTATTATAAAGTCAAATTGACTTTATACTTTAAAATCACTTAAATATTCTCTAAAAGTGATTTAATATTTTAATCACTTAAATTAATAAAGTGCGCCCACTTTATTTAAGTCAAAAACTATTGAAAAGTGATTTAAATTATAATTTAAAAGATTTAAATATCAAAAGTGGCGTATCTTTCTTGGAAGTCGTGCCTTTTGGGCATATATGGGCATTGTGGGCAATGAGAAATTCATCTTTGAATATTTTGACTTTGCCTTTGGCTTTTTCCTGTGCTTCTCCTGTGATAGGGTTTTGAGCATTTTTCCATTGGAGAACGGAATCTCTTCAGTGTTGAGCACCTTTGAGGCTGTGGAAGATCAGCTGAATTTGTGCAGTTTGTGAGGGCTTCATACAGAAGTTGTATTGTGCCTCATCTGAGTTTAATTTCAGCATTTCAGTGTTATTGAATAAGAAACAGGGTTTATCTTCCTTGTGGCGCCTTCTTCTTCAGATCAGTGGCATCCAGCAGGGTTAATACTCATTCTTCTCCTTGGCCGTACGACTTGCATTGGGAATGGTGCATTCTAGAGAGGTGTGTGAAGGGTTTGGTTGAAACGCCTTCCTCTTGGTTGCCTTTTGACTTCCATCCTTGGCGTCTAGTATTTACAGAGACTTGTATCCAGTTTCGAGGCAGGAGAACTTAAATCTGGAGGCCAGGCGTCCTTTACTGTCAGTTTCAGCATTCTTGGCTGGCGAGCTGGCTTACTGTTTTAAATAAAAAAACTGGAAACATTCTGGTATGTCTATCATTCATGATCTCATTGTTTCAATAAAATAACGTCTTCTGCATTTCCATTCTGTAGGAAATCGCTTTGTATTTTAGTTTATAAGCTTTATATATGCTGCGCCCCTTCTTCTGTCTATGAACTTTTCTCTAAAAAACTAAAATAACACAATAAGATTTAAGAGTTTACTGGGGTTTGAGTTGAGAGCCAGTAGGGCTCATCACACATTGAGTCCCAAATATTATAGTCCAAAGATACTCTCTACTTCATCAAGAGTTGCTCCATATAGGGATGCTGAAGTGGCTCAAGGGTACAAGGCAACAATTTGTAGACTCTTCACTGATCGTGACCAACGTGATCGAGTGAGGGCTGAGTTCATGGATTTTGCATGCTTTGGTAGTGTTGATGAGAATCTTGATGCTCTTCGAGACAAGGTTAGGGTGGATGCTCATAGTTGGTGGTACTTCCATGGGCAAGAATAGAGGCACCTCCAACCTATTGCAATAAATTTTTTATCCCAAGTAAGTTTTATATTTTGCAATTTTAATTTTATATTAATTAATAATTTTGTTTAGTTAAATTTTGTAACTCCTAACTATTTAATTTGGTCTTAATAGTTTGCTAGTTCATCTTCTTTTGAGAGGAATTGGAGCACATACTCCTTCATCCACTCAATCAAACACAATTGGCTACATTCGAAAAAGGCAGAGGACTTGGTGTATGTGCATTCAAACTTGCACCTCCTTACACACAAGCAAAGTTCCTACAAAGGAGACACAAGGAGGTGGGATATTGAACTAGAGCAACTTGACTTGGATGCTTCCACAAGTCACTTAGC
>CM021102.1:188024075-188059938 GCA_007115665.2 Sequoiadendron giganteum | reverse complement strand
CAATGGTTCTATTTTTCCTTTCAGCAACCTCATTCTGTTGAGGGTTGTAGGCAACTGTGAACTCTCTCTTAATTCCAGCACTCATGCAGAATTCCTTAAAAATTTCAAAGGTGTATTTTTTCCCATTGTCTGTCCTTAAGGTTTTTATTTTCTTTCCAGAGAAGTTTTCAGTGAGAGCTTTGAACTTTTTGAACCTTTTGAGGATTTCTATTGACTCTTTACATTTAAGGAAATAGATCTAGTTTTTCCTAGAGAAGTCATCTACAAATATGACATAGTATAGAAATCTTGCTTTAGAGGGTACAGACATGGGTCCACATAAGTCTGAGTGAACCAGTTCTAACACATTTAGGGTTTTGCTCAAACTATTGGGAAAGCACCCCTTTGTATTCTTTCCTAAGGCACAACCTTTGCAAGTTCCTTCATGAGATGATTTTAACTTAGGTAAGCCTGTTACAAGTTTTTCTACAAAAGGTAGGGCACGGAAATGAAGGTCCTAATCTTCTATGCCAAATCTCATTTGAATCAAAGGTGTCAACGGTAAGGGCTTGTTTAACTTCAGTGCATAGTTTGTAAAGGTACCCTTGTCTTACACCTATGGTTTGGGCTTTCTTGATTGTTGAGTTTTTAGGCCATGCTAAAACTTTCCCATCCATAAAGGTAACTCTATATCCATTGTCTTCAAGGGCAGAGATGGATATTAGATTCCTCTTAATTCCAGGTACAAGTAAGACTCCAGTAAGTTGAAGAGAAAGACCAGATTTTAGTTTGATGGAGCAAGTTCCAACCCCTTTTACAGGGTGTGCAGAATCATCCCCAATGGTTACTACTTCATCAGACTTTTCAGTCGTAGTGTCCAGGTGTTCTCTGAATCCTGTGATGTGTCTAGAAGAACCACTATTAATTACCCAGTTGTGGGTGTTGTTAGATGTTTGACTAGATAGGGCTGTATAGAACACAAAGTTCTCAGATTCATGATCTGAATTTGACTTTCCTACTTTGGCAAAAGATGCTTGCTGTTTTGATCTGTCAGGGCACTTCATTGCATAGTGACCATATTGATCACATCTAAAGCATTGCACTAGAGAGATGTCTTTCTTCTTAGAAGATCCCTTTCCATTGGGATTTCTCTTTCTTTTAAAAGATCCTCTCTTGTAGGAGTTTTTCTTGTTCCTTTTATTAGACGTTGTGATGAGTACATGAATGTCTTCATCCATGTTCTTTTGTTTATTTTCCTTAGTGAAGAGTCTTGTTTCCTCTTGAAGGCAGTCAGTTCTTAGCCTATCAAACTTGGAGAGTTTAGATCTCGCACTTATTCCTTGAACAAATGACTCCCATGAGTTGGGTAGGCCTCCTACTGCAATTAGGGTTGACTCTTTGCTATCAATCTAATATCCAATTGTGGATAATTGATCACTTAGTTCAGTGATCTTCATGAAGTATGCATTAATTGACTCTCCTTTGTTTATTTGAGCATTGTTGATTTGCCTCTTTAATGCGAGAGTCCTACTGGTGTTGTTGATCTCATAGGTACTCTCAAGAGATTTGAACATATGATATGCAGTTTCATGTTTTGCTAAGATAGGCACTATATGATCCCTAACTGCATCTACTAGGATTTTCATGGCTCTTTCATTGTTTTCAATCCATTGAGTTTTCTCAGGTTCAGCCGCTGGTTCCTTTTTATTTTCTCTCACAAGTGAGTCTAGTTTATTCTCTTTAAGGATCATCATGATTCTAAACTTCCATGATGTAAAGTTGTCTGCTCTTGCAAGACGATCTTCAAATCTGATCACACTTGACATTATGAAGAATGTGATGTGAATTCGATTTTGGAAAATACGAATTTTTCTAGAGCAAACTGATTTTAGATTTGATTTGGATTCACACAACTTGGCTCTGATACCATGTAAATGTAATCAAATCTTTCTCAGATAGGATCCTAATAAATCTAAGGAAACACTAAGGTCTGAAATTCTGTGTGAGAATTCTAGGTCAAAAAACGATTTCCAGATTTTTCTTCTCTTTGCTGAATGTGCTGATTGCAGAACATTAATAAATTTCGATGTTTGCATATCAAGGATGGAACCACCTTTTGTATTGTTAGGAGACCCGCCTCTAAGAGACGCGTCTCTTGAGAGTGGAGACACGTCCGCTCAAGGGACGTGTCCCTTTGGGCGCGCGGGCTTCACTTACAACCGATTAACATTCGGTTTAAACATCTTAACACATATAACCTTATATATGTGTGGTGCGAATATTTATTTATGAGTTCCGATTTATTGAGCATTTATTTATTATTTTGAATTTAAGCAAACTTATAAATTTGATTTTACTTATTTTATTTTTCTAGAAATATATTAAATATCGATCATATATAAATGATGATAATGCTATTCAGCAATCATCATCTATATTCTGACCGAAGCTATATTTCATTAACATGTATTTACCTACATTTGGGTGGAATATATTGTTTAGAGATATACAGTGAAAGGACTGAAAAGAAAGATTTGATCATGGACACAAGCATCGGATGCCACATGAATGGTAGCAAGACAAGGGCCAGGTGCCAGTTTGAGCAAGACAAAAAAGGAAATAGAATGAGTCAAGGATCTTTAATAGAGATTTAGGTGGGTGGGAGTGGGTTGTGATGAATAGTAACAAGGGTGGGGGTCTTTGATATAAATTATGACATATTACTATAAAGATTGAACTATGTGTTAGGTAGCATAAAAATTCACACGGTAGTTTAGATCAGCGGATCAAAACTCAAAACAATATCAATATAGGAGCACTAGTCAACTAAATACATAAACTAATATCACTCTTTTTAAACCTCTATGAAGAAAGAGAAGAAAGCATAAAAGGCATGCCAAGTCCCAACACCTGAATGTATGGTCTATTTAGAATATACACTGTAACTCATTCATAACAGAATGCTCCACCAATTGGTACAATTGCTCCTGGTTTGATAAGATAACTACACACCATTGATAAATAATGCTAATGACTGCAGCATATTAGAACAGCAGGTACAGATAGGTTTCAATTCCTAAGAATGAATTGTATTGCTGAATTGAAAATGACAGGACAAGGTTCTGCATTGAAGATTTTGCAAGAGTCTTTCAAAGTATCTATATGTCTTACTGAGAAGTATCAAAAGGTTCTGACATGAAAAAGAACTGCTTAATGACTCTATCATAACTCATACAACTTCATAACAACATTATTTCACCACTTAGCTTCCATTCACACACTTGGACTTACAGCTTTATGTAAACAGAAGAACCATGCCCATTTCTGGCCTAGACTAATCATTTAGTAAAAGAATACTTCCACTATAAAAAGGATTGTATGCAAAAATTACAAAAACTAGTTCCGTCTCAAAGGTAATTTTTATCAAAAAAGCTATATTTCAATTCCAATTGGACATGGGATTTCATGGTTTTCAAAGACTCCATGAAAATGAGAAATATTGTTTTTTCTCTTTAGGCATCCAACGTATCAAAGTGATTCTCTCAATTTCACCAGCCATTACAGTAAAAGATTTTGTTTACTATTACTGAGGAATATTCAACCAATCATAAATATATGATGCTACAACTCTGTTGAATTTTCCCTCAACTGACACAAATAATGTTTCAATCTCCTGCTATCAGTGGCTATACAGCCCTTTGAAATGTTTTCACTATAGTGGTTAGACAGTGTGAAAAACATCAAACAAATTTCCCATAAGTTTGAACTACTGTTATAAAAGGCAAAATTTTATGGTTCAATCACAATCGATCTAAAATTCAATAAAACCTGATGACACGTTTACATATTATGATATTTCCAATCCATTATATATAATTATGAAATATAAACCTCAATCATTAGTATTGTTTCAGTTGTGCCTGCAAGCAATAAATCTAACTTGGACATCTCCATCTGTTGAATAGTTGGATTAATCACGAACTGATCTCCTATCAGGCCAACTCGCACACCTGCAACAGTTTGTGATATTGGCACTTCGGATAATGCTCTGTAAAATACACACAAATAGCTGTTATAAGCATTATATCTCAATTAAATCTATTTTCCTCCCTCAGGACACTTAGTAAAACATGCCTGTAAAACCCAGTATCCACATGTTTGATGAATCAATGAAAACAATCACAAAAACCAGCAGACATAAAAAGGCAAAAATGAATGAAATGGAAATTACAGTGCAACTGCAGCAGCTGTGATTGCAAGTGAATCAGGTGAATGTAAACCGTCAAAGCTCAAAACCTGCATATGCAAAAAATTCAGAAAATAAAAAATATTCCATAATTGCTGCTGCAAAAGAACTGTAATACAAACATCTTAGACATCAAAAAGCGTGGATATTGTAGAAACTAACATATAAAATGGCATTTCTACAATTTTAAAAAAATACTGTTAATATTAGATAAATACAATACTTGCTGTACCCCTGCCAAAACAACCCACTTCACCCTAGTCGCTTACCCCATTTCGGTTGTTTTAGATAGCATTCATTTTGTTTTTGCAACCTGGATATGTTTGAGATCAAATAAATGCCACAAAATCTCTTCATTGTCATTACAACATAGGTGCAGATTGGACACTAAAGCAAACAGAGGAGATTGAAGAAATCTGCGGTCAAAAAATACAAATTGTGCAAAGCGTAAAAAAACCTCCACCTGGAATTACAAAAAGCCAAAAAATCAACTTTTTCAGATTTTAATAAAAATTTATATGTGAGGTGGGCTTTTGTAAATTTTTATCTGAGTTCACAAGTCCAACCAGATTTTGGTAAATAATGTATTTTTGCATTGATTTTTCAACCCAAATATGTTGGTGCAATCAAATTTTGACAACGGTAGGTGATGGTCAAAAATTCAAAATGTATGAAATGCACAGAGTCAAGTGAAATGCAAAAAGTGAGAGTGAAATTTAAAAAAGAAAGTCACTTTTGGTGCAAAAAACACCACGTGTACAATTTGGCACAAAGTCCAAAAATACAAAGTTTGTTATTCAGCTCCAATATTGTTCAACTCAAGAGCAACATGCTCACATATTTACCAAATAACTTCAAGCAGTGAAGTTTGGAGTTTCTAAAAACTTTTTGACTTGTACTCTAAAGAAAATGATGTTATAAGGGGCATTTTTAATAAATAAATATTTAATATCACATTATTGCAATAATCAACCTAAGTTACCGATTTGTTTTTGGATTTGGGTACGGGTACGTGAATCAGGTACGGGATTCAGTCAAAAAAAAAATTGGGGTCGGGTATGGCTTGGGTATAGCAATACAAAAAACATATAAAAATCAGAAATATATACATATTTACAGCAGTAATTGAGTTCAGAATACACCACCATATTAATAGTCTAATAGCATAGCAAAAATACATCACCACTTTCATACTCACTAAGTCAAAGATTAAAATATTAGTGATTACTTGAATCTCATGATAAAAAATTATAAATTAAAAATCAAACATAAAATGTCAAGTGTTTACAATCAGCCATTATAGATCATTGATCAATCTGAATCATATGGATCATCAAACAAATCAGCATCATTAGATGCTACATTTTGTGTAGAACCACAAATAGCATTAGTGGCACTCACACAAGCACTGCCACTAGCAGTAGCACTGACACTACCACTCTCATACTCAATAGCTGCTTCAGGCTTATACTCATCATCAATATCAAGTGCAGCTAAGTCACTCGTGGAAGCATCCAAGTCAAGCTGCTCTGGCTCAATATCCCACCTCCTTATGTCTCCTTCTTTATAAGAACTTTGCTTGTGTGTAAGGAGGCGCAAGTTTTAATGCACATACACCAAGTCCTCTGCCTTTTTTGAATGTAGCCTATTGTGTTTTATAGAGTGGATGAAGGAGTATGTGCTCCAATTCCTCTCAGAAGAAGATGAACTAGCAACCTATTAAGACCAAATTAAACAGTTAGGAGTTACAAAATTTAACTAAACAAAATTATTAATTAATATAAAACTTACTTGGGATAAAAAATTTATTGCAATAGGTTGGAGGTGCCTCTATTCTTGCCCATGGAAGTACCACCAACTATGAGCATCCACCCTAACCTTGTCTGGAAGAGCATCAAGATTCTCATCAAAACTACCAGAGAATGCAAAAGCCATGAACTCAGCCCTCACTCGATCACGTTGGTCACGATGAGTGAAGAGTCTACGAAGTGTTGCCTTGTACCCTTGAGCCACTTCAGCATCCCTATATGGAGCAACTCTTGATGAAGCAGAAAGTATCTCAAGAATATAATATTTGGGACTCAATGCAAAAGCGAGAAGATGCAATGGAGTGGTCATTTTGTTCCATCTATCAACCATGATTTCCTGTAGCTCTTTGAAGAACTTTTCTTCAGCATCTTCCTCTTTTGCATTGATGATGGTTTTCGTCTTCTCAATCATTGAGTCAATACCATCATATACTTCTCCCAAACAAGGTCTAGCCATGTTTGTGTAACAGATCATGCTCAATATAGCCTCAATGAAACTGACCAGGTACTCAACATGATCCCACCAACTATCATCTAGGATCCTTTGCTTGACCCTATTTGCCCTTTCACTGCTAGATTGCCTCCATATGGCCCAATTAGGGCTGATTACCATGGCACGGAGTGCCTCACAAACCTTTATTAGTCGTCTCAACACAATTGTGTTAGAGGCAAAACGAGTCTTAGCAACCTATTTGGAAATCAAAATTAAAATTAAAATATAATTTAAATTTACAAAATCAAAATTTAAAATTAAAAAAAAAAATTAAAATTAAAAATATTGAGAATTTACTTACCTTCAACAATTCCAATTTTGAGAATTGTCTAAATATTCCTTGTGTCATATAGTGGTCGGTGACAAACATTTGGATGTCTTCGCCCTCAGCATACACCTGTTTGATCCACTCAATTTTGGATCCAATTTTTTGTAGGGTTAGATTGAGGGAGTGGATAGCACAAGGTGTCCAAAAAATGTGTGGATACTTCTCCTCAATCAATAACCCAGCAGCCCTACAATTTTTGGCATTGTCTGTTACAACTTGCACAACATTTTGATGGCCCACTTCTTCAATAGCTTGGCAAAGGATGTTAGCAATAAATGGACCATCTTTCACGTGTCCTTCACAATCCACTACTCTCAAAAACATTGCCCCTTTAAGGGATACGGCAATAACATTGATCAATGGGCGATTTTTTGCATCCTTGCATCCATCAAAAACGATGGTCACCCTTGTTTCAATCCATGAATCCCTTATTGGCTACAAAGAGTCTGCTACATGTTTCACCTCTTTCTCCAATAAGATGCAATGCACCTTCTCAAAACCTGGGCACTTATACCTGGAGCCTCATTAATAGATTTCACCATTTTTTGCCAATATGGTGAACGAACAACATTGAATGCCAATCCATTGGCATAGACACATCTTGCTATGTCTTGATCAGCAATCTCTCTTGCCTCATTTTGAAATGAAGCCTCCAACAATCCCTTAGATCTTTTATATGATGAGGGCATGGTTTGCTCTTGAGGGATGTTCATAAACGGATGGCTTTCTATAGGTGGAAGATAAGTAGGTGTCGGTGGTGTAGGGGGTTTCATGGATCGAGATCCTTTCCTCAAAGGATGGCTTGTTTTAAGACTACCAGCTTTTTGCTCTGCTTTTTCTTGCTCAGCAATATATTTCAACACTACGTCATCTAGAAGGCCTTTGCCATCACCTTCTGGAGGTCCTGGACAAGGTTTGATGCCATTATCAGGGATCTTACACAAATGGGCTTTCACTCAACTGTATGAGCTCGTATATCGAACTTTGCAATGACTACAAATCCAAATAAATACTCCACCACCTAGACATTGTTGAACCATTTCTACATATTTACAAAGGGGAGAGATTGCATTTATTTTGAAACGAGTTTGGCCTGAGGAGTTAGAAGCGAATGCCATTGTAATACCTAAGGCACAACAGATTGAAATAATTTTGGTATTGAAATTTGAAACAAAAAAACTTAAAAGAATGAGAACAATCAACAAAACGATTAAAACAAAACAAAATAGTTAATTTGTTAAAAATTTAAAAAACGTAAGAAAAAATCAAAAAACTTCAAGGAAATCTACCTCTTTTGAACAAATTGTAATGTTCCCCTTCTGGCAGTGATCCTTTCATTAGCTCATTAGCCTATCCCGAAATCCTGTAGGCTCATTGAGATGTTTCAAAGGGTTCCAGTTTTGGAGGTTTTGTGATCTTTCCTCATTATTTACTATTTATAGTAAATACTATTTCTGGCAGTAAGCAGTTGTCAGCCTTTCAGTTCATCACATCATTGGAAGCAGTATCCAGTACTAAGCCTTGACTGTTTAAAAAATATTGTTCTAATGAATTTTTGCATTAAAGGGGAAATTATTCTAATTTGTAGTTGACCCCTTGGCCTAAGGCATTAACTTAAGTTGTTTTGAAAAAGGGACTTGAGGGTGGCGCCACATGAAGAAGCTCAAAGGTTTTCTTTTATTAATTTCTCATTATCTCAAGTGGGGGCGTATTTTTGAAGAGTTATTGTCTTTTTGGAAATTTGAAGAGTCTTGACTATTGGCGTACCTTCTTGGGGGACTTGAACAGTTTTCTATCTTCCTTTAAAAGTAAGGCTTGGCTCCAGCATTAAGACATCCATTATTTTGCTAAAGTTATGCTGTCAAAATGATTTATCATTTTCTACTTCGAGGAATGCTTATCTCCTAGTTCTTCATTCAATTTCGTGTTTGCAAGACAACACCTAGTTGAATTATTGCTGCTTCTCATCTAGACTAGCAGATTGTGTTTCAAGTTGAAAGTTTGATGTATTTTCCAGTTTTACAGTTGTTTGCATACAGCTGATTATTGTTTTTGCTCATGGTTAATTGTACGAATTTTGTATTGTTCTGGGCATTTGATAATAATACTCCTAAGGTCTAGGCGACCATCTCCAAGCAATTTCGGAATTTATTTTGAAGTGTGCATTTTTATATTGAAAATCGCCCCTCTCAAGGGTTGTACCATTCATCCTTGCATTGGGAAGTGTGCCATTAGTGATTGCAGGTATTTGGAGCTGTTTTCCATGTTTCAACAAGGGCGCCTATCTCCCAAATGATCTATGCTTCGATTTCACGCATATCGGAGGTACTTTGAATGAGTTGTGAACAATTTTTGAATTTTCTGTAGTTGTTGATATACATTTCCAGAATTATAGTTCGCTGATCAGAATTAAAACAATTGTTGTTTTCTATCTTTAGTCTTCCTTTCTCGTTATATTCTGATGGAGAGATAATGTATGACAAGGTGCTTAAATTTTGGTGAAATTGGCATTGTAAAATTGCAGCCTTCTCTTTGTACAAGCTGATAACAGTAGTACTGTTTCAGTTTTCTTATTGCTGCTTTAAGTAATTAATTTCACACTAGCACCCCTGGATGGTTTACCGCCAGTGAGGAAAATCTGTTGTAACACTTTTCATACCCACTTCAAGTGGAGAATTCCCACGCTTAGTGGATGCTTGCCGCAGTAGAAGAAGTTTAATGTTGTAATCTTTTCCCCCCACTGTTTGGTGGTAGCGTAGAAAGTCATTGATTGGTTATCCGCCTTGTAGTTATTTCAATTCAGCAGTAGTACTCCACCATATGTTAGCACCTCGCCTGCAAGGGATCTTGAGTGCACATCCTTGGTGTCGGGTTTAATATTTCTCTTTCAATAGAATCTTGTATTTGTTGATTCAGTAGATCCTAGGGATCCTCTGACCATATGCTCGCCCCTCCTCCTTAAGTGGTTTTAGGGCGCATTCTTGGTTAGAGTTCTTTAATGTACGTTTTGGTTATGCTAAACTTAACGGGTGATTGATTCTATTGTAAATGTTTGGTTTAAAAATCAAAAAAATTAGAGAGAGAATATTTCACAAATCTTGCTCTACGATCTTCTAGGCAACAAACGGACACTTGCAAGTGCTTAGGAATAGCACAACAATCAATTTTGAACAACCAACGATCAGCCTTCAAGTCTATTCAAGCTTGTGCAAGCAAGACAGAAAGTTCAACAATGGAGGCAAAAAAACTTGTTTTTCATTCACAAATTGTTAAATGAGAGTGTTTTTACCTATTTAGTGTGTTTGGAGGCAAAGATTAGGGTTGGAATGAATAATTATTTAGAAGTCAACTATTAGTCAAAAAAATAATTAAAAAATGCAAAAAAACGCACTTTTTCTGCGACCTGGGCGTTTTGACGTCTGGATTCGTCACGGATTCTTCTGGGCGTATCTTGGTCGAATCCACAGTGGCAAATAGAATCCAAGTTGAATCTACAGACCAGATTTTGAATCCTGCCCGAATTTGTATCATATCGTACCCGAATTGCGAATCTAGTACGAATCGAATCATATCCAGAGGCTAGGAGTGGCGAATCAGTAACTTAGTAATCAACAATAATAGCACTCATCATTATAACTAATAATATAAGCAGTTTTGGTTAGTTGGTCAATTCTTTGCCTTAATGACAATCTATTTGTACATATTCTTCTTCTCGTGAATAATGCATTGTTCATTGCTTTCCGGAATTTATTATTTTGGTGAGTTGCTCACTGGAAAACTCATCAACCTTGGTAAGTCCAAGCCAAAAACCCAATTGACTACATCAAATGACAATCAGTGGTCGAAAATAACCAAAACGCGTCAATTTTTTACATTTTCTCCTTTGTGCATTTAACTTATCAACACTTTCACAAGATTGTGTTCATTTTCAAGTGATTTTAACTAATTCCAACTGATTGTGGACTGACTCGGAGAATTTATTAACTAAATTTGAAAGGTAAGTAACTCTGCTTTTATTTTTTATTTTGTTTTCAATTTTTTTCCTTTCATTCTAGGTTCTTATAATTTCATTTTTCTAATATTTTTTTTTTTCTATTTCCTTCTTTAAGAGCTAGGATTTACATTGTACAATGTTTAAACTATTTTTCTTTTTAACTTTTTGCTAGGGTATCAATTTTCCAATAGAGATATAGCTTTGATAAATAACCTAACTGGTGGCAAGGTTAGGGACCCCACTTGAGAGGAATGCACATCAAGTACAAAAATAAGAATGATGGTGTGAAATTATTGTAGATTGTGAATGAGAGGATGCATCAATCACCTCAATTTTCACCTTGCACAAATACTTGGCTAAGATGTGGAGCTCTATGATTCAATGGAGCCTGAGGTTACATGAGAGATTAAGGCTCTCCTTGCTTTGTATGAGGAGATGAAAACAGAAAAGAAGAGGACAGCTAACACAATGGCAGTTGTGATGAATTATCCTCCATGATCAGAGACTAATATAGCAAACCATTGCATTGACCCATGGATACAAGGCTCTTTCACTGCAAATAGTTTTGGTCAGCCATCATAATAACATACACACACAAGGATTCTTTATTCCTCATAATACTCCTTGTGTGAAACCTTCGCCCAAAGGTATTGCATGGAGCCAAGAGAAGCGTAATGAAGCAAGGTGGGCATGTGCCAGTTTCTAGTATTAGAAAAATATATTGTTGTAATGTCCCTTACCTGTCAAGCCCTACGGTTCTAATAACTAGGAGTTTAGGAGTTCTTTCCCAAAGGCTTCCTGCTAGGTCTATTTGAATAAAATCCTGCAATCATCACACCAAGCATACGTACACCATAGAGCCATGTGTTAGCTTTAATACCTAGTAATAAAATCAAACATCATTCATAATTGCGAAGGAAATCAGCAAACACGAGGAGTGCCTTGTATGGATCTTGCCCTAATGCCTTTGTGTTGGGCACGGGAGGTTGCCTCTCACAATCCTCCTTTCCCAACGGCTTAGTCCCTGCCTATCCCCATACAAGACAGTACCCCAAAGACAATTGCCCTCTTAGGACAAGGTGAAGTCCTACGATCCAAGGGCCTACGACCTACCACCCCTATAATGGTATAGTTTCCAACGGTGGGACCCCCACCTCTCTATGTCTAACCCGTTCCTTGACCTACGAACATGAGAGGGGACTTTTTAGGCTCTCCACTTGGACTCTACTTCACCTGCCTAAGAGGGTACCAAACACGAAGAAGACAATCTTTTCAAAGAAAAGAATGCATATATTTATTCTTTATAAAATTCTTGATATTTAGAGAAGAAATATTTCATATACTAAAAGAGATGCATAAACAGATACATATATTTATTCGGTATAAAGTTCCCGATATTTAGAGAAGAAATATTTCATATACTAAAAGAGATGCATAAACAGATACATTCCTACTATATACTCATGATATGATGCATTTAGAAATATTACAAGATTAATCATACAATTTCTGGTAACTTATTATCTTATGCTATTATCCCTGTCCCATTACACAGGCACTTGAAACAAAATTGGAGAACAGGTCGATACTAAAGAGTAGGTCAGGGTTCTCATTAATATAAAAAAGATCTACACTGGTTTCATCCACAGGTATTAACACACGCCAAACAGGGCCTATAGGTACCATTCGGGTTTGTATCCCTTTTTGACGTCATCCCATCGGAATGACGCATTTCCAGATTCTATAATCTTGTTCTTGTTTTCCATATTTCCATTTCTTTTGGCAGAGAGGAATGAATTAACAATGCAAAATATAAATCATAAAGGACGGCATTCAGTATTATATTTGATCAAAACTAGACACAGGCTAAGTGAGATAACTCACAGAAATCGCGATCTACTCCACGCTCCTGGGTCACTGCTCTTGTTTCTTACCTTCCTCTCATCTGGGTCCATTGAGTCCCTTATTATCTCCTCCCACAGGTGGCGACCCAACTCAGGTGGCGCGTCCCTTGAATGTACGCAACGCAACTCTCTCGGAGCTTCTGGTTCAAAGGTATGTGTCTCATCTTTTATTTTTCCTATTGTTTTATTATAATGTTATTTTATCTCTCCTTAAGTAAAGAGTTAAATACGTATTTTTATAAGTGAATTGATTTTATATTAGTTTTGATAAAAAAATAGTTTTATTAATTTAAATATGTATTTATTTTTTATTTTAAAGTTGATTAATTATAAAGTAAATAATTTTAAAAATAAATTAGATATTTGATTTATAAATACAAGGTAAATAGTTTACATAAAATATATGGATAAATAATTCATGTTATTTAATTATGTATTGGTTTAAAAATATCAAAGTAGATAATTTATATACAACTCTTAATAGGGGTTATGAGAGTCCTTCCCGCTCAAAGATTGCTTGTTCTCAAGCAATTTGGAGGTTCGGATGGTTGAGAATTTCTTTGCCTTCCCATGTAGAGTCCTCTATGGGTAAATTTTTCTATTTTATTAAGAACTCCTGAATGCTTCGATTTCTTAACTTCTTCTCCCTCCTATCCATAATAGTTTCTGGTTCTAGGGTTAGTTTACCTTCATCATCTAGTGGGGGCAACTCTGCACATGGGGTTATTTGCTTACCAAGCATTTTCTTCAATCTTGACACATGGAAAACATTATGGATGTGACTATTTTTAGGGAGGTCTAGCTTGTAGGCTACTTCACCTACCTTTCTTGTAATCCGGTAAGGCCCATAAAACCGAGGCTTGAGTTTTTCTGCTCCATTGGACTTCAGGGATGACTGCTTATAAGGTTGGAGCCTTAGGAATACCAAATCACCTGTCTCAAAAGTCCTTTCTGTTCTCTTTCAGTCAGCATACATGTTTTGTTGATTTTGAGCTTGGTATAAGTTATCCTTAAGAGTTTTTATGATGTCTCTATTTTGTTGCACAAACTCTTTGGCTTTTGGCACTTGGCTTTCTTGAGTAATTAGACTCCCAAAGATGGTGGGTTCATACCCATATAGTGCTTTGAATGGACTCATTTTTATGGACATGTGGTAGGTTGTGTTGTAGCAATATTCTCCTAAATGCAACCACTTTGCCCAAGCGCCTTGTTGACCTGTGACATAATTCCTTAGATAGCCTTCAATCCATTTGTTGACTATTTTTGTTTGTCCGTCTGTCTAAGGATGGTAGCTGGTGGTTGGTGTGAGGTTGGTTCCAGATAATCTGAAGAGTTCTCGCCAAAATTGGCTTAAGAAACGACTATCCCGATCACTCACTATGTTCTTTGGAAGACCATGTAGTCTAAAAATTTCTTTGAAGAAAAGTTCGGCCACTTGGGGTGCCTTATATTCTGTAGATATGGCAAAAAAATGGGCATACTTGGTGAGTCTGTCGACCACCACGTAAATGCAATCTCTTCCTTGGGCTTTAGGTAACCCGGTGATGAAATCCATTGAAATTCTTTCCCACTTTTGGTCAGGAATAGGTAATGGTTGAAGGAGTCCTACGGGCTGGATTTGTTCAGTTTTATTTCTTTGGCAAGTCATGCATTCCTGCACATACTTCAATACATCTTTCTTGAGTCCTTTCCATGAATACTTCTCCCTTATTTGTTTGTATGTTTTATAGTATCCTTGGTGCTCGGCTAGTGGGTTATCATGGTATTCTTTCAGGATCTTCCCCTTTATCTTGGAGTTGGATCCTAGAAATACTCTTCCCTTGTATAGAATTAGCCCCTCTAACACTTTGTACTCCTCGTCGGGTGGGCTCCCTTCCAAGATTTCATTAGTTAGGGTGTCTTTAGCATATTTTGAAATGATGTCATATTTCCAATCAGCTGATAGGCTGGTTATAGTTTTCAAACATGGTCGTCTTGACAATGCATCAGCTACTAAGTTGTTTGTTCCTTTCACATATTCGATATCAAAATTGTAAGCTTGGACTCTACTAACCCATTTCTGTTGTCGATCATTCAAGTCTTTCTGACTCATAAAGTGCCTTAGGCTATTGTGATCAGTTTTTACCAAGAATTTGGTGCAAACCAGATATTGGCGAAATTTTGCCAAGGCATGCATTATAGCCAACATCTCTTTGTCATAAATAGGGTAATGCCTTTTTGCTGGGGTCAGCTTCCTGCTCTCAAAAGCTATGGGATGCTTGTTTTGCATTAAGACTACGCCAATTGTTAGTGTTTCTTAGATCAGATTAATTTAACCAATTGAATAAAAGAAATGCAACACATAAGACAATGAACACAACAAGATACCCTGGGAAAACCCTCCTCTTGAGGGAGAAAAACCCAGCAAATATATCTCTTATATATTGAAGGAATAAGAGCAGAAATCTGCTTGAACTCAGGCCCAACACAATGCCGAATTTGATACAATGAATAATAGCACCTCTCCTAGATGCAAAGATACAAATGAATATGTTTCTCCTTGAAATCGGTCTGCTGCTACAAAATGATGATCTGCTGCTACAAGATGATGATCTGCTGATTAAGTATGAACTTCTTCTAAGACTGCGAATTCTGCTCTGCCAAAAATGCGAACTTGTTTATATTCGAATTGTTGTACATAGCCAAGAAGTGACCTTGTATTTATATCTCCTAGGCGCCTCTTCACTTGGGTCGGCCTTTGATAAATATTTAATAACAATTAAAGTCGGCCAGAATAAGTACATGAAATAAATCAAATATAAGGTCGGCCCATGATTAATATGAGTCTTAGTGAAGACCGACGCTGTATTAACATCAACACTCCCTCTCAGCTAGGGATGAACTTCCATCTGCACAAGACACATTATGTTAGAATGAAAACAAAATAAAATATCACCTCAACGTGATATTAACCATTATGGCTACTCCCATAGATGGTAAAAACTCATCACGGATTCTCTCACGTGATGTTGTCATGGAGTCACACACATGACATCCACCATAGCTTCTCCCAGAGGGTGGAAACAAGGGCTTTCACCTCAACTCTCTCTCATCAGAGAATTGCATTATCAAGGACTTACACCTCAACTCTCTCTCAGCAGAGAATTGTATTAACAAGGGCTTGCACCTCAACTCTCACTCAGCAGAGAGTTGCATTCTCAACAAGGATCACTGATTACTGAGACTCTTTCTCAGTCAAGGCTGCATTCTCCACCATACCAAGTTTCTCTCGGAAGTATACAAACTTCATCCTGGCGAGAGGCTTGGTGAGAATGTCTGCCGTTTGCTCTTCAGTGCTGATATACCTCAACTGTATAGCTTTCCTTTGCACCATATCTCTAATATAGTGGTACTTGATCTCAACATGTTTTGTTCTGTCATGAAACACAGGATTGACAGAAAGCTTCACACAGCTTTGATTATCACAGTGTATGATAGTAGGCTCCATTGATTGACCAAACAATCCTGCAAGGAGCTTACGAAGCCACACTGCCTCACGAGCTGCCACACAAGCTGCAATATACTCTGCTTCAGTTGTACTCAAGGCCACTGAAGACTGTTTCCTGCTACACCAGGAGATCATAGCAGTCCCCAAACTGAAGCAACAACCAGAAGTACTCTTCCGATCTGAGACACATCCTGCCCAATCAGAATCAGTAAAACCATGCAGCTCCAAATCCACATTTGAAGAATATCTCAACCCATATCCAATTGTGCCACATAAATATCTCAGGATATGTTTAGCTGCTACAAGATGTATTTGCTTTGGTTCACACATGAACTGGCTAAGTGCACTCACTGCATAGCAGATATCAGGTCTAGTGTTAACTAGATACATCAATGAACCAATCAACTGTCTATACATCGTAGAATCCACTGGTTCTGAACTAGCTGCAGCTTCTTTCAACTTATCTAAATTAGACTCCATGGGTGTAGACATAGGTTTGCAGTCAAGCATACCAAACCTTTTGAGAATGTCAACAGTATACTTGCCTTGACTTAGAATCATCTCATTTGGCTTTTGCCAAACTTCTAAGCCAAGAAAGTAATGCATAAGACCTAGATTCTTCATCTCAAACTCTGAAGCTAATTCCTTCTTGCATTTTAGTATTAGATGTTCTTCACCAGTAATGATCAAGTCATCAACATATAAAACTAAAATCAATGCTTCACCATTTACTACCTTGAAGTAGAGATTAGAATCTGCATCATTCTTTGAGAAACCCAAACTTGAAAGGTACTGATCAATTCTTTCATACCAAGCACGAGGAGCTTGTTTAAGACCATACAAGGCCTTCTTCAACTTGCAGACATGAGATTCTTTCTCATGTACCTCAAATCCTTCTGGTTGCTCAATGTAAACCTCTTCTTCTATTATGCCATTCAGAAAAGCTGTCTTTACATCCATTTGGTGAATCTTCCATCCTCTAGATGCGGCAATAGCAATGATGGTTCTAACAGACGTGTAACGAGCCACAGGAGCAAAGGTTTCTTCATAGTCAACTCCCTCTTTTTGTGAGAACCCTCTAGCCACAAATCTAGCCTTGTGTTTCTCAATGCTCCCATCAGCTGCATGCTTGATCTTGAAGAGCCACTTAGAAGACACCACAGATTTGTCTTTGGGTCTAGGAACTATATCCCAAACATCGTTCTTAAGTATAGACTGATACTCCTCAATCATGGCATCTTTCCATACTTGTTGACTAGAAGCTTCTTCAACATTTGAAGGCTCTGACTCAATAATCTGACTCATCAAGGCAACATAGCTAGAGAACTTGTGAGGTCTCTTGCTTTCTCTGAAGGTTCCTCTTGGAGCTACAAACCTTTCTGCTTCCTGCATTGTCCTGCGAGCCCAAAGGGGTCTTTTCTTTCCAATCACAATGTCTAGAGGGCCATCAGTAGGATCCAAAGGCTCAGCTGGATCAATATCTTCTTTAGGTTCTGTATCCTCCTTCAGATTCTCTGGGATATGGTCAACTTCCATATCTTGAGGAGGTTCTTCTTCATCGACCTCCATCGGAGTGCCTTTGGACTTTCTATAAGCAACATCTTCCTCAAATGTGACGTCTCTACTAATCTCAATAGACTTCTGTCCTGGAATGTAGATCCTGTAAGCTTTTGATGTCTCACTGTAGCCTACAAGAATTCCTTTCTTCCCAGAAGGTTCTAGCTTTGTTCTCTTTTCCTTTGGAATATGAACATAGACTGGACAGCCAAAGATCCTCAAATGACTAACTTCAGGCTTCATGCCTGAGAATGCTTCTTCAGGAGTTTTATTCTCTAAGATCCTGTGGGGACTCCTGTTTTGAACATAGACGGCTGTTCTTGATGCTTCAGCCCAAAAAGAGATTTGTAAGTCTTGATCATGAATCATAGCTTTCACTGCTTCCACAATAGACCTATTCTTCCTTTCGGCAATACCATTTTGTTGTGGATTATAGGGAACACTGAACTCCCTCTTAATCCCTGCTTCAATACAAAAATCTCGAAAGGTGCCAGAAGTGTATTCTCCACCATTATCAGATCTTAATACTTTGATCTTCTTCCCAGACAGATTTTCAATCTGCGCTTTGAATTCTCTGAATCTTACTAATACTTCTTCTGATTCTTTCGATCTCAAGAAATAAATCCAAGTCTTTCTAGAGTAATCATCAATGAAAATAATATAATACAAGAAACCACTAGATGATGCAATAGACATTGGACCACATAAATCAGAATGAATGAGATCAAGAATACATTTAGATCTACTTTCACTGGAATGGAACATACCTTTTGTGTTCTTGCCTAGGGCACATCCCTTGCAAGTACCTTCATGTTCTTGATCGAATTTTGGAAGACCGGTGACCATCTTCTCCATGATAGGTAGAGCACGAAAGTGAATGTGAGCCAATCTTCAATGCCAAAGTTCACACATGCTGGTACTGTTATGCACAAGTGCTTGAAGAGGACGAGTGCACAGCATGTAGAGACATTCATGTCTAACTCCAATCACTTGAGCAGATTTGAAGCTGGAGTTCTTTGCCCATATAAGAACTTTCCCTTTAGAGAAGGCAACTTGATAACCTTTGTCTTCTAATGCTGAAATTGAAACAAGGTTCCTCTTTATCCCTGGTACGAACAGTACATCATTCAATTCCAAAGAAATTCCAGAATCCAAGTGAAGAGTGGAATTTCCAAACCCTTTTACAGAATATCTAGCATCATCTCCAATAACAACTTGATCACTAGAGTTGCTTTCCATTAAGTTTGAAAGGTGACTTCTGAATCCGGTGATGTGTCTAGAAGCACCACTGTCAATCAACCAAGTGTAAGAGTCCGTAGAAACATTGCTAGACAAGGCTGAATAAAATAGATAATTACTGGAGTCCTTTTGTGGAGTGACTTCTTCAACATCTGCAGTGGCAACTTGAAGCTTAGGTCGTTGAGGGCACACCCTCGCAAAGTGACCATACTTATCACAACGAAAACATTGAATCTTGGACATGTCTCGTTTTCTTTTGAAGGTAGGAGCATCATCATTTCCATCTTCTCGATTCCTTTTGAAGAATCCTTTCTTAAAGCCTTTTCCTTTGTTTGATGAATGAGAGGTAAGAACTTGTAATTCTTCATTCTTTGAGCTTTGACCAATCCCCCTTGCTGTTAGTCTTGACTCTTCTTGAATGCAATCAATCCTCAATCGATCAAACTTAGGAAGTTCGGATCTTGCACTGATTCCTTGGATGAATGCCTCCCATGAAAGCGGAAGACCATTGAGAGCAAGCATAGTCAGTTCTTTATCATCAATCATGTGTCCAATAGTGGAGAGCTGATCTTTTATCTCTGAAATCCTCATGAAGTATGTAATAACAGATTCTCCTTTCTCCATTTTCACATGATGAAGTTGTTGCTTCAGAGCAAGGGCACGACTGGTGTTGTTGATTTCGTACATCTCTTCCAAGGTTGTAAACATCTCTCTTGCTGTATCTAACTTGAAGATAATTGGTACAATATGATCTTTGACGGAATCAACCAATGCTTTCTTTGCCCTAGTGTCTTTCTTCCTCCATTGCAGCTTCTCTTCTTCCCCCTCAGGTTCGGGAACTTTTGTTTTCACAAACTCAGCCAAATCATTTTCTTCCAAGGTTAGCATGAACCTGAATCTCCATGATATGTAATTCGAGATCCCTTCGAGTCTATCCTCGATTTTCAGACCGTTCACCATCTTGAGAAATTTGGAAGATAGACTGAAAAAGAATAAGTGTTGCGAACTAATCTGATCACGATCTTTTTCACACCCGCTCTGATACCATGTTAGTGTTTCTTAGATCAGATTAATTTAACCAATTGAATAAAAGAAATGCAACACATAAGACAATGAACACAACAAGATACCCTGGGAAAACCCTCCTCTTGAGGGAGAAAAACCCAGCAAATATATCTCTTATATATTGAAGGAATAAGAGCAGAAATCTGCTTGAACTCAGGCCCAACACAATGCCGAATTTGATACAATGAATAATAGCACCTCTCCTAGATGCAAAGATACAAATGAATATGTTTCTCCTTGAAATCGGTCTGCTGCTACAAAATGATGATCTGCTGCTACAAGATGATGATCTGCTGATTAAGTATGAACTTCTTCTAAGACTGCGAATTCTGCTCTGCCAAAAATGCGAACTTATTTTTATTCGAATTGTTGTACATAGCCAAGAAGTGACCTTGTATTTATATCTCCTAGGCGCCTCTTCACTTGGGTCGGCCTTTGATAAATATTTAATAACAATTAAAGTCGGCCAGAATAAGTACATGAAATAAATCAAATATAAGGTCGGCTCATGATTAATATGGGTCTTAGTGAAGACCAACGCTGTATTAACATCAACACCAATACCCTCCCCGGACGCATCACACTGTAGTTCAAAAGGTAGAGTGAAATCGGGGATGGTCAATACTAGACATGAACGCATGGCTTCCTTTAGTTGTTCAAAAGCGTGTTGGGCTGTATCATTCCAGGTGAAAGCCCCTTTCTTTGTCAAATCTGTGAGCGGGGCAGCAATTTTTGAAAATCCCTTTACAAAGCGTCGATAATAGCTACACAACCCCACAAAGCCCCTAAGTTGAGTGAGAGTTTTAGGCTTGGGCCATTCCTTGATGGCAACAACTTTTTCTTCATCCACACTAACCCCTTGGGCATTGATCTTGTGGCCAAGGTACAAAATCTCCTTCATGCCAAACTCACATTTTGATGCTTTAGCGTAAAAGGATTCCTGCTCCAGGATTTTGAGGGTTTCTTCAATATGCTGGAGGTGCTCCTCCCATGTTTTACTGTAAATGAGGATGTCATCGAAGAAGACTAGGAGGAATTTCCTGAGTTGCTTACGGAACATATGGTTCATGCAAGACTAGAAGGTTGCAGGGGCATTGGTGAGTCCAAAGGGCATGACAAGAAATTCAAAGTGTCCATAATGGCATCGGAAAGCAGTTTTGGGTACATCTTCCTTCCTCATTTTTATTTGATGGTAACTTGAGCGTAGGTCAATTTTGGAGAAGAACCTAGCTTCGTGCAACTCATCGATGAGTTCGTCGATCCGAGGGATCAGGTAGCGGTTTTTTATGGTTTTTTAATTCAAAGCCCGATAATCCATACACATTCGAAGGGTACTATCCTTCTTTTTGACTAAGACCACAAAAGAGGCAAAAGGACTTGAGCTAGGTTGAATATGTCCCATTTCCAACAGTTCTTTGATAGTTTTTTCTATCTCCTCCTTGTATTTGTGGGGGTGGCGGTAGGGAATGGTGATGACAGGTTTGGCCCTTTCTTCCATTTCTATAGTGTGCTCAAACCCTCTCTTAGGTGGTAAACCCGGGGGTATTTCTTCAAACACCCTTTATATTTTTGAGTGATAGGTAGGATATCTATGTGGATGGCTTCACCTTGGGAAATGCTTTTGTCAAGTATCATGCATTGGGCGACCCATTCTCCCTGACCTCATCTAAAAATCCTTTCCATTCCTTTACATGATATAACCTTTGGTTCCCCATTGGGCAGTCCCTTTAGAGTAACTTCTTGTCCATTGTGTTGGAAACGGATGGTTTGGTTTGGGAGGTCGAACATGAAGCAACCTAAAGATTAGATCCAAGGTGTTCCAAGGATGAGGTCGGCATCTAAAGGGACCACATAGAAGTCTTCTACTATGGCATGGTTTCCTAGGAAGACTTCCAATTTGGGCACTAGGGTGGTGCATTGTATTCGAGCTCCGGTGGCAGTTGCTGCTTCAAACCCCTCAAAGTTTATGGTTTTTAGTCTTCGATGGGTCACTATTCTTTGATCAATGAAGTTATGGGAGGCACCACTATCAACAAGGGTGATGGCTTTATGTCCTTTGAAGGTGCTTTTTATGCGGAATGGGCTATGTTTAGAGGCTTGGGAGATAGTGGCTAATATGGCTTGTTCATCAAATTTGGCTCTTTTGTTGGAATACTCATCATTAGGGGGTGCTTCCATCTGGTGGATTTTAACACATTTGTGGTCTTGTCCCCACGGTTGTTGGCACTTGAAGCATTGACCATTTCTTTTAAGCACATCCATTTTCCTACACCAATGACCCTTGTCTCTCTTTCCTTTGCACCATGGGCAAGTTCTTGTTACTTCCTCCCTTTTATCTTTCTCTTCTTTTCGAAGGGGTTTGGATGATGGGGTAAATTTCTTGGGTGGATCTCTAGACCAGTTGTCTTCATATTTCATAGCCTTTTGAATTGCTTCATCAAGGCATGTGGGTTCCAACATACTCACCATGCTCCTTACTTGTCCTTTAAGGCCCTCTATGAACAAATATGTGAGTCTCTCTTGGGAGATTTCGGGGATCATGACTGCTAACTTCTGGAATTCGGTGGCATAACCTTCTATGGTGCCCAATTGCCTCAATTGAGTTAGTTCCCTAAAGTACCATTCTGGGTGCCTTTGGTCAAAACGTTTGATCAGCTTCTGGGTAAAGACTTCATAAGAGGTAATTTGTTGATGACCTTGGGTTATCAATCCGTGGTGCCACCATTCATGGGCCATGCTTGTTAGGTGGAGGATAGCAAATTTGATAGCATCCTCCTCGGTCATGGGGCTTAATGATAGATATGTATCTAATTTTTGTATCCATGAGCGTGTTGTCCCTTTCCCTTCTCCATCAAAGTTAGGCAAGGTGAGTTTACTCATTCTATTTTGGAGATCTCTATTAGTGTGATCATTCTTTTCTTTTCCTGGGGTTGTTCTCTGTTTGGCTTTACAATAGTCTTTAAAGGGCACCAATTCCCTCATTTCAGGCTCAAGTCTATAATAGGCTGCTACAATTTCATCTACATCCTCAGTAAGGGTTTCTTTAGCTTGTCTTTCTTCCATGGGCTCCTTGCTAGGTAGGAAATTGGGTTTGGTGGGTCGAGACCTTCGATTTTGAGAAGGTGGTGAGTTGTTTTCTAAGTGTTTAGAGGTGGTTTCTCTTGTATTATTATAACCTAGGTTTTGGAGGGCAAGAAGTAAGGCTTGGCTATTTTTTTCACTAGTCTCCATAAAAATCCTAAGTTCATCCCTTAAAGTATCACCCATAAGGTCGTTTTCATGGTTGTCATTTTCTTGGTTGTTTTTTTTTGGTTCCTCCGGCGCTAGACTTGCATTTTTTTTTTCCACGGGATGGCAGGAAAGGTGCTCTGATACCACTGTAATGTCCCTTATCTGTCAAACCCTACGGTTCTGATAACTAGGAGTTTAGGACTTCTTTCCCAAAGGCTTCCTACTAGGTCTATTTGAATAAAATCCTGCAATCATCACACCAAGCATACGTACACCATAGAGCCATGTGTTAGCTTTAATACCTAGTAATAAAATCAAACATTATTCATAATTGCAAAGGAAATCAGCAAACACGAAGAGTGCCTTGTATGGATCTTGCCCTGAAGCCTTTGTGTTGGGCACGGGAGGTTGCCTCTCACAATCCTCCTTTCCCAACGGCTTAGTCCCTGCCTATCCCCATACAAGACAGTACCCCAAAGACACTTGCCCCCTTAGGACAAGGTGAAGTCCTACGATCCAAGGGCCTATGACCTACCACCCCTATAATGGTGTAGTTTCCTACGATGGGACCCCCACCTCTCTATGTCTAACCCGTTCCTTGACCTACGAACATGAGAGGGGACTTTTTAGGCTCTCCACTTGGACTCTACTTCACCTGCCTAAGAGGGTACCAAACACGAAGAAGACAATCTTTTCAAAGAAAAGAATGCATATATCTATTCTTTATAAAATTCCTGATATTTAGAGAAGAAATATTTCATATACTAAAAGAGATGCATAAACAAATACATTCCTACTATATACTCATGATATGATGCATTTAGAAATATTACAAGATCAATCATACAATTTCTGGTAACTTATTATCTTATGCTATTATCCCTGTCCCATTACACAGGCACTTGAAACAAAATTGGAGAACAGGTCGATAGTAAAGAGTAGGTCAGGGTTCTCATTAATATAAAAAAGATCTACACTGGTTTCATCCACAGGTATTAACACACGCCAAACAAGGCCTATAGGTACCATTCGGGTTTGTATCCCTTTTTGACATCATCCCATGGGAATGACGCATTTCCAAATTCTATAATCTTGTTCTTGTTTTCCATATTTCCATTTCTTTTGGTAGAGAGGAATGAATTAACAATGCAAAATATAAATCATAAAGGATGGCATTTAGTATTATATTTGATCAAAACTAGACACAGACTAAGTGAGATAACTCACAGAAATCGCAATCTGCTCCACACTCCCGGGTCACTGCTCTTGTTTCTTACCTTCCTCTCATCTGGGTCCATTAAGTCCCTTATTATCTCCTCCCACAGGTGGCGACCCAACTCAGGTGGCGCGTCCCTTGAATGAACGTGACGCAACTCTCTCGAAGCTTCTGGTTCGAAGGTATGTGTCTCATCTTTTATTTTTCCTATTGTTTTATTATAATATTATTTTATCTCTCCTTAAGTAAAGAGTTAAATACGTATTTTTATAAGTGAATTGATTTTATATTAGTTTTGATAAAAAAATAGTTTTATTAATTTAAATATGTATTTATTTTTTATTTTAAAGTTGATTAATTATAAAGTAAATAATTTTAAAAATAAATTAGATATTTAATTTATAAATACAAGGTAAATAGTTTACATAAAACATATGGATAAATAATTCATGTTATTTAATTATGTATTGGTTTAAAAATATCAAAGTAGATCATTTATATACAACTTTTAATAGGGGTTATGACAGTTGCTCAATACTGCAAGAAGCACCTATTAGGAGTCACTGGTCAATGCATTGAACCATAGAAGCAATAATCTGCAAAAATCCCGATTAATCCCGATTTTTTTCCCATTTCAAACTGCAAAATTGCCAAAAAAATGCATTTAAAACCTGCAAAAAAATGCGAATAAAATCACACTGATTTTCACGCAAAAAAAAACCATGAGACCATACTTGTTGCTTACTATTATGATTTGCTAGATTTTTTCCAAGCATCCATAGCTTGTGCGAAAGCACTTGTTGTAGGCTTTTGGCCATAGCAGCAAGGCAGTGTACTATTTGAAAAAATGCCTCAAAGAAATGTGGTCTCATGGTGATGGAATGCCATGACCACATTTCTTTGAGGCATTTTTTCAAACAGTTCACTGCCTTGTCTATGCTATTGCTTAGTATTATGCTTTGATAGATTTTTTCCAAGCATCCATAGCTTGTTCGGAATCACCTGTTTTAGGCTTTTAGCCATAGCAGTAAGGCGGTGAACTGTTTGATAAAATGCTTTGGTAGACATGTATGAAAGATGTGGTAGCATAGACAAGGCAGTGAACTTTTGAAAAAATGCCTCAAATAAATGTGGTCTCATGGTGATGGAATGCCATGACGAATGCCAAGAAGAGTGAATTGCTATGGATTGTCATGGCATTCCATCACCATGAGACCACATTTCTTTAGGCATTTTTTCAACTAGTTCACTGCCTTGTCTATGCTATTGCTTACTATTATGCTTTGATAAAAAAAATCCAAGCATCCATAGTGTTGTGACCTTTTTCACACATCACCCCATCAAGATGGGGACCCCCTAAATTTTGCTCCATTCTGGTCTTTTGGCTTTGGTTCGCTCTCTCTCTGGTCTCTGGTCCTTCCGGGGATGTCCCGTTGTTTGACCCAGGTTGAAATATTGGTCAAGTCTGTGTAATTAGGGTTTTCATCCTTCAGGCTTATTTAAGGTCAGACTGAGTTATAAAATTGAAATCTAAGCTTAGAGCAGCAGTCAGAAGACTTCCAGCAGAGTCCCCCTAAATTTTCACTGTATTCCGGCAACTTACTATTTTTAGTAAGTATTCAACTTGGGACTATTTTATTGAGATTTTGGAATTCTGTCAGTTCCACTGCATCCGAGTGACATCAAGCTGTCTACACGTAAATTTTGAGCCAGATCAGACGACTTACTATTTTTGGCATTTCAGGCTTTAAGAGCCAAATTAGGGTTTCTACATGAGCTTTTCAGATGCATGTCTGGGGAATCCTTCTGGGTTTTCCAAAACCTTCGCAGTGATGTAACATGCAAACCGAGACAACCACTTTCAGAGTTCAGCCTTCGGAGGCTATTTTTAGGGTTCGCATGCAGTGTTTTTCAACGCATGTCGGGTTTTTCTTCATGGGTTTTTCGAGAGCTTCGCAACGGTGTGACTTGCAAGCAGAGAAGATCGAGTTTTGAGGACTTACTATTTTTAGCCAGTACATGCATGCAGACCAGTTTTCTGGGTTTTTCTGGGTTTTTTGAGATCCCGCGGGCAATATGACATGCAAAACCATCCGGCAGTGGATGAGTCACTTTTCAGACAGTTTCTATTTTTAGCAGGTACACTCCGGCAGCCGCCCAACACTCCAGTCCAGCAAGCAGAACGACATGCAGAAGGAACGAAGTCAAACAAGACCGTTCGGGATACATGCAAGTCAAATTAGGGTTTCCACTTTTATAGGAGGTGAAATCCAGAAATAGCCGAAACAAAGTACCCCACCCATGTCAGCACACTTCAAGGTACCTGCTGGCAAAATTTGAGCAAAGTCGGAGAACTTACTATTTTTAGTAAGTCAGAGCACGGCTATAAATAGCAGGTCTGCACCCGAGGTTGGCGTCCGAGTAACCCTCAAGCTATCAAGATCAAGCGTTGCAACTTTCAGGCAAAACGGAGCTACTAAAGTCAGAAAGTCAAACTTACTATAAATAGCAGGTGGCTATAAATAGCAGGTCAGGGCAGAGGACTGACAAAACAGGTTCACAAGGCAGAGAATATCATCTGATGAAATTTTCAGGCAAAACGGAGCCTTAGAGGTTGAAAATCAAGGGATTTGCTAAAAATAGCACAACTTGCTAAAAATAGAATGCAAGAGCAGGAACAGGTAGAGGCTTGAAAAAGTTTCCAAGGCGAAAACGAAAGCTCACCTAGTAAAATGCGCCCATCTCAAGGCAGAGGCTTGAAAAAGTTTCTAAGGCGAAAACGAAAGCTCACCTAATAAAATGCGCCCATCTCAAGGTAGAGGCTTGAAAAAGTTTCTAAGGCGAAAACGAAAGCTCACCTAGTAAAATGCGCCCATCTCAAGGCAGAGGCTTGAAAAAGTTTCTAAGGCAAAAAAAACAAAAGCTCACCTAGTAAAATGCGCCCACCTCAAGGATTGAAGCCTTGAAAAAGTTTCTAAGGCGAAAATGAAAGCTCACCTAGTAAAATGCGCCCATCTCAAGGTAGAGGCTTGAAAAAGTTTCTAAGGCGAAAAGGAAAGCTCACCTAATAAAATGCGCCCATCTCAAGGCAGAGGCTTGAAAAAGTTTCTAAGGCGAAAACGAAAGCTCACCTAGTAAAATGCGCCCATCTCAAGGCAGAGGCTTGAAAAAGTTTCTAAGGCAAAAAAAACAAAAGCTCACCTAGTAAAATGCGCCCACCTCAAGGATTGAAGCCTTGAAAAAGTTTCTAAGGCAAAAATGAAAGCTCACATGTTGAAATGCGCCCACCTCAAGGAGAGATGCCTTGAAAAACGCCTAAGGCAAAAACAAAAGCTCACATAGTCAAATGCGCCCATCTCAAGGTAGAGGCTTGAAAAAGTTTCTAAGGCATAAAACGAAAGTGTCAAGGGTGAAATGCGCCCTCTAAGACATGAAATGAAAGCTTGGCCTAGCATTTGCGCCCATGATGAAGAGGAGATGGCCGAAATTTTCCTAAGGCATGAAATGAAAGTAGAGAGGTCAAAATGCGCCCAAGGCAAGATAAAGTGGCTAGGTTGCTGGAGAAAATTTCTAAGTCAAGAAAATGAAAGTTCAAGACCCCATATGCGCCCAAGGATATTCTAACTGTTTGAGAATTTTCTAAGTGAGAAATCAAGGCTTGCATGAGTAAAATACGCCAAGGTTGCTGGAGAAAATTTCCTAAGGCAACAAAATAAAAGTAGACACATGAAAGTGCGCCAGAGGTGTAAAGTGAAGGAATTTTTTTTGAAATAAATATTTCATCAAAATGTATACGCCTGTGGTAGAGAAAGTGCTAGAAATTTTTTCTAAGTGATATAACACTTCACTAGGGAAAAATACGCCCTTGGCAAGGAAGGATGATTTGATGAGTTTTAAAATTCTCCGAAGGCAGTTGAAAGTTAACGAATCTTTTTTCAAGGGGGAAAATTTGATATCGACGAATATTTTCCATGGGTCAAGTGAAAATCAAATGAACCCGTTTAAAATGCACCCATGAGTTAGCAGAGTTTGAAAATTAATTTCCTAAGGGAAATTTTAATATTTTCAGAAGAAATTCGTTTTGCCTAGATTATTTTCCTGACAGAAGTTAAATCTCAAAGGACGAATTATTTCGAGCACGCAAACAAGTTTTTAATCGCCCGGAGTTGAACGTTTTAATGAGAGAATTTAAAATGTCTAAGGCAAATTTTATGAAATCGAGGATTTAAATGACAGACATTTTAAAAAGTTGGAAATAAATTTGCTACTCCCACGAATTTTTTTCGAGTTGAATTTATTTAAACACTGCGAGATTTTAAAATGGAATTTTAAATCAAGTCAAGTGATTGTTTTTCTCGCGAGTTGTTTAAATCGCCAAGAGTTAACTGGCAGACTAAGAGGAAAATTCGAAATTTGAAGAAGAAGGAATCATTATTAATGGCGACTGCCATAATAACCGGCTGACGACTAGCCCACTACTGCGCTTGAATTAGAAGATTCCGAACGAAGATAGTGGGAAATTGATGAAGGTGCTAAAAATAGCCCCAGCACTACTTAGCAGGATTCTCCGGGAAAAGTTATTTAAACAATCTCTTCTCTCATTTCTCCTCACATTATTTCGAAGTTGAAGTTGCTGAAGAGGTTCTGGAGAGATTAAAATATTTTCCAAGTGGTTGAGGAGAGAAATTCTGTGAGAGTTTATTTTATTTCGGAGTGTTGAGTTGCTGAAAGTACGAAGTGCTGGAGAAATCTTCATTTGCCGAGACTCTTTCTTTCGAAAAGCTGAAAGTGTGTTGCTGCGACTTCGAAGTTGAAGGTTGAAGTTATTTTCCGGAGTTGCTGGAGAATTTAATTCTCAAAGAGCTGAAAGTGGAGTTGCTGCGAAGTTTAAACGTTGAGAAGTTGAAGAGGTTGAAATTTCATATTGCTGGCAACTCTTTATTCCTCTAACTGCTGAAGTTGACAAAGTGAAGTCAAGGTTCGAACAATTTGTGCTGGAGAAATTAGCTACATTGCTGAAAGTTATTAGCTTGCTGCGTTTTTTCTTCACCAGTCAGAAGTGCAGTTGCTGAGAGTTGTCTCTAAACTCAGAGATTTTTATACAGTACGAGGTTTGGAGTTAGAAATTTATGCTGAGAAATTTTATTTTCAAAGCTAACTCCGTATTCGCAGCCATCTCGGGAATTGTTTTATTTTATTAAAAATCTGCAGTCTAGCTTATTCTTCTATTTTATTTTGCAGATGGCTGGCGCAAAGGATGTTGCAGGAACAAGCAGAGCCGCAGGCAGAGCTGCAAACACTGAAGCAGGCAAGGCTGGCTCATCTCGGCAGGCAATGATTAAAAGGCTCGCTAAGCCATTTCTCCCAAAGTCAGCAATAGTTTCAAAGTTGGCAGGATTAAATGACACCAACCTTGGTTCATTTAATCTAAATGCACTCAAATCGAGGATGTTCGGGCTAGGGGGCCATCAACCATCCGTCACGGCACATAATATAATGAAGAGTGGAATCTACGCAGCTGCTAGTTTTCCGCCAGCAATTCAGTGTCCGGAGCTAATTATGGAGTGCGCCAATCACTACAAGCCAGAACGTAGGACGATTGTCTCTCCGGATGGTAAACTGCTCGCCAACTTCACACCGGATGCCATCGGAGAGGCATTTGGGATTCCAACTGCTGAGGAGATGTTATACAGGACAAACAAGAGGGCAGATAAGATGTACTCTTCCTCTTTCGAAAGAGTCACTGCAGTCATCAACAGAGTTTGGATGCAGAAGCCGAGGCCACCCCGCACTAAGCTCCCAAAGCAGATAATTGCCGAGGACGTGAAACAAGAATACTGTGATTTGATAATGATGCTGAGCCGGGTAAATGGGAGTGCACAGGCTTACATTTTCGAGCCTTGGATGTTCTACTTCATCGAGATCATCTTGGAAGGAAAAGAGTGTGTCGATTGGGCTAGGATGATTAGCAACCACATCGATGAGCAATTCAGGAGCTTGAAGGTGACGAAGACTTTCTACATGAGCTCATATGTAATTTACATGTTGGCCAGAATGACTAAGTACAGAGGGATTTCGTACAAGGAGCCAATCGGCTGTGCCCCTGGTCAATTCAAAATCCATGAAGCCTGCACACAGCTACATTTGGCTAACATTGCCAACTATAAACGGGCAAATGATGCATTCACAATGCACATTGCGAGGACACTTCAGCAAAGGACGCAGCAGAGAATATCTAAAGAAGCACAGACATTGATTGAGGAATATGGGTATTGGCTCATCCAATTCCCGAAATTCACATATATTAGGCTACAGGGGTTCACTTCGTATCCGTATCGGTTACCACGATACCCCACTGATCACATGGTAATGCTTGAGATATCTAGGCAATTGATTGCCTACGATAAGATTCAGAAAAGGAAAAAGAAGGGTGGGCTTGATTTCCCTATCACCATGGGAAATTCCATTGAGGTGTGTCCCTCTTTGCAGGCAGCCCGAGAGGCAGAGGACGAGCTGCAATCTTATCATTTGTCATATCACACAGGCAGGCAGGATTTCGATCCTTACGGGAACATCCGGATGGTACAGAACGTTGAATACCGGCACAGAGCTCATCTGGAGGACTTCTGGGCAAATGCAGTGGATGAGGCTGAGATAAGAAGAAGGATGTTTTCCAGACTTCCTCTCAAGTTGATTAGAGAATGTGAGATTATTCCAGTTCCCGACCAGGTGGAGGAGGATGTCAACGTCATGCAACCCGACTATGGGTCAGTTAGGGATACTCCTGTCCCACCACCTGATTGGTCCGAGCCAGAGATCATGGACTTGGACACTCTTTCTATCCCGGTGATGACTTTTACCAGGACTTGGGTCGACAGACATGTATGCAGACTTAAGAGCAAGTCGATCGCCCTTACTTACAGCTTGATGGGTGACCCAAGGCCGTTATCGGTAAAAAGAGGGAAACAAATTGCTCAGACATCGAGGGCACAAGTGGAAGTGCCAACCCAGCCGATACCGTTGAGGATAGAACAAGCATCACCCGTGCACTCACAAACTCAATCCTCGAGTTTAAGAGTGGTTCATTATTTGCCGATCAGAGGGCAGGATTAGAGGAAGAGCGGGGACTTGAGGAAGATCAGCCAATGACTAGTGTCGGTTTATCGGGCAAGGTTGAGCGATGTGCGGTTGATCGAGTTTGCTATCGGGAAGAGCGGTGAATAGCTTGATGAGGATCTTCTTGATGATGGTAGTGGGCATTAATTGCTCATTATGATTCCTGCAGGGGAGTGGAGAATATTCTGTGCATTCATTGCCCACTCCTCTCTGTGGCGGTTTTTAGGGCAGAAACCCTAATCGGGGCATAGGTGGCTCGATCTGAGCCCTTCATTGTAATTTGATCTGAACCGTCCACTGAATTGGACTTATTATAAAAGGGGCATCCCCCCTCATTTGTAAAAATTAGAATTAGAATCAGAGATAGATCAGAGCTAGAGAGTATTGGAGATAGAAGTTAGAGAGTAGAGCTTAGAAGTTAGTTTAGATTGAGGAGGAAAGGAAGTTTTCCCATTGAGGACTTTGTAAGAAGTTGTTGTGAACACTCTCATAATATAAAGATTTATCATTGTTTGGTGGTTCTATCTTCTATTGTGAGTAGCTAGCAAGGCTTGTTCGTCTTTCCAATTCAAGGTAGATAGAGTAAAATAAATTTTATTTCATGCAAGTAGTTGTTAGCTGTGGAGTGTGGCGTTGTGATTTGAGCAAGTCTTCTCGTCCATACCACTAGCGGACTTGCTGATGGTAAGTTCGCCTTGCGTGGTCAACTGGAGTATCAGCACTTAACTTCGATTATGGTTCATGTGTTTGTATGCGTCGTGTTGACGGTATGAACGTGTTGTGTCATAGTTTGAACATTTTCTCATCCTTTGAAGATTGCACCAACTTTGTCGGAGTTGTTCGAAAGGAGACAAAGCAAAGTTTGGTTTGAAGATTGTTTAAGTCGATCCTCGTCCTCCACCCTTTAGAAGTAGACTTGTAGAATCCCTATCCCTATCCCCTTTAAATTCTGCATTTTCCGAGTCAGTTTAGATACCAGAACCATATTGCCAAATCATTCATGTCCTAATTGCTTCACGAAACTGAACAACTACGTAAGTCCCCTTGAAATAACCAGCAAAACACATCAACCAACCGAGTCTATTCGCAATAAAAGGAACCTTGGAGTCGAACACATGAACTTTCAAGCAATCTTAGCATGTGGGACACTTTGATCAAGAGAGAATAGAGTGACCGTTGGGGCAACTTTATTCTGTGCTGGCGCTGTCACAAAAGGCACGTCAACACATAGCTTGTTCGAAAGCACCTGTTCTAGGCTTTTAGCCATAGCAGCAAGATAGTGAACTGTTCGATAAAATGATTTGGTAGCTTTGTATGAAAAATGTGGTAGCATAGACAAGGCAGTAAACTGTTTGAAAAAATGCCTTAAAGAAATGTGCTCTCAGGGTGATCACCATCATGGATATTCAATCACCATGAGACCACATTTCTTTGAGGCATTTTTTCAAACAGTTCACTTCCTTGTCTATGCTATTGCTTACTATTACACTTTGGTAGATTTTTTCCAAGCATCCATAGCTTGTTCGAAAGCACATGTTTTAGGCTTTTAGCCATAGCAGCAAGGCAGTGAACTGTTTGATAAAATCCTTTGGTAGACATGTATGAAAAATGTGGAAGCATAAACAAGGCAATGAACTTTTGAAAAACTGCCTCAAAGAAATGTGGTCTCATGGTGATGGAATGACATGACAAGCAAATTGCTATGGATTATCATGGCATTCCATCACCATGAGACCACATTTCTTTGAGGCATTTTTTCAACCAGTTCACTACCTTGTCTATGCTTTTTAAATTTAAGTTTAATCTCATGCTTCTTTGGACTGGTTCGTAACCCATGTTGATCACCCTAAACAAAAGGTAATTGCTATGTTAGGAGCCAATCGGCTTTATTATTTGTTTCTTTTATATTATATTTCATATTTGCTTATTTAGTATTATTCTTTTTATGATATCCTCATGATTATTATGGTAATTACTTAAAATAATATTTTATATTATAATATCCATTATATTTATAATCATAATTACAATATTATTTTATGTTTGTGTTTTAAATTATAATTATAATATATCGAACGATTAATATTTAAATATGTATTTTGTTATTTTAGTGTTACGGTTTCGAGGACAAGACAATCCTCCCCACCCAAGATTGCTTGCCCTCAAGCAATCATAATCTAAGATGTGTGATTTTAATATGTTGTTCCTTGTGGTGATGATATTAGATTTGATAAGAGTTGGAAGTTCTAACCCAAGTGATGGTTATTTTGGTTATGAGGATAATGTATTGACTACTATTCCTAAGTGCTACTACTTCTCCATAACCCTCAAAACCCAAGCGTTGGAGTTTGTGAATCAGTATAACTTAAAACCATTGGGATCAGAAATTAAAATAGACAACCAAATAGCTCAAGCAAGCAGGCAAGTAGCTCAACCAAGCAAACAAGTAGCTCAATCAAGCAAGCGAGTAATTCCAGCACACAGACCAGTAGCTCAAGCAGGCAGACTTTTAGCTCAAGCAAGCAAGCAACTAGCTCAAGCACACAAGCAAGTAGCTCAAGTAGGCAAACAAGTAGCTCAAGCAAGCAAGCAACTAGCTCAAGCACACAAGCAAGTAGCTCAAGAAGGCAAGCAGGTAGCTCAAGCACGCAAGCAAGTAGCTCAGGCAAACAACCAACCAACTTAAGCAACTTGACAAACAACATTTTTTAACATTTTCATAACTTTTTAAGCATAAAGTACATAGTGACTAGCTCTAACATTCATCACATACACAATGGCTGACACACACATGTCCCTAATGCATCTCTTATCCTTGGAGGGTTCAACCATAAGAGAGCATGGGAAGCATGACTTGATGGGGAGCCTAGGATCCATCATGTCAATTCTTGCCCTTTCTCTTATGATTTAGCCTCTTTGGTTATGACCTCCATTATAGGACGCAATGTCCTCCATATAGGTTGCAATGACCTCCATTGTAGGACACAATGTCCTTTAGTATAGGTCGCAATGACCTCCATTATAGGTCACAATGTCCTCCATCATAGGTCACAACGACCTCCATTATAGAACACATGGTGGCTCAACTCCTCTAGACCCAAGGGCAATACCCTAGAGGCAAGTACCCTCTTGGCCCATGTGGGCTCAACTTGTCCCCTCCTGGGTGGCATATCTAGAAGAGGACCTCATTGTCCTGGTGGCTCAACTTCTCTAGACCCAAAGGCAATACCCTTGGATACCCCAAAGGCAAGTACCCCGTTGACCCAAGTGGGCACATCTTGTCCCCTCCTATGTGGCATATCTAGAAGAGGACTTAATTGTTGTCTCCCTTTACAATATCCTTGTAAGGTCTTTTGATTGCAGTGGTGCCTTGGTTTCCGTACATTTCCTCGATCATAGCGAAGTCCTTCCTCCTTAGTTCCTCTTGGTCATGGTGTGGTTCCTTGCGTTCTTCCTTCCATGAAAGTGCTCCTTTCCTTTTTTGCTTAGGCAGTGTCCCATTATTGATAACCTTTATAATTTAAATATATAATCTTCAATGGATCCCTCTTGTTTTAACATTCTTCCACAAGATGACAGGACTATGCTTTGATACAACTTGTAATGTCCCCTTATAGAATTATGACAACCTTTGCCTTTGATTTACTAATTAAAGATAATCAAAGGACTTAAGAACAATGAGTTTTCATAATATACTTTAAAAATAATGTCCAATGCTAGTTTACTCAATTATTTAGATTTATATTGATGATATGAAAATAGCTAAGTTACCGGTTCAATTTTGGGTTCAGGTTCGGGTTCGAGAACCCGGTTCGCCGGTTCGGGAAAAAAAAAAATTGGGATTTTGGTTTGTTTTGGGTTCGGTAATACAAAATCATATAAAAATCAGAAATATATACATATTTGCAGCAGTAATTAAGTTCATAATACACCACCATATTAATAGTCAAATAACATAGAAAAAATACACCACCACTTTATACCCAAATCATCAAAGATTCAAAGTTCAAACATAAAAATGTCAAGTGTTTACAATCAGCCATTAATAATTATTGATCATTGATCAATCTGAATCATATGGATCATCAAAAAAAGTAGCATCATCAGCATCATTACATGCTATATTTTGTGTAGAACCACAAATAGCATTAGTGGCACTCACACAAACACTGCCACCAGCATTGACACTACCACTCTCAT
>CM021102.1:187928918-188023975 GCA_007115665.2 Sequoiadendron giganteum | reverse complement strand
TGAAGAATTAGGGTTTTGGAAATCTATTTTTAGCCCGAAACCCTAAAAAATAGGAACTTGTCAGAATTGGATGAAATTAATTTTGATTGGCTTATTTCACATCACAATCACAGTGGTGAAGTTAGTTTCAGTTAAAAGTCAGTTTAAGGTTGTTGGGTAGTTTTCACTTTTTCAAGAGAAAAGTTAGGATCTTCGAGGTCATCAATGGCAGTTGGCCAGTACCAGGTGTCAATATCTAAGCCTGAAACTCAAAGAGGAACGCTCTACGATAAAAGATGTTGGAAATAATGCTTTTTGATGGAGGGGATTTTCAGATTGGCAAAAGTGCTAAAATATTCTAAGTCTGGGAACTTTTCACTATGTAACGTAGTAGACACTTGCGCAATCAACGTGCAAATCAACTTTATAGTGTCCGTACATGTGAAAATGATGAAGTATAGTCATCCACACACCTCAGCAGTCACAACGCTTCGACATGGTCAACCGCAGGGATGGATACAGCGTTTACAAAGCATAAAATGGTGAAAATCAACGAATTCAAAACAAATCCGCTCCCCTGTAGCCTAGGGGCGCCCTTCCATTTGAAGGTCAAGATTTGAGTGTTTTGGATTAAGAACACATTCATTATGTTCAGTTTTCAGTCGGTTTTCCGATTAGCCATGAAGCAAGATTATCCGAGTTACAGAACTCCGGCAAACGAAGACAGAAGCAGAGGTTACGAAGAGTGTTTTCATCAAGGAGGCAGTCTAGAGATGCAAATCCGCTCCCTTCTAGCCCAAGGGCGATTTTCTTTTTGAAGGCCTAGATCTAGATGCATGTGTGTTTTGATGGTTTCAGCCTTTGCAGAATTAGTTTAGCTTTTCAACGAGCTATCAAGCGAAAGCGTATCCAGTACAAAAATCCGGTTATCAGCATTAGAAGTGGAAATTGCAGGCAGGATACATGTCAGAAGACGTTTTGCAGAATGCAAATCCGCTCCCCTGTAGCCCAGGGGCGATCCTGAATATGATTGGTTTGATGGATGAATTTGCAATTGAGGTCTTCTTGAGATCTCTTCCAGCTCAGTCCAGCTTTGCAGTGTATCCGTTCACAAGACGATCCGATATTCTGGGTAACTGTGACAGAGGTCCTACCGAGCATGTAAAACAGAGGATGGTGAAGCGTAGCTACACAAAGCTGCACAGCTGTAGGCTAGGGGCGATTCTCCTTTAGGCCTGCCAGACGGGGTTATTTGCAATTACGGTCTTCACAAGACTTGTGTGCAATTACTCAAGCTATCCAACGAGTCTAGCCGACAGCCTCCGGGATTTGGCGAATGCTCGTACGTGCGAGGTCAAGATGATAATGCTGTAAAGAAGAGCTGATTGAAGGCAATTCAAAAAATGACTAAGTGTAAGAATATTATTTTCTTTGAAAAAGGTGATTTTCTTTTAGAGGCCTTAAAAGCAATTTTTTGGCTTCGTCATCTCCAAGAACATCTCTTGCAAGTTGACCAAACTGTACAGTAAGACAGACGGCACGCGTATCGGAACATTCCAGTTCCCGGTATCAAGGGTCAAAGTATGGTGTTCAGATGAAAATCACACTTTTCTCAAAATGGTGTTTGAGCTATCACAGAATAGGGGCGCTCATTCTTTTGGGGTTCTTAATACAATTTTCAAATCCCTCATATACAGTCATTGGATGCAGAATACTTCTAGTCATGCAATGAATCCATTATTCAGTCAGTGGGGTTCATTATTCATCGTCAGCGGCAGTTTGAAGCATCAGAAGGCAAAACTAAGAAATGGCTAAGTCTGGAGTCAAAACATCAATTTAATCAGAGGCGCCTAATTTTCTAAGGTATCAGATGATGATTTTAGCAGTTGTTGCTCCCAGCAGACATTTCATCCTTGTCATGCAAGCTTCGCGGTGGATATCTCAGCACGGTCGTAGGATCATTCAATCATCCGGAAATCAGAGTTGAACAGGGTCAGTTGTAACTTTGCAGTCAGCTACAAAATAGGAGATTCTCAAAAATCTCATAACTCTTGCAAATGGAAGCCTAAAAGATCAAAATTTGACTTTTTAGAATCAGGGAAGTGTGTTGAACACAGCAAGATGCTATTTTTGGCAAAAATGAAAAAAAAATATTTTGCATGCAGAGCATTGAAAAGTGACGAATTTCTTCAAAGACAGATATTGGCGCCATTTTTAGTTTTTTGCATGTGTTAAAAATTAAGATATTATTTTTAATCTGAAGACTCAGAGACAGTGGCAGTTCAATTGGAGAGAAGCCAATCGATTTTCCTTTTTTCTAAATTAGGGTTGCATTATGCATGCATGATGGTACGAATTGTTTATTTAAACAAGCATGGCGCCTTTCATCATTCACATAGCTTTGAAAGTTCGAATTTCTTCAAAGAGATTGGCGAATTTTCATCAAAGGATCAAGTTCGAAGGTGATAAAATATTCTTTTGCAGGTACAAGTTCAGATTCAGCATCAGATTCAAGGCAGAGTGGCGATTTTGACAGAAGAAGATAATAATTAAATAAAAAAATTTTAAAAAAAAATATCTTTCTTCTTCTCTATATTTCTTCCATCTTCTCGTCTTAAATTCTCTTGCATGTTCAAAGTGTTGGCAGATTTTGGCAAAACAAAATATCTGGGTTGATTCAGAAGAGCTTTCTCAGCAAAACCCATGTGCCAGAATTTTTCAGGAAAATTTGTTCCAGAACATCTGTTCTTGAAGCTTTAATTTTCTCAACCGAAATTCTTTTGCATGGCTGAGTAAATGGTAAATTTTTGCATTTCTGACGTTCTGGGTTGTCTTAGAATCATTTTTTGGACAAAACCCATATCTCAGATTTTTTCGTAAAAAATTCTCATCCGACAAGCTATTTTTAGCCTCAGCAGGCTATTTTTGGCTTTCCAAAAAAGTTGTCAGAATATAGCCGTGTGCACAGTCAACAGGCAAGTTTTTCAGAATGCAATTCACTCGGCTCGAATTCAAGACCAAATCGGTCTTAACCCATGACTTCATCGGAACAGTTGATACAGATCTACATAAGGTGTTGCCGGAGGTGGTTTTGGATCCACTCAAAATCAGGGATTCAGTTATCAAGAATATTCAACAATCCGGGTTGCTTGAGGCCGCTTCCATACCTATTTCGGTGCATTGCGTGGAGTTTGTAATATCTTGCATCAAGCATTACAATTCCGCTACACGAGAGATACGGTCAATGGATGGACGTGTCATATGCAGTCTCAAACCCCTTGATATCGAGCGAAGTCTGGATATTCCTCAACATTCGGATGGGATGGTCATTTCCATGAGTCAGAGCAAGCAGGCATTCAATGCTGGACTGGATAAGTGTCAGAACAAGATGATAGAGAGGTGGCTGAAACAAAAGAAGAGCAAGTTGCCAAACAACTTGGGTCGTGGCGAGTGTAAGGATGAATACAATGTTTTGATTACACTGCTTAATCGTGTCTCAGGTCATGCAGATGCAAATAAATTTCACCCGTGGATGTATTATATCATTGGTAGAATCATCTCTGGACAAGAGCATTATGACTGGGCATCCTTCATCAGCGATGCTATTCATGAGCAAATCACCGGTTTCCTAGCTGCGCATCAATTTCATATGTGTTCTTACCTGGTGTACTTGATTGCTTATCAGAATCAGTTTAACGGTTTGAATACGGTGGGCATACTCAGTGTACAGAAAGTCTATCGTTACTATGACCAGCTTGAGTTCACGAAGGTTGAAAGTCATTTTAAACATGTACAAGAGGCTTTCTTGACTTATACAGTGAGAAACTTGGACCGGGAGTTGCATATTCGCATCTCGACAGTTGCTAGAGCAGCAATGAAGAATTGGGCAGATTGGTACATTCAGTTCCCTACATACACCTATATCCGAGTCTATGGATACACAGAAAACCAGCTATGTTACCACGTTATCCTTCGGATAAAACAATATTCATGGAGTTCCTGAGGCAGCTGTACGAAGTTCACAAACGTTTGCGCATGAAGCGTAAACCAGCTGCCAAGTTTCCTTTTCAATTCGGGATGTATTGGTGTAAGACGGCAGTTGATGCTAAGACCGCAGGTCAAGAGTTAGAAAATTGCAAACTCAAGTACCTGGTGGATACACGCACATATGATCCTTGGGGTCATTACGCAGCTCGCCTAGGTAATCTCTCTTATCACAAACCTACGATGGAAGATTACTGGGTGAATTGTGATGATGATTTTGAGGTTCATAGACGTAGCTATAGCAGGTTCTCTCTTCCACAAGTTTTTGTTTTCTTGGCGGAAGATGTGGAAGGATTGACAGAGATGAGGGAGATACACTTCCTCAATTTTACAGAGAGCAGGTTGATGGACAACCACTACCGTTAGTGAACTGGTATGCCAAAGAGTTCACATCAGTAAAGGAAAGATCGAGCAGGGTCATCCAAAATAGTACGCTTTATTTAGAAAGCAGAAGGCTGAGAAAGGCATCCATGCCTAGAGCAGAGCCGCCACCAGAAGGACTTGTATTGCCTTCTTCTTCAAAACCTAAGCAGAAGAAGAGGAGTAATCCTCCTAAAAAGAATCCAGCGCCTAGTAATTCGAAGGGAAAAGCATCTGTTGCGATTCCACATGTAGAGCCAATCAGAGAAGTTATTTAGACTTCTCCACAGCTTGAGGTTCAACCCCGTATGCCGTCACCGACACCATTAGAGCAGCCTCCCATTCCAATTCACATTGATTTGGACATGGATTCACCTCCTCGCAGCGATTCTTTTACACATTCACATTCATTAGATCCTCCTGCGACTAGTACAGATCATTCCAGTGGGATTAGTCGGGATTCATCTTGGCTTGAGAGTCAACTGGGAAGAAAAAGGAGACAACCATCTTACATACTTGATCATTCAGATTTCGATCATGACCATCAAGATGTGCCTGAAAAGAGGATCAAGAAATAGATACATATTGGGAGAAGTGCAGATAAGGAATTCATTGTTGAGACTGCTGCACCTCTAGAAGATAAGAGTCTAGACGAGATGGAAGCTCAAGACTTCGAAGTTATCACAGTTCATTTCGGTAAGAGTACTCGTCAGACAAATATTGATCTCCTACAGGTTGCTACAGATAGCGTCAAGGATAGGATGGTGAAAGATGGTGAAGATAAATCAGCTCTCAAGGCTGAAATACAGCAGCTTCGCCAGTACATTTCTAGCCTTGTACACAGGACAGGGGATGTTGTCACTGCGCTTCCACATATGTTAGAACCACCAGCAGAGCAGGGTCAGATTGATCTCTTGGTTGCATATGGTAAGCGATTGGAGGAATGGGAAGAGGAGTTTGTTGCTAGAGGACGCCTTGTACTTACAGAATTGTATCAATTGCGGTATAATGCACGTGAGCTTCGTCTACGACTTCAAGATGAGGAACGTGATTTGGCCATTAGTAGACCCAGGGATGAGATTTTGATTGCCAACTTGGGAATGTCATTTGATTCAGTCACAGAGGCAGAAGATAAAGAAGAGGTCTACGTTTGGAGAACACAGTTGATCTTCAAGGCAGAGATAGAAGGAAAGATAGCATCTGAGGTGGCTGAGAGCAGAGAGCATATTACTAGTGCACTCCGCTATAGAAGAGACTTTGTGTCTCAATTACCATGTGTATATCAGCGTGTGGGTGGTGACTATGTTGAGCTTGCTGACATCCAGTTAGAGCTCCAAGCACTTATTCACGGTATTTTCAGTGGTGAGACCGTTGGCTGTAAGATGAATCAGCTTACAGCCATGTCAACATTATTTGATGAGGCAATCAAGAGAAAGGGTGAGTTCCAGTGTCAGATGACTAATGGAGAAGACATGCTGCACAGACATAGGATTCTTCGCCAGAGCTTCAGTTCCCCAGATGGAGATGCAATCAACGACCTTGTAGATGGGTTAATTTCTCAAGATCAGGGCCAGTAGACTTCAGTTAAAGGCGTCCCACCTTTTCCAAGATAGACATTAGACACAGGAGTTAAACTCGAGGCTTCTTTCCGAGTTAACAGGTTGTTACACATTGCATGCCATGTCTTTCTTGGAAATATCTACATATACTTGGAGATTAGATTAGATTTTTTCAGTTGACTGATGATAGCATTCCAATTGACTTGCTTTCAATAAGGACGTGCATGTTGCACCTTGTCCATTTAGATTAGATGTTTCAGTTAACTGATGATAGTTTCCCAGTTAACTGTATAGTTTCATTCAATTAGGGTTTAGGAATAAGATCTTGCATGCATTTGCAAGACTTTAGTTGACTCAAGGTGATTTTAGGGTTGCCTACACCTTGAAGTCTATAAATAAGAGCTTCAAGCTCATTTGTAATTTAACTTTTGCTTGATAGCATACATGCTGCGCCTACCTTGCCTGTAGTATTGCTATTGTTGTATCTGTTCAAAGAGTAATTGCTGTTATAATAAATTGTTGCGCCTACCTTGCCTTCATGTTATTGTTATGGTGTTTATTCGATCTTAGTTAAATGGGGTTGCTGGTTTGATCATTATTGCATGCGTGTTGCGTCTATACAATCTACTCCAGTTGCTTACCTTTTGTTTTGTTGATTATAAGCCTATTCAGAAGAGCAAATAGTTGCGCCTACCTTGCCTTCATGTTAACTGTACTAAAGCTTATCGTTTGATGTGTGTTATAGTAGACTCATTCACCAAGCAGATAGTTGCGCCTACCTTTGCCTTCATGTTGTGAAGTTAAACTAGGTTTACCGTCCATTTGTTTGTTTTAATAAACTTCTTCCCGGATTAGCAAATAGTTGCGCCTACCTTGCCTTCATGTTGTGAGCCCGCACCTGAAGTTTATCGTACAATACATTCCTGCTCCATTTCCTCATGCTCTGTTTCTTGAGGAAATTGGATAGATATTAAAGAAGTTAGCTTAGTTGTAGTTACATGATCTGCGAAACCAGAAAATACTTAGCTGCAGCGTTCTAGGTTTTCTTAACCTTGTGCCTCTACCAGCTGAGAACAAAAAGATAGGACATTAGTTTAGTTTTCTATTTCATGCATTCCAGCACACGAGGGAGCTTCCTCCTAATTTGAAGCACTCATTCGTAGTGTGCATGGTCCATACAAACTCACACTCCAGAGGTGTTAGTTCTACGCTTCAACATATTATTTCTGCAGACATGAGGAATAAGGGATTGTATAAAGATTCTGCTGGCCAAATTATCAGGTGTGAGTATATACAGCCAGGTCGCACCCTTAAAAAAAGGCGTATCTGTTGAATTCTCCCTCAATTTGGATTGGAGTGTTTAAAGGGACAGTTTGAAGGAGTATCCAGCTTAAAACGTGTTGTCCTCAATTTTTGACATGGCAAAAATTGGAGCAACCTACCAAAAAATTTGGAGTTTTTCTCTCTAAAGCACGTTTTACGAGGTGTTGAGATCAGAAAATTTTAGATTTCAATTGATGATCCCCTTGCGCATCCTTTCATCAGCTTCCCTTTCCGTTTTTGTAAAATTATGAGTCATTTTTCTTGTCTTTTTGGTCAAATTCGGGTTTTTAAGGCAACTCAGCAGAATAGGGAATTTTAAGTCTAAAAGCAAAATTGCTTAAGTTGCCAAAAAACCCAAAATTGCGTAAGTTGCCAAAAGTTCTGATTTTTGCTTGAGTGAAATTCCTAAAACTTCAAAAAGGTCCGAAATTGCTTAAGTGGCCAAAAATCCCTACTTTGTCAAAAATGAAAATTGTCAAAAGAGCTAAAAGGTCCGATTTCATCTATTTGACAAAAATAAAATTGTTGAAGTGATAAAAAGTTCATATTTTACTCATGAGTAGTGAAAAAAGTTGCTGAGTGAGCTTGAAAACCCGATTTTGGTTATTTTTTATTGTTGCTTGGCTCAAAAACCCCGATTTGAGAGTTTGCCCAGATTTGAAGAAGAGTTTGTGCTCCAATTTCATTGTATACCTCTTTCTAAGGAGCTTTCATAAATTCTTCAGCTCAAATCGCGTCCTTAACTTGAATATTTAGGCTCTCATTTTGGTTGAAGTGGATGCAAATTTTATAGGGTCTTCTTCTTCATTTTTATGCTTCAGCTTCAGGTATGGCTTTTCTTTCTTGATCTTTTGTTGTCTTTTCTTCTTAACCAGATCGTGCATGCTTTGGTGAATGAGTTTTCTATATATAAATAAAAAAACGTGTTTCTTCTTTATCAAATCGCATCTGGTTTTTTCTTTTTGTTTGAGTCTTCTCGTTGTTTATGTGCTTCCAGTGAAGACGTTTTTCATTTATGAAGGTCTTTATCTTTGCTCATTTCTAAAAACGCGTTTTCTCTTTGTCAAATCGCGGTTTCTTGTAATCACGTTCTTGCTTGAAACATCTTTCGCAGTTGTATAAATCTTATTCATTATCATGAAACCCTCATTCCCTTGTGATCTGAAAGGAGTTGTAAAGATTAGTCTTTAAAGAAAAACGTGTTTTCCTTTCAGCCAAATCGTGGTTTTTGGCAATCACGTTTTTGTTTAAAAAAAAAAAAAGCATATTTTGCAGCTAAGATATCATATCTTAGAAGTCATCTTAGAAGTCAAGTCTCGTTATATTCAACCTCATTGTGCAAAGAGATATCCAAAAACAACTAAAGCATATTTACTCATCTCATTTGCCTTCGTTTTCATTTTCCATTTTTCATTCCATTTTCCTTCACCAAATTCACCTCTTTCATTTCACCACATCTCATTTTGGTCAAATCATCAAACCCCCTTTGCCATTTTTCGCAAAATATGCTTTGGTCAAATTGGGGTTTTTGGTATCAAATAGCAAGTCGGGATTTGTCACAAGGATTGCAATTATAAAAGTTGCAAAAAATAAAATTGCTAAGTGTTCAAAAAATCCTAACTGCACTTTGTAAAGTTGCTGAAAACACTCAAAAACCCGAAATGCTTCAAAAAGCTTAAAAGTTGAACTTTTTGGACTTGACTCCAAATTCAAGTTAGAAAATCTTTTTGACTTGCTGTTCCAAAAAGACAAAACGTTGCTTTCAGTTGCAATCACCCCACCAAGATCCAAATTGGTGTTTACCATTCATTCTCCATCATCATTCAGAAAGCAATTTCGTTGCCCTAGGGTTTGAGTCTTGTTGTTAATGGCTACCATGTCTTCACATGTTGATGCTGATGATGTTCTAACCTTATGGGGTTTTCACCGCAGCCTTGCAGATTCCTGCTCAATGACAGACGAACCAGCTTCTCCAACAAACAAGAAGATGAAATACAAGTTTGATAAGTATCAGAATGAGATTTCTCCGTCTCATGTGGTCTCAAACATAGACGAAATCAAGGACACAGAAATTGGGAATGTTGATATGTCCGAGTTTCTTAAGAGGGCAGAGAAATCAACTTTTCACGATATGCAGTTATTGCTGAGGAGTCATATTCACCTGGTATCTACTTTTCCTGTTGCTGCTCTTGAGTCATAATTCGTTCTTGCATGTGCATCCCACTTTGACAATGAATTTAGAACCATCAAGGACGATGACGGCAACGTGGTTATCAGACTTGATCCTGAAACTATCAGCAAAATCTTCAGAGTTCCTAATGCTCCTACATATTCAGAAATCACAGTGAAGAGTGCTCATAATCATTACGAGCAGAAAAAGAATGATTGTATCAAACATATCAATCACAGGTGGCTTCTTGTGATGTCCCCTTCTAATTAGGCACTCGGACATCAGTAGATTAGCCTATTATGTTGACCCTCGTAGGCTAATGGTTCCGGATAGAGGGTCACTTGGACGGGCACTTGGTCGTCAAACTTCAATGTTGATCTCTAGAGCATGGTGGCAGGGTGAATTGTGGCGTTTGGCATGATACTGGTGCTTAATTTAATGATATTCACCTTTTATTTTACCATCCTCGGCCCAGGGACCATGTGTTTTTAATATGAAGGGGTCACTTTATATTTTAAAGTTACTATTCATTACTAAAGTGGAAAAAGTTACAACTTAAGTGAATAGTGCTCACTTTAATGAATAGTGTTTCCTTTGTTAATTTATAAAAGGCAAGTGAGAAAGTTCGAACCTCTTTATTAGATGATCATTTTGCTTGAAGAAAAATTTGGGAGTGAAGCTTGGAGGAAGGAGGCTAGGGTTTCCTTATTTCTTGCAGTGGGTGAGCCTGGTGGGGCTTGGTTCTTCGTTTGGAGCTGCTTGAGGGTGTGAAACACCACCTTAAAGTTGCTGATCTGTTATTTTGCTGCTCTTTTGGAGATCTACGTTGCTGTTATCAAGTTGTTTTGAGCTGGGTTTTAAGTGGTTTGGGTTGCCGTTGTCTCCAAACTCGATTGTACAAGAGCTGTTCGTGTTTTGTGGTATTTTGGAGCTGTTTTGGAGAGCTTCAACCAGCCGCCCTTTCTTGAGAGTTTATATCAGCACAAGGAAAAGAAACACCCGTTTTACAAGGCTGCAACTTCACCTAAAGGGGGCGCCCTTACCTTAGGAAGCCTTCTATTTCGGTTTTTGGTGGGAGAAGTTCGGAATAAAAGAGTAATCAACATTTCATTGGGGTTTGGTATTGTAGCAAATCACTATTCATTGTGCTATATGGCTGTAAGTTAAAATATAGTCCAAGATATATTTTGTTTCGAATCTGATGTAAGTTATATGTTGTAAGTTCCTTATTATGTAATGAAGAAACTATATTTAGACATTGAAAGGAGCAATGTACTCAAGTTATTCAATTAGCTTAGTTTATTTGAAGCTTTCATGGTACGCATATGCTATTTATGTATCATTCTAGTGTTTCTAGCAAACAAAATCAAAGCATAAGAGAAAACACAAAGACAAACAAAAAATCAGACCTACAAATTAAGTGAAAACAAATCAGCAGAGTGTCGGAACACCACACTTCTCAAATCACGACCTTGTGTGACCCGGATACCCAAATTGTATCGGTCTGATTTTAAGGAAGAGATTAATGATATGATCACTCTCCTGAGCAGAATAGTGGGGTTGAAAGTTTCCAATATGTTTGAAAGTTGGATGTATAAATTCATCGTGGTTATCAGGAAAGCACAGTACCCAATTTTTTGGTGTGAAATAATTAGCGACAGTTTGTGTGAACAGCTTGCACAGGTTCCTACCATACTCACCTTCTACATGAATTCATATTTGGTTTATATAGCAGCTTCATTAAGGCAGTTTCCAAGTCTTTCTACTAAAGGTGATAGATCATTGGTTCCTGTATGGGAGTATTATGATCAGCTAACTTTAAGGCAAAGTCAAGTGCATTATAGAAGAGTTCAAGATGCTTTCTTTGGTCATCTCATGTGTTTATTTGACAAAGCATTGGAAAACAATAGGGTATCTGAGGCTGCTTGGAGAAAAGTAAATGAGTATGGTTGCCTATTTCTTCAATTCCCTACCTTCACTTATATGAGAGTTGGCTGTTTTGAAGACCAACCTTATATGCTTCCAAGGTATCCAATAGATAAGATCATTTTGATGGAGCTGCGAAGGCAGTTGATGACAGTGCATGCACGTCAAGCTACACAACATAAGATTGGAGTTAGTATTTCATCACATAATCCATTGATAATTGGGAGGTACTCTTTGACAACTTCCTCAAGGGCAAAAGCAATGGAGGTTGAACTTCAGGAAATAAAGTTAAAGAAATTTCAGGCCAGAATGGAATTCGACTACAGAAGAGTAAAAGATAAAATTAAAAGGGCCTTCACTCATGTGCACCACATTGAAGACATTTGGGCAGACCTCCGAACAGAAAAAGATATCTATAGAATGGATTACTGCAGGCTCACGGTGGAGCAAGTTGTTGATCTCAATCTGACCTTAGTTCTAGAAGGAGTAATTGATGATGGGCAGGTTTTAGATCCTAAATATGAAGAACAAGAGGTGGCTAACGCTCCCATTCCTGCAATCTAGTGGTCTCAGAAGGAATCTACCTCTATTTTTGATAGATTTCAGTCAGTCTTAGCAAATACCAACACTTGGCTCAAAAGCATAGGTGTTAAGACTATAAAAATCAGAATCGGAGCTGAGGATGATTCAGCTGGGCCCAAAGGATTGAAGTCAGAGGTTAGATATAGATCAAAAGAAGGAGCTTCCTCTTCAGGTACCAGAATTAAGTTGAGAGTAAGCCGGGTTTTGGAAGAACCATTGGAGAAGGAAACACTAAAGGGGAAAGAAGTTAAGGAAACGTAGATTCAAGTTTTAGATCAGCAAGAAGAAGAGGAGGTTCTTGAAACCTCTACCATTCTAAGTGAAATGTCTCCTCACGTTGAAGCTCCAATACCTGTTTTAGTGATATCCTCTTTTTCTCCCATTGACAGTGATGTTGATTCTTTCTCCACAATATTCGTTTCTTCCATCCCACCTTCAGAAGCTATTCATCATTCCTCAGCTACATCAATAATGAATACACCTATGAGAAGCTTGCATGACAACTTGGAGAATGTTTTTGATACAAATCCAATCTTTCCGGCAATATCAAAGATAACTCTCCCAGAAATAGATACATCAGCAACAAGCTTTGATTGTTTCATGGCTGATCCTAGTCGCAATTTGTCTTCTGAGCAAACCATTGTTGCTATACAAACTGAGGCACCTCCTAGAACTATAGTTGTAACACAAACTGAGTCCACTTCTACACAGACTGTAGTTGCTGTTTCAGACATGAGAACCTTGGATCTTCCTCCATGGTTAAACTCAATTGCTCCAAAGAGAAAGAAACAAGTAGTCTCTCCTGATGTGTTTGATTTCCAGAAATTGAAGAAATCCAAACCAATGGTTGCAAAGAAAGCAAAAACAGTCTCGCAAGTGTTTATTGACAACAATAAAATGAAATATGCTGAGATAGCAGAACCTCTTGTTGACAAACCACATGAAGAGATGCAGGTGTCTGATTACAGATTCACTAGGGTGGAATTAGGCAAGCAGACTCATGCTAATATGATGCAAGATGCTCAGAGTTCAGTAATAGTCTTGGCACAAAGCTACAATGAACTTCTAGCCAAAAAGGAGAAACTCAAAGAGGAAAATGAACAACTAGTTTCAGTTATTCAAAGGATTATTGGGTCATCAGAAGCAGTTGGTTCACTATCTTCATTTGCTTCTAAGGAATCAGTCAGGCAATTAGAAAGAATTGTGCAAAAAGCTAAAGCAGTTGATTCCTGGACAACCCAATTAATTGATCAAGCAATACCAGTGGTTGAAAAGGCATTGAAGAATTTGAGTATTGTCAAAGCAGCAAGATTCAAAATGAATCAAACTCTAGAAGCCTTTCAACAAAGTCTACATTCTCTTGAGAAAGACTTAAAAATTTGGCATGAGATGGATCAAGTGAAACTGGAAATTCTATGCAGCAACTCAGTGATTTCAAAAAGGGAAAAATACATAGAGTTTGAGGAACTTATGACAAACAAATCATTAGTTATTCAAGATCTTATCAAAGATGTCCAGGCTACCCTTGAGATGAGTGCTGAAGTTGAATATGACATGCTTTCAGACTTTGAGAAAATCCCTTGCAAAGTTTTAAGTCATGAAGGGGAATTGCTTGCAGCTAGTGATGTTGTTTCTCAGATTACTGCAAGTCTTCACCAGGAGCTAGATTCAAATCAGTTTTCTATGGATACAATTCATAAATTTGTCAATCACCAGCTGGTCTTTAACAAGATGCAAGCTGCTTTCGAAGAACATAGAGAGGCGACAGTCAGATACTATGATGTTATCATAAAGACCGTTGCCGTTGCTAGAAATACACTTGGTCCTGATCCTGATGAGTTTGCACGGAATTATCAACAAGTTTCTATCTTTCAAAGCTAGGAACGAGACGAAATGAAAAATATTAGGTTGTTTTATGTTTTTTACTTTCGACAAAATATATGTAAAAACAAGTTTTGCAAATTGCAAGTATTCTTTTCTTGCAGTTTTGGAAAATGTGATTACATGTAAATTCTTACAAGACAAATCACAATTTGGATTGTAATTTTGAATAAGTCATTTGCAGTTAGTTAGCGGTTGAGAGATTTTCTCGAGTTTGTTGAGATCCACCTTTTTCTCAAGGCCTCTCTCCTATAAATACTTAGGAGGTCTATTGTAATTTTTATCTTTTTAGCAAGCAAGAAATCTCTACAGAATTTTGTACTCATAAAGGCTTTGAGCTTTATGGTTATAAATTGTGAATTTTCAAGTAATATCAAAGAGTTGGAATTTCAGACTTTGTGTTGGAGCCCTACTTTGAATCCTTTGTGTTCTTATGTCATTTTGGAGCATTACTTTGTGACTACTTGAAGATTGTGGAATATTGCTGAAGATAGATTCAATTGAAATATCTGCAGTCTTTGTGCTGTAAATGTTGAAGGTTGAATTCGTAGTTAGTATTAGAAATTGAGAAGAATTGCAAGACTTTGTGCTCGTAGTAGTTCTCATATAGAGTAGTTAATAGATACATCATAGTTGCAGACTTTGTGCTGTATATTTTCATTAAGTAATCATTCTAAAAAGGGTAGATAGGATTTCATTCCTCAAGACTTTGCGTTTGTTGGTTGTTTTCCCGTCTCGGAGGAAGTGACGGAAGTCTTTGTGCTTTCAGGAAACTTTATTTCCTCTTTCTTGGTTTCACTGCATAGCTGTTGTAATAAGTTTTCTTAAATGTTTGCTATTGCTTTTCTGTGAAGAGAAAAGAATATAATCTTTCCTGAAATAAGAGGAACGATTTCTGTCCTACCCATATTAGTTTTGTTTAGTTAAAGGGGGAGCCTTCCCTTAATTAGGAGAGTTTTATCTCACGTGTTGTGGTTGAAACCACAATTTCGTATGCTTTCCCAAGTATACAAAATTTTCAACCAACAAAACGTGAGTGTCAAAATTGTGTCAACTCTCACTCATCGACTGCGATGAAGATCTGGACTTGGATGTGGGAAGGTCACAGCTAGCTGATTCCTTACCTGTCCTCTGTGCAAAGTATTGTGGTATTATCAGCAATGAGGATGATTTGTGAGTGAAAAAATTGGGATGGGACACGTCACACACTCCATCAATGAAATGAGAAGGAAATAATTATTTCAAAGAAATGAATGCACCTTACATTGACTCTGATTCTGCTGGTAGTCTTGATGTCATTGATACCAAGGAAAGTCTTCGGGCACCTGTTGCTAAAGAAGATAAACAGAATCAATGCTCCCTTTGTGGTGAAACAACCAGGTAGATTGCTAACTTGAAGAACAGAATGCAAAGCATGGAAGAAAATATGAACAATATGATAAGATTTATTACTATAGTAATGAACAGATCGATTGCCACCCTTTCTTTATTGCAGGACAAGAATTGTAAGAAGCAGGCAATCTCCAGCCTCACCATGGAGATTGATGTTTTCTGTAAGTTCTTATTTGAGGGAGGGGGAAAATCTTATGTTCCCTAGTGCTTATATTTTTTTTCAGTTTCTTGTTTTTCTGTTGTTTTTGGTTAGTTGTTTTAGTGCTGTTAAACTGTTGTTTCTGGCCAATTCGGACCTTTTTCTAACTTGCCTTAAGGCAGCTTTTGTTATGGGTTGGGACCCTTGTTTTCCTGCTTAACTAATCAAAAACAGTTCTAGATACTAAAAGCTATTGATGTACAAAACAACACTAATAATCCTCAATAATATTCAAATGTTATTAATATAATCGAAAGTTGTAAACTCATAACCGCTGGTTCAAGACCCCATCAATATTTAAATCAGCTGTAATTGCAAATACATAGACTTACAATAATGTTGGTTGCAGGAACTTTATAAATAATCCCTTCAAATCTGTATGACAGTCCTTTTTAATCATTTTCTGCAGAGTAGAAAGTGTACAGCAGACATAAGAGCTGATAAATAAACAAAAATATGATAAAATCTGTTAAACCTCCCAAAAGCTGCTATAACAAAGGAAAATGATACAGCAGACCAAAAGTGATTGTGTCAAACTTTGTCTCCTCATGTCAGATTTGTCTCCTTATTGTTGCGATGCATTTGTACAGCAGACTTAAGAGCTGATAAATAAACAAAAATATGATAAAATCTGTTAAACCCCTTAAAAGTTGCTATAACAAAGGAAAATGATACAGCAGACCAAAAGTGACTGTGTCAAATTTTGTTTCCTTGTGTCATATTTGTTTCCTTATTGTTGCGATGCATTTCCTTTTGGTACAGCTGCATACCAAATTCATTGACCCCTGAAATAATGAACAAAACTTTAGTTTATTATCTGCAATTTATTTTATTGATGCCTGACAGGAGTTTATTGTGCCTTTTTTTGGTGCATGGATGCTGCTAAAGAATTTCACTAATGCAAATAGAAGATGGTATGACAAATAGTATGGCTTTAATGGAATCAACAGCAATAACATGAAACATAAAATGATATCGGTCTAGCAAGACAAGATTAATATTGTACTGTAAAATATGGGCAAAGCCCTGGTTCAAATCTGAAATTAAAATTCCACACATGCACACTGAAATCTAATTCACTGTGAAAACTCTCTGAAAATGAGTAATCCTCAAATGCTAAAAAATTGAAAAACTTTGGAATCAGCACCAGTGTGATCCCTGAGTGTTATCACCTCTATAGACAAGAGGGTTTTTGTTCTCCACCCGCTCGTAAATTGAAGGGTTTTTGTCTTCCAATCACCTACACACCAAGGGTTTTTGTCCTTGGGAGCAAATAGATGAACACAAGCTCCAAGCTATTGGAGATATCAGTTAGATGAAATATTCAGAATGCCCTTTTACCTAGCCAAGCTTCTCCTTTTAGAATCCCTTATTTACTAATTTAAACCTGCTACAAGTGTATAGAATTTCCTTTTTGTTTTAATTTAATATTTCAATTGGACCCTTGGTTCTAGTGACACCTTTTTGTCATAACTTTAGACCCTCTTTTAAAAACTCTTTTTAATATCACTTCTAGGCTCTCTATTTTAATAGTAAAACATATGTTGCCCTTTTTGCAAGGTTATAACATAAAGTTATATGGACACCTTAAGTTATATTATTAATTATATCTTTAGTTGAAAAGGGGACATGACAATTCCTTAAGAGATGGTGTCTACGTTTTGGTCTTCAAAGAGAGAATATTAATGTGGCACCAATTTGGATGTGACTCCCTGAGCTTCCTATGGAATACTCAGAAGAAGAGGCACCATGTGGGATTGCCAACTCCTTTGGTTAGTTGGCGGCAATCAATCTGATTACTAAATCCATAAGATGTTTGGTCTTCGCCAGAATTTGTGTTGATATTTGCTTGGACACTATCCTTCCCTTGGATATTTCACTTTGTTCTAAGCTTGGATCATGGAAACTGAGCACGGTCTTTGGAAAATATCCCTTTTCCTTTTTCTTTTTCCTATTCCTAGGACACTTGGCAAAGAACTTCCCTTCTAAAATGGCAAATGTGAGAGATTTGCACCTTGGGGATGACAAGGCATCTGTTCCCATGTGGCTTTGTGTGTTGAAGGGTGTGGTGTTGAGCAGGAGCATGGTGTTCAGCTTTGGTTCTTTGTAATGAGTTTGAGCCTCTTCGGCTTTGAAGACTACTCTAGCATCATCTATTTCTATGGAGGGGCCCCTATCCCCTCTACAAGGATGAAATGGTGTATCTACAACATCTGGGATGGTAGAATAGGCAAATGCTTTGAAAGGGATGAGTAAGTTGTCCCCAAACCATGAGTTGGAAGTGGAATTTATGTTGCCGCAAGCCAACAGTGCTCCCAAGACACAACTTTGTGATACTCCTCCTAGAAAAAGGAAAGTAAAATATGCTAGGAAACAAGCTGATTTTGGTTCTGAATCTTAGGGATATTCAAGTCAAGGAAGCTGCTAGGGATGTTGTTGATGGGAGCCAAGGTACATTGAAGGTGATTTTGGCTAGAATGACCCCCAAACCCAAAAAAAGAAGTTGACATCATGGATTATCAAGGGACTAAATAATCTCCATAGACAAGATTTATTGGCAAATTGTAGAAGAATACACAGGCCGGATTTCTTGTTGCTCCAAGAAGTCAAAATCTCGGTCAACTAGTTTAACAATATTGTAAGATGTGTTTGGAAAGAGGCAACTTTCATTGAGGTTGATGCCATGGGGGCCTCTAGAGGTATTGTTAGCTTGTGGAACCCTTCTGTGGTTTCAAGATCAATCCTTTTGGCATCTTCCCATAACCTTGCAATATTGTTCAGTCATCTTAGAGATATTCTCTCTTGGATTGTCTCTAATGTTTATGCTCCTAACTCCCCTTGTGAAAGAAGGAAGCTTTGGTTGGATCATATGTCCTTTAGATTGCTTCATGGCAATCTCAAAAGGGTGGTGGTTGGACCCCTTTTTCTGCATTGGAAAAAATGGGAGGATCTCATGTCCATTCTGAAAGCATGGATGAACTAGTGGATTTCATTTCTTCCTGTTCTCTATCTTATGCTGAGTTGTAATGACTGACCAGGGGGACCACAAATCGAATTTGTTTGATACACAAATCGAATTTGTTTGATACACATTGATGATCAACCTTGATGACAAATGGGGAAAAACAACCATGAAGTTTGCAAATCTCATGTGAGATATAGGTTACTTTGCAAATCTTATTTTCCTCTTCCATATGAAAGTTTTAGTTTTACCTGAACGACAATGCAGTTGGAAATAAAATGAAATTTAATTTTCTCCACTCTTAGGAAGTTAACACTAGACAAGTGATTAGTATTTGTTATTCATTCTTCTCTTTCAAGCTAATCCATATTGCACTTTTCTTCTGTGTGATTTAATGCTTTCCTTTATTTATAGTCTCTTTAGTAAAATATTAATAAGCACACAAGGAGTTATATGTTGATTTTATGATCTATATATAACTAATCTAGCTCATCTTTCTCTGCAGGGATACTGTGATTTTCTGTCCGACGAGTTACTATTGCAAGCTGTTGCAGTTGGGCAGGTACCTTATATTTTTAGAACAGAGAGTGATTCTTTCATATTGTGTGGTGGAATCTTTTTGTTCTTTTAGTGGGTATGCTTTTTATGCGATTACTTAAATTTTTCCCCTTATTAATGTGAACTTTAGGATGCATATTTTCTTTAGGAATTATGGCATATGCATACTGATTGTATAGAATCAGCAAGAAGCACATAATATATTTACTGGCTACAGAAGACATACAGAGATGAGATTGTTTGATATACAATAGAACAAAATTATGACCTAAAAGGTAATGTAGCATGCAACTTTACAAAGGGTATAACATAAAGTAAGAGAACATTGTGAACAATTTCCAATAATACTTAACGAAAAACGTAATAGGAAATACAGGACAAATTGGTCACCTTTATTGTGATTCTGTTCAACCAATTAGCAGTTTCAGTTATTATACTTAAATTTCTTATCAAAATTGAGTGAAAGTTCTACAGAATTTTACGGATCAGGAAGATGATTCATTATAATGTCTAACTTAATTCATCTTGTATGGTCTTTTTAAAGTTCTGTTAATTGCTCAATTGCTAGAATAATTGCCCATGGACCTTACATTTTTTTTTCTTACAGTTTGCCTTCCCATACATGCTAACCAGCAAAAATACGAGTGTGTGTACACACAGACATTACAGAACCTTCTTACTATAAGAATTCAGTCCTACTTAAAATCTTGTTGGCGTTTCAATTAGCACTTAAGGTGCTTGTTGGAAATGGACAGCTATTACAGCAAGTGTGTTAGTACATGCTCTTCGGATTATAGAGAGGAAGTTCTCTCTTTGCTGATTTTATACTGTAAAAAAAAGGGGTGTACTAAGATTTCCTATCTTTTTTACTCAGCGGCAGGACACAAGGGTGCATAAACCAATGCGCCGTAGCTAAGCTTTTTCTCTGGTTTCCGCAGATCTTAACTACGACTAACTAAGCTTCTAAACTATCCTACCTCCTCAAGATAAATAGAGCATGAGGGCGTAGGAGCGAAATGGTATGGTTGGATCACTTGAATCCTCCGTCTCAATGGAATATGGCCGAGGCTCTGAACCTTCGGATATATACCAAGATAGGGCTCGATACAAGCAAACACTCGTTACGGTAAACTGGATCTGAGACTTGCCAAGGAGGAGGAACCCCTATCCGAGGTATAGGCTTGGAAGCAGCTCACTGGAAACAACAAGGAACGATGGCCTTTCTAACAGGATTCCCGAGGAGGTGACGACACCTGTCCAAAGTCTAGGCTGCAAGAGAGATCATTAAACAACATCAAATGATAATGATCGATGACAAAATATCCAAGGAGGCGACGACACCTGTCCAAGGAGGAGATTGAAACAATGCACTATTTAAAAACAAGACTTTGAATAACTCAAATAATTAGATCAATCAAGCTTGCACCATCTGATTTATTTCTTCAAGGTTCTTCAAAGAATTACAAAGGTCGGGACAGCAAAGGCACGAAATCATGCACAATTGCGATCAACCAACGAACTCTCATCCAAGAGTGAACAGATATAAACAAGCGAACTCTGGCAACAGTGGCGCAGCAATTTTGCTAGCAAATAAAGGTTAAACAAATAAAGAACCTAAGGCTCTTATTTATAGAAACTCAAAGGAGTAGGCAACCCTAAAATCTCCTTGAGTTAACAAACAGTTCTTGCCAATCAGCAAGATATTATTCTATGTCTAAAAGTAGGTGAGCAAACAGTTAACTGGAAATCTACTTCAGTTAACTGAAACTAAACAAAAGTCAAACTGGAAGTCTACCTCAGTTGACTGACACCTAACTAAAAGTGAACTTATGTTACAAATGTGTCTCCAAATAGACATCCACCTTTTGAGGAGATCTGAGATCCACAAATCGTGGGAGTCAAATAGACATCCTAGATTAGTGGGATCTGACATGCATGATCTGTGGAGATCTGGAGTCAACTTGGAAAGGGGCATCAAGTTGACTTCAGTCATCATTAATGCTATTTGGAGGGTAGGACGTCTTTTCTTGGTGCTTTACACCTCTTCACCACTGGTCAACAAAGTCTCTATCCAGTCATTGACCTCTTCGGCCTCCGGGCAATTAATGCTCTTCAAGATGACTATGTGGCGTCTAAGCATTTCTTCACCCGTGTAAGCTGCTGATGATAGGTTATGCATTGGGCAGCTGCTTCATCTAACTGGACAGACATGGCTGCAATTTTGGCTAATTTGCAGCCATTGGGATCTTCAAGGAATGAAGATCGGATGACATCCTGGAATCGTGTCTGCACTGTTTCAAGTTCCACATATTCTCCTCCTTCCCGCTGATATTCTAACTCCGGGAAGGATATTACCAACGTTCTTGCGAAGTTGATAATATTGGCGACGAAGCGTCTATAGTCAATCAGCTCCACAGAGTTGGCATCATAGGCTCTCACCTTGTATGCCACCTGTTCTTTCCACTCAAAGAGATGGTGTTTATTTTCTGTGGTCGTAACTGATTCATATGCTTGTTGCAAATCAGCAACTGTCGCCTCCTCTCTCGGCCTCTCTTGAGCTGCCTTTACATCTGACTTCTGGATTTCTGATCGAAGTCCATGTGCTCTGTCTCTCAGCTGATATGCTTCTGTCAACACACACCGCCCTTTGACGACAAACTCATCCACTTGACGTCTCAAGTGTTTACCGTATGTAATCAACTGATGATGGTTTCTTTCAGCTGGGAGATCCAACAATCCTTGAGGCAAAGCCGAGGAGTTTGGAGTGTCATGTATCAAACTAGAAATGTACAACTTTAGCTGACGGATTTCAGCCTTCAAGGCTGCTTTGTCTTGTCCATCTTTTATCATCCTTTCTTTGACACTCGCCGAGGCAATTCCAAGAAGGTCTGCTTCCACCTGTCGAGTGGTCTTTCCAAGGTTCACCTTTGAAAGCGTGAAATTCTCAACCTTCACATTATGTATATATTTGTTTTCAAGTGGGGCAGCAGTCTCTATGATAACCTCGTTCTCTGCATTCTTTTCTACATGCGTTTGCTTCTTCAACTTCTTTACCGGCATGTCTTGTGGGACATGATGGAATTCAGAGAAGTCAAGCTGATAAGAAGGCCTCTCCCTCTTCCTCCCAAGCGAGCTTGCCAGCCAGATAGAATCTCGGCTAGCATCGCTGGGAGGAGGAACATAGGTCCCCTGAATGCTAGAAGAACGAGACTGTGCCGGGGCAATGTCTCGTGGTGGCGAGTCCAAATCAATAGGACTTTGTGACCTCTGTGATGGTGGTGAAGCTGGTGGCTCTGTTTCTATCACTGGCACCGCTTCTGCTACAACTTCTTCTACAATGGTTTCCACCTCTACAGCGATTATTTCAATCACTGGTTCTTGTGTAGTTGCAGCGGTCTCAACTGTCTCAGGCAAATTGGTGGCTGTCTCCACCTGTACCTCTTGCCGGCTTGTGCTGGCAATTCCTTTTCTCCCCCATGTGCTTCCTGACATCCGCATTCCTTCTGGAGGAAAGTTCATCTTCTTCTGTCTGGGTTTCCTCCTAGACGTGGAAGGTATTGTAAACTGAACCGCTGGCGGCTCTGATCGGGGAAGTACTACCTTCCTTGTCCTTTTACTGTCCAGGTAGAGTTGACTGTGTCGAACTACTCTACCCGTTCTTTCCTCAATAGACGTACTCTCTTTCGCGTACCAGTCTACTTTGCCGAGTGGTTGTGAATCCACTAAACCCGTGAAGAAGGAAGAAAGAATAACTTCTTCTTCGTCCTCAAATAAGCCCTCGATGTCTTCTGACATGAATTCTGCAATCTGCGAGAGCTTGAATCTGTTATGGTTCCTTCTTCTCACTTCGAACTCATCCTCGCAGTTGACCCAAAAATCTTCCATGAAAGGTTCATGTGATGATCTTTGCTCAAGGTGAGCTGCGAAGATGCCTCTGGGGTCATAGGATGGCCTCCTGTCGATGAGGTACTTGAGATTAAATCTCACTATTTCTTGGTTTATCAACCTTGCATCAGCTGCAGTCCTGCATCTGTAGAGTCCCATTTGAAAAGGAAAGTTCGCTGCAGTCTTTTTCTTTACACGAAGGTAAGAGTGAACCTCGGCCAATTGCCTCAGGAATTCCATGAACACTACCCTATCTGAGGGGTAACGTGGCATCATGGCGGGGTGGCCATTATAGCCATACACGCGTATGTAGGTGAAAGTGGGGAATTGTATGAACCAATCCGCCCAGTCCACCATTGCTGCCTTAGCTGCTGGTGAAATACGCACGTGCATTTCATGGTCTAGCTCGTGCACGGTGTGCATAGTAAAAAGGTCATTTATCCTTTTGAAATGTCTTTCCGCTAGAGTGAACTCCAAGCGAGGAAAGTATTCTTGTACCTTTTGCACACCCAGGGTTCCCACAGTGTTTAATGTTCTGAAATCGCCTTGGAAGGCTATCAGGTAGACCAGGTATGAACACATGTGGAAACGGTGCTCTTCTAGAAATCCGGTGAATTGTTGGTGGAGTGTGTCACTGATCAGGGAGGCCCAGTCGTAACGTTCTTTTCTGCTGATTATCTTGCCAATAATGTAGAACATCCACGGCTGGAAGGATTTTCCCTCCTCTTGTCCAGTGACTCTGCTGAGTAGGGTGATTAGCACTCCGTACTTGTCTTTGAATTCTCCTCTACCAACCAATCTGGGCAAGCTGTTCCTCTTTGTTTTCAGCCAATGTTCAGCCATTATAAGCGAACACTTGTCTTTTGAAGCCTCGAATGCCTTTTCGCATTCTGTCACTGATATGACCTTCTTGGTAGGGCAGGGTGGGATTGCAAAACAAGTCTCTATGTCTACTGGCTTCAAGCTGCAAATCACCCTCCCGTCAACTGACAGGATCTCTCTTGTAGTCGGGTTGTAATGCTTAGTGCAAGCAATTACAAGCTCGATGTTTTGTAAGGTGATTGGAATAGATGCTGCTTGAAACAAACCGGATTCTTCGATGTTCTGCAATGTGATTTGATTCATGCCCTCCAAGTCTTCAGAACTGACCTCTGGATTTTTCTGCCATAAGTCTGTATCAGTCGTTTTCAGGTAATCGTGGTATAAGACCGTTTTGGTCTTGTATTTTACCTGAGAGTACTGCATTCTGAAAACCTTGAATATTGACTGGGCACTTGACCCTGTTCTGACACTTTTCTGGAAATGCTAAAAATAGCCTCGCCGGGGTAGTTTTTACGAAAAAATCTGAGACATGGGTTTTGTTAAGAATGATTTTCTAAACAGACCCAGATCGTCAGAAATTCGAAAAAACGAGTTTTTCTTTGACATGCAAGAGCCCTTCGGTGGCAGAGGCAGCAAGGGCACCAGAAAGTGATTTTTCTCGAAAAAATCTAACACATGGGTTTTGTTCGTGCTTCAAAGCCAAACAAACCCAATTTGTCTGTTTTTCAATATTATGACTTTTTTCGGAAACCCTAAAAAATAGGGGCAGCAGGGCTACTTTTTCTGAAAAAATCTACCATGTGGGTTTTGTTGAAAAAGCTGTGCTGATCATACCCAGTTGGCCAGATCTGTGATAATCTGTCGTTTCCTGTGACATGCAAAAGAAATATAGACAGAAGTAGAGGAAGTAGACAAAAGATGGATTGGAAGTTATAAACTGCCACTTTGCAATAATCTGTCTCTGGAAGCAATCTTGGGAGAAGAATGCTTTTACTACCAATGATCTTCAAAAATATTGAAGATCCGTTCAAAACCCCTGCCAGATCTTGAAAACTTGTTCTTGGGAGCTACTTGATGTTTTATCCTTCAACCTGCAAAAAGAATAATGAGGAAAGGGACGCCTAGCATGAATATAAGGCAATTAGGGTTAAGATCCATAAAGTATGGAAGATAACTCATCATTCAGTCCTGATTTGGAGTTCCAAAAGATGATTTCCACTGATTGTGGAGTGTTTTTCTCTTTTTTGGCTCCAAATTTGCTAACTCAAGTCAACATTTCTGTTTGACTTCTTTTAGGCGTCCAACCTTGAGTTTGATCATTTTTGTCTATTTTGCAAGCTGAAGTGCTCCCGTTTGATCTTCGATTCAGGTTACTCAGTTGATCTCAGGCAGTGTCCGACAGTTCTGTTGTCGAGGCGGGATCAGTATGATTAGATATGCCTGGGAGAGATTAACTCAGAAAACTGAGTTTAGGTCTCCAGAAAGAAGGGCGCCTTTCCTTGAAAGGGGCGCTTTTGACAATGCCTTAGTCAATTTTCATTGACTTGTTCTTCGTTTTGACCTTTTCAGACCCTCTTTGCTTTGATCTGACGTTCCCGATGTTTGATGAATCAGATGATTCTGCTTGACGATGTGTCGGGTAGCCGGTTCCGTCTTGTTCACGATGCCTAACTTCTCAGTTGAAGCTGGCAAGTTTTGGGCCTTCAAACTAAAGGGCGCCCCTGGTGGACTTGCCAGTCTTTGACCTCCTCCATCAGTTGATTGATTTGTCGGAAGTTCTTGCTGATAGTCTCGTTGACGAGATAGGTCATAGCTGAGAAGGTCATCCTGGGAGGCAGTGAAGATTCTGGCTGAATCTGGATACCTTTAGGAAAGGGCGCCTTTCCTTGAGAGGGGCGCTTTTAGCCATGCCTTAGCCATTTTCTGGCTTATCTTTCCAGTTCTTCAAATTTGGCTTTTTCTGCTTGATCTCATCTCGTGATCGTCTGGTGTGTCTTATGGACTTGCTGTTAGATTGATCACGTAGCTAGGAAGAAGCTGGAAAGATATCATGTATAGAGCTGCAGCTTTTGGATTCATCTGGTGCCTGCAACTGAGGGGCGCCCCTGGCCAGCAGGGGCGCTTTTAGCTTTGAAGCTCTCTGATTTGGCATTTCTGTCGTCAATGGATCCTCCATACTTCGCTGACGGTTTGGTCAATGATCCCTGAATCAGATGATCTTGCTGATTGTTTCGTTGTCGAGCCAGTATGAAAGTGAAGAGGATGACTGTTTTGACAATGCCAAATGATTTGATTTGTCCTCTGAGATCCAAGGGTGCCTTTCTTCAAGAGGGGCGCTTTTAGCCACTGTAGACTGTGTTTTGCCTTGGTAGACAAAACGTGCACCTTCCAGACTTAGCCAAATTTTGGCCTTTTCCGTTTTGAGAATCTCCTTCGTTGAACGTCATCATTTTCATCCTTTTCCGCCATGGTTTCTTCGTTGAAGCTTTTGAGGTTTAGCTTTCAGCACCTGGTACTGGCCAATCTGCCATTAATGGCTGCGGAGCTCCTAACTTTGTTCCTGAAAAATAGAAATAGACCCACCAGAGTAAAACATAATTTTTGATAATTCTGACTTGATCAGTGTGATCGTGAAGGCAATTAATCCTATCAGAATTATTTTCAATCATTTCCGGGAAGGTCCTATTTTTTAGGGTTTCCATAAAAATAGGGGTGTAAAACCCTAATTTTCATTTTTTCAAATTTTAACCATAGGTTCCTTGACAGAAACCCACAAAGATTTCATATTTGGTTTGACCTAAAACATACTTTCGATGGCATTTTTACGTTGTTTAGCTCAATTTAAGCGAATGCCAAAAATTTCATTTTGGGTATAACAAATCTAAACAGATATGATGGTTGAGTTCTGTACCAAACCCTCACGATGAGCAGAGTATGACCATCAACAAACAAATCATAAATAGGTCCATCTAATGACAAACAAATCATAATTATGCACATCTAACGTTCATCTCATGCCTATTGAATTTGGGCTTGCTCTTTGACAGGTCCAACCAACTTGCCATATCCATTCAACCACATCTCAAAAGAGTTTCCAATGGAATAATTATGATTACAAACTGCACTAATGGACTCCCTTATAGTATGACAGCCTTTACACTGTTTGACAGATAGAGCCAGTTATACTATGGAAACAAATCTCCTCACAGGTACCAATGGATCCTCTTATACTGCAAATTATCAAATATATCCTTGTGAGCTGCACCAGTACACCCTCATATGCTGGGGATGTAACAAAATACCGATGACAAATAAGATAGATAATAGGTCTCCAAATTATACAGATTCCTTGGGTCATCATACTCATGACCACCTATACGTTTGATTTTACAGATATCATAATTCTAGGGCTTCAACCATAAATAGTACATAAATGCACCTAAATTATAACTAACACATGAATAGTACACAAATGCACCTAAATTATAACTAACACATGAATAGATGGGAATAAATTCTTCCACAACCAAACCCCGAAGGTTTACATTGCTTTACTTAGATACAGAGGAATTTTCCCAAGTGTTGTTTGAAGTGGAACCATGGCTGTCGTAGACATGGATATTAATTAGTCTGCAATTTTCAGCTTACATATTGTCCATTGATACCTTAAAGGTGATGGTATATTAAATAGATATCCTCAAGCTTAGAACCAAGATATGGCAACAAATAGCTTGAGATATTTTTCTGCAAGCCTATCATTTGGTTGTCTCCTTTCTTTTGGTAATTTATATTTCTCTTTTCCAAATCTCAATCTATATTCCTTTGCTGTTCTAGATTTGGATTATTCTGGAGAGTAAGAATTCCATATTATTGAGAAATGACGTACTGTATTATAGGTTCACTTCATGTAGATTGTTGGTTCTATGATGGAACATACATTTGTACCACTTGTCAATGTTTATAATGCCAAAGTTTTGTTTATTGCAGGGAGCAGTTAGAGATATCTGCAAAGAAATTGATGGTCTGGTTTGTAAGTCTGGAAAAGTTAAGATGATTGACATGATAAGATTGCCTCCCGTGGATCTCTATGAACATGTGGAAGTAAGATTTTCATTCTTTTCTAACATTTATTAATGTTATATCTCTATTTAAAACAGCTAGCCAAATTTCAAAAAATCAGTCTATTGTTCGGATGCAAAAATATTTATTGCATCTCTGCCTTGATCTTATTTATATAATTATAATTAGCAGTTCTGACATCTGCTTTGACTGACATGATTAAGTTGCCCCCACCAGATCTCTATGAACATGTAGACGTAAGATTTTCGTTCTTTTTTACCATTTATTTTTTACTGTTTCTCCATGTAAAAGGGCTTGCTGGATTTTAAAATCAGTCTATTGTTTGGATGGAAAAATATTTATTGCATATCTGCCTTCGTGCTACTTCAATCATTATAATTAGCAGTTTTGGCATCTTCTTTGAACCACGAAGAAATGCATATTGCTTGTGTGGACGTCAGTAATTTGTTGTATTGTTGTTTAGTGAGAACTAGATATGTGGTTTTGTTCTGCCTTCATACATTAATATTGTTATTCTGTTTCAATGGTCTGAGTTATAAGTTTACTAATATTAAGCATGTTTCTAATTATGGCCAGGATCTTTCTGGTGGAGGGCTCATTGAGGCTTTAGAAGTTAAAAGTAAAATACCTCGAATGAAAGCTATTTCTTCTTTGGAAAAGGAAGTTATGTTTGTTCTCTCTGGAGATGAATATAGGAGAGAACATGCTATTATGAATGGATTGAAGACAGAAGATGCTACTCTGAGTCCTGAGAAGAGAGTTCCTGGAATAGAAGAGTATGAGGAAGATGAGGAGGTTGTTGATGGTGAAGTAGATGAAGGTGATGTTCACATAAAGCCAATTTTAAGGAAGCCTATCACGAAGGTGAGTGGTCCTCTCTTTTTGTTTTGTTTTGAAGGAAATTGAAAGAATTGGGCTGCTCTTGACTTTTCAAAATTGCACTGCATGGAGTTTAGCTGGATATCAGAATATGCTTGAAAATTTCCCTTCACCTTCCACACATTTGATATATCATGTTCTGTTTTTGCCTCTCTTGGAAGTAAAAAATTCTTGAAGTGTAACGTGTAACAAAATTTTTATGTATTGATTTTCAAAATAAGTTATAAAACCTTATGGATATTCATGTAGTTTTAGAGTTGATGTTTGTCAACTATGTTTTTACTGGAGTTATTAATATTGTCTTAAGAAATTTTCTGTTGTTTTTTAATGTTGTTTTTCTGTCAATTCTTTATTTTCTTTGATTGATTTTTTAAATAATAGTTTGCTTTTTTATTCTGGATTTGATTCAATTTCTTGCTTTCCTCTTTCAATTTATCTCTGCTTACTAAACCGCATAATATTCCTGTCAAAAGATCTGTGCAAAGTAATGAATAACCTTGAAAAGGGAGATACTATTTCCATTGCTTGCAAAATTAGAATTAGAAATCTAGGAAGAAACTGTTAGGATTTATCGGCAGGAATGAGGAATTCAATTATCAATTAAATGCAGATTTTAAATACAACAGAGAAATGGAAATTCAGAGAGGCGAGACAACACAAATTTAACGTGGTCCACCCTTTACTGGGCTACATCCACAAATAACAGCAGTCCATTTTATTTAACTTCCAACAATTACAAATATAAATAACCTGCAACAAACAGCTGCAACGTGCAACAACAACTGCACATGATTTCCAGTTCTCAATTTCACCATGCACTCTGCTACGTGCACCACCATGAACTTGCAATAATCTTCATGCTACTGTGTGCGACTTGCAGCAACTAACTTCAACTTCACATGGCTGTTCTCATTCCCACGCGTGCCTTGCTGCTGGCTCTTCACAAGACCGTGATCTTTCATTTCCATGCAGCAAGAAAACTAATAGTTACTGCAGGCAGTTTCATAACTGTTTTAACTGAATTACATTGGGAATTGTTAATAAATTTCCTTTACAAAAATTAGGCAATTTTTGCTTCAGGGGTGTTGCCCCCAGACCCCTATCATGGGCTTTGCCCCCAAGCCCCTGTCGGGGAGGTGGTCCCCTTGAACCCCGCAGGAGGGGCTCTGCCCCCTCTGCACTCCCTCAATTAATTTGGGGGGAAACCGTGTCGAGCAAAGTGGCCAAAATTTAAACTCTAGAGGCTGATCAGGCTCCGCAGACCAACAAAAACATTATGGAAAACAAAATAAAAAAAACATTTGATTTGATTTTTTATTTATTTTGGCAAATAATGGAGGCTCATTCAGGGAATGGAAACAGGAAAATCTTCTGACCACATTGTAGAAATTGATTTGTATACAAAACCCTTTTATGCTACAAGAAAACATTTCCTTGCAACCCTAATGATGTCACATATATGAGGAAAATGAGAATAACTTTCTTTGCTGACATTTCATACAATTGCCTAAATCTCTAAAGTTATGTAAGTCCATGTTGCTGCCATAAGAAAACACTATCAGCAAGTATAAAGACTCCGCAAGTGCAAATTTTTTGTAGTAAATTATTACAATATGATAAATTTGAGATAATCCCTGTCAGTAGTTTATCTCTCGAATGAATTACACACCCTTACTAAAATGTGGATATGATTCAATTATCTTGATAATGTTATTCAAACATTCTATCTTTATTCTATGAAGTGAACATGATTGCATTGTAGCTCTGTTAATGCATTGTATATAGATGAATTAAATTGCGAGTACTGGAGCTTTTATACTTTAGTCTGTCTTCATAGCTATGGTGTAGTGACATCTTAAGTGCATTTTGAAAATCTTTTTACTCTTTAACAGCAGTCTTATAGCTTCAACCCATAACCTTCCAAATGACTCAGGTAGATATTGCTTTGCAAATATTGCCATGAAATTTAAGCAATTTAATCTTTCAGTCTAGTGCCCTATTGCTTCTAAATTAAGGGTTTCATTAATTTGCATTGTTTCTTCATGTCATAAAGGTGGAAACTGTGAAATTTGTGATACATGGATCTTTTATATCTCATGATGCAATAAGATTTTTCTTTCCCATGTGACAATTATCACATATCTTCATTTGCTGTTTGAGTTTTGTTATTATTTGCTAGCCAAGAGTCTCTGACATTTTTCTCTGGTGTTGGTAATTAGCTCTTTGATCCAGTAGATGTGAAGTTGGCTTTTAAAGAGGTCACATCAAAAATTTTGCGCAAGCGTATTGTGCAGGTGAGGGACTATATTATGGAAAATATAAACATGAGGTATATAGGTGCATGAAGGATTTTTGAAACCATATTAGGCATTTTTTACCATGCAAAATATAAACATGAGATATATGGGAGCATGAAGAATTAATTAAAACAGCACTCACCTTTTTAATCTGTTATAGTTGTAAGCTTCAATACATGTTGATTGTACCAATGACCTTGAGCTTAATTTTCTTACAACATCTGGGGTAATTCCATCAAAATGGAAATTGAGAAAAAAGGTACTGCCTACTGTGTCGAATTTGAGAACATGTAGGATGCTAAACAAAAATTAAAAAATATGCTAAAACTGCTCAAAGAAATAAAATCATAATATTATATCTCAGGTTTTGAATATCTGTGAACTATGTTGGGATTTATTGTGTAGTTTCTAGATAATTTAAACCAGTATTTGTCTTCATCAAGATGTTCCTGTGATACTCCTACTTTCTTCCTATGAAGGATTCCACTAAAGGAGCACTATATATTTGTACATTTAGGTTAGTTGGACCCCTCTTGCACAACCTATACACACTAAAATGGTTCCATGTCAAACATTTCTTATAGATTGTTGGTGGCACCATTGTGCAACTTGACTATCCTCAACATCATTAGCTACATGACTTAATGTTTGTTTCTGTTTAGCCAGCTGAGGCTTGTTCCTCCATTAAGATATTCCTTGGATACTCCTTACTTTCTTCCTACGAAGGATGTCACTAATGGAGCTCTATATATGGGTGGTACATTTAGGTTACTTGGACCTGTTGACGGGTTTTTATGACCGCACCAACACAGAATAAAGTTTCCCAACGGTTACTCTATCCTCTCTTGAACAAAGTATTTTGCATGCTAAGATTGCTAGAAAGATCATGCATTCAACTCCAAGGTTCCTTCATGTAGTGGATAGTCTCAGTTGGCTTGATGTGATTTGCTGGTTATTCCAAGGGGACTTACACAATTGTTCGATTAGAGAGAAGAACTTGCAGGACACGAATGATTTACCGATGATGCTCGGGTTTCCTAAACTAACTGGGAAAATACTGAAATTAAAAGGATAGGGATGAAAGATTCTATTGTCTACTCCTAAATGTGGGATGCAGAGATCAATTCTTGCAAGCTCAAACCAAGTTCTGCTTTGCCTCACTTCGGACAACTTCTATAGAGCCGGTGCAATCTTCAAAGGGATAATGAGAGATATTCAAACCACAACTCAATATGCAAATACCATTACGACGACGCATACCAGCACATGAACCGTAATTGAAGTTAAGTTCAAAGTGTTCCAGTCGACCATGCAAAGCGAACCCACCGTTAGTGAGCCCGCTAGCGGTATGGATAAATATAGCTTGCTTAAACCAAACACCACATTCCACAACTATCAACTACTTGCATGAAATAAAATCTACTTTACTTTAATGTACTTTAAGTCGCTGAGTGAATTGGAAAGATGAAGAAGGCTTGCTAGCTATTCACAACAAAAGATGGAATCACCAAGCAATGAGAACTCTTTATATTATGATAGTGTTCACAACAACTCCTTAGAAAGCCTTCAAATGGAAAACTTTCTTTCCTCCTCAATCTATGCTAACTTCTATGCTATTCTTTCTTATTCTAACTTCTATCCTCTCTACTCTCTGATTGTCTGATCTAATTCTAATGAATTGAAATGAGGGGGGATGCCCCTTTTATAGCTAGCTTAGTCCAACAGATGGCTCAGATTCGATTACAATGGAGGGCTCAAATCGAGCCACATATGCCCTAATCAGGGTTCTGCCCTAAAAACCGCTACAAAGAGGAGTGGGGTAATAAATGAACCAAAGATTTTCCACTACTCTGCAGAAATCATAATGAGCAATTAATGCCCATCACCATCTTCTAGAAGATCATCATCTAGCAAGGCGTTTCCGTTGTCCTTCTCTTTGATTGCAAACTCAGTCAATCGGGCCAACACTGCCTCAACCTCTTGAACTGAAATAGGTGGGATGTGGTTGAGTTGAAACTCAAGTACCGTGACTGTTTGCCTGTGCTGAGTATAAGACTTTCTCCAAGTGACCAAGGCGTCTTGGGTGTTCTAAATAATGCTGGAGAAGGCCGAAATATTTTCAAAATCATCCTGCACAAACGATCTTACAACTGAGAAGAAGGGGTCCAACCTGCTCTTTAAGCAGTTTGCAGTCATCTCCTCTGGAGTCAGTCTCCTAGCAAATATAGCCTCCAGTGTCTTTAGGACTCCATCTAGAATATTGCCCATAGCCTTCCTGACTCTAGCCGAATCTGTCTGTGCTGCATCAAGGAAACCACCGCCTGTGACTACTGAAGAATACCAACTGGTGAAGTCATATCTATCACCTTCTTGTATCATGCCTCCATCCACCAACGTCTGTAAGGGCACATTCATCAAAGCCTCTAGACGAAGAATAGTCTTAGTTTGATAGATATCAGTCTCGCCCCAAGCTTGATCAACAATATCCATGCGTGCCAGAACGTCAGAGGCTTGCCGATAAGAATGAGCAAGGTCCTCCATGAACTTTTCTGTTTCCATGCGAACATGGCCAACGCATTTGTCTGCTTCCAACGCCATCTTCTTCAAATCCTCCAAGCCACTAACTGACTCCCTCGGGAGCTCTACTGGGATTTCAACCGTTGGATTCTCCTGCTCACCCAAATGCGCTAGGTTCTGTACATAGCTGACCAATGTTCTGTGCTCCTTCTTCAATTTTTTGTACTTTCCTTTTGTATGAAGCAATTTGTTCTCCAAAGCCTGGTAGGAGTTATCACACTCCTCAATTATCTGGGCTCCCATGGGGCGACCCAACTCAACAGTGGTAATCACATAATTCTCTTGTCTTTCCTCGTCTCGATCACATTCCTCCCTTGGAACAACAACTTGAAGTGCGCGAGAGTCAGATTCATCTGTTGAAATTTTGGAGAACTTTCTAACCCTCTTCTTCTCTGGTGGTGCGCTAATTCTACTGAGGAATGCCTCCATCTCAATTGCTGGGTCCATATCATCCTCAGGATCCTTCCTCATTCTCTCCGCAAGCCAATTAGGCACAACCTGCCGTGGATTGCAAATAATAAGGGGCTGCTCCTCGGTCGCCTCCTCCTCGCATACCTCTTCCCTAACAATACTTCGTTGAGGCTCGTCCACCTCCATTTGATGAATACCTTCTCCTGAACCTCGAGCCTCTTGCCTTGTGGTATTTTCTTTTTCCAATGCTATGTCAATCATCCGTCGGAGACAAGGGTTTGTTGCCATTTCTTCTTCCTCCTCCTGCTGGCTCTCCCCTCTGGGTGCGTTGACACTTAAGCTGTTTGATTCCTTGAGTGGTGGCTGGTTCACCTCCTCAAACTCTTGCTCTTCATTATCTTTACATCTTTGGCTTCCAAATAGTGGAAGCTCCCTCACACACGAAGATCGAGTTTGTGATCGTGTGGCCGATGCCCGCTCTACCCTCTAAGGCATTGGCTGAATCGGTACTTCTCTTCGTGGTTCAGTAGCTTGGGCGATCTGCTTTCCTTTCCTTGTTGACGACGGCCTTTGATCACCCATGAGATTATAAGTAAGAGCAATCGACCTACTTTTAAGCCGACTCATATGCCTCTCAAGCCAGCTCCTCGTGAAAGTCAACACTAGTATGGAAAGTGTATCCAAGTCAGTGATTTCAGGCTCGGACCAATCTGGTGGTGGGACCGGTGTGTTCCTCACTGACTCATAGTCAGGCTGTATGGCGTTGACATCCTTCTCCACTTGATTCGGAACTAGAATGACTTCACATTCTCTAATTAATTTCAAGGGTAGCCTGGTGAACATTCTCCTCTTGACTTCGGCATCATCAACTGTGTTATCCCAGAAGTCCTCGATATGAGCCTTGCGCCTGTATTCCACGCTTTGTATCATCCGGATATTGTTGTAAGGATCGAAATCCTGTCTGCTAGTGTGGTCTGTAAGGTGAAAGAACTGCAACTCATCCTTAGCTTCTCTGGCTGCTTGCAAGGAAGGGCACACTTCACTTGAATTTCCTATAATGATTGGGAAGTCCAATCCTCCTTTCTTCTTCTTCTTCTGAATTTTATCATAGGCAATGAGTTTCCTAGATACTTCTAACATTACCATTCAATCAGTGGGGTACCTCGACAGTCTGTATGGATATGAGGTGAACTCTTGTAGCCTAATATATGTAAACTTCAGAAATTGGATGAGCCAATATCCGTATTTTTCAATCAATGCCTGTGCCTCCTCTGAAATTCTTTGTTGCGTTCTCCACTGAAGAGTTCTTGTAATGTGCATGGTGGAGGCATCATTCACCCATTTGTAGTTGGAGGTGCTAGTCAAATGCAACTGTGGACAAGCCTCGTAGATCTTGAACTGTTTAGGGCCACACCCAATTGGCTCCTTGTAGGTTATTCCTCTATACTTGGTCATTCGAGCCAACATGTATACCCCATTCGAGCTCATACAAAATGCCTTCGTTCTCCTCAAGCTCCTGAACTGCTGATCTATGTTGTCACTTATCATTCTGGCCCAATCAACACACTCCTTCCCTTCCATTATGATCCCGATGTAATAAAACATCCAGGTTTTGAAGATGAATGCTTGTGGACTTCCGTTCACCCGACTGAGCATCATTATAAGATTACAACACTCTTGCTTCACATCATCAGTGATAATTTGTTTTGGAAGCTTGGTGCGAGGAGGTCTGGCCTTTTGCATCCAAACTATATTAATAATACCAACGCACCTCTCGAAAGTGGAGGCATACATTCTATCAGCTCTATCTTTCGCTTTGTATATCATCCTCTTAGAAGTGGGGATCCCAAACACTTGTCCAATAGCATCAGGCGTGAAGTCGGCAAACAACTTGCCATCCGGAGAAACAATAGTCCTTCGTTCGGGCTTGTAACAATTCGCGCACTCCATGATCAACTTTGGACATTGAATTGCTGGTGGAAAACCAACAGCTGCATAAATCCCATTCTTCATTATTTGGTGCGCAGTGACTGATGGTGGATGGCCTCCCAACCCGTACATTCTTCCTTTGAGTGCTCTGAGATTGAATGAACCGAGGGTAGTGTCACTCAACCCAACTAGCTTTGAAGTGAATTTCGATTTAGGAAGGAATGGTTTGGCGAGCTTCTTTATCACTGCCTGCCGGGATGCACTAGCCTTGCTCGCTTCAGCATTTTCAGCCTTACTTGTTCCTACAACAGCTCCTCTTCCAGCTTTAGCCATCTGCAAAATAAAACATAAACATTAGAATTCAAACTTAGAAAAATAAACTTCCTCGAGATGGCTGCAATATGGAGTCAACTTTGAAAATAAGAGGCTTCAGCATAAACATTTCTAACTCCAAACCTCAAACTTTTAAATTCCTGAGCTTGACACTTTCAGCAATGTGACTTTTGGCACTTGGAAGAAATTCGCACCAACTGGATACTTTCAACACTTAGAAAAATATCACTTCAGCACTTCAACTTCGAAAATTTACTTCAGCTCTTCGATTCTCGGCACTTAGAAAATTTCTCACTAGCAATGCCTTCAACAACCACAAGAATTTACTTTCTCTCAGCAATCTCTCAACTTCTTAAGAAAATTCTTCTCACTTCAGCAAACTCTCAACTTCTCAAGAAAATTCTCCTCACTTTAGCAAATTCTCAACTTCTCAAGAAAATTCTTCTCACTTCAGCAAATTCGCACGTGCAAATTATGAGAAGAAGTGAGAAACTTCGTTGCTTAAATAATTGTGCTAGAGAATCTTGCCAATTTGTGCAGGAGTCAATTTTAGCAATGTCATTAATTCTCCACTCCCATTACTTAGAAATCTTCTAACTCTGGCGAAGTGGTGGGCGAGTTGTCAGCCAGCCGTTATAGCATTTTCCTTAATTGGAGATTCTTTCGCTTGCAGAATTCAAATTTTTCCCTCCTAACTGCCAGTTAATTAAATCACTCGTAAGGGAATCATTCCGATTTGCTTCAAAATTTCCACCTTGACTTCAATTAAATCCAACACTTAAAATTCCATGGGGAAATGAAAATAATTTCCAACCCATTAAAATCTCCCTCATTTAAAATTCCATTTCCATGACATTTGCCTTAGACAATTTTAATTTGCTTTAAAAATATTTCACCCCATTGATTTAAAATCACTAGCTAGATCCAACTTCGAAATTTAATCTCCCTCCAGAAAAATAATCAAAGGCCATCTTAGAAAATATTTCCCTTTGAAAAAATATTAAAATTCCCCTAGGGAAAATAATTCCTAACTTTATCAATTCATGGGCGCACTTGAAGGGGCTGATTTAATTTTTGACTTGACCCATTGAAAATATTCATTAATGTTCATCTTACCCCTTTGAAAATATTTCATCACCTTGGGTGCTATTTCCACGCCTTAGAATTTTTTAAACTCATTCATCTTTGAGGGTGCATTTTATCTAGTGAGATTTTATTTCACTCAAAAAATATTTTATATCATCTCACGCTCTAGGCGCATTTGAAGGTGTCCACTTCTATTTCGAAACACTTAGAATATTTTTGATGCCACCTACCTCTTGAGGGCACATTTGCTAGGCCAAGCCTTCACTTCGCAACTTAAACTTTTATTTCCCACTTGAACTCTTCATGATGGGCGCACTTCTACCCTTGTGCTATCATTCTCCCATGCCTTTGAATAATTTTGATGTCATTACACAAGCTAAGGGCGCATTTGACCTCTTGTACTTTTATTTTAAACACTTGGAGAAAATTTCGAGTTGCTCCCCCCCTTATGCTCATGGGCGCATTTTGCTACTTAAGCTTTTATTTTCTCTTACTTAGAAACTTTTTCATATCTCCACTTCAGCTTGGGCGTGTTCAAGGGGTTCTACATTCATTTTGAAGGACTTAGGAAATTTTTCCAACTCAACCCTTGTTGGGCGCATATGGGGTCTTGAGCTTTTATTTTCAAAGACTTAGAATATTTCTCAAGGCAGCCTCATCTCCCTTGGGCGCATTTGACTAGGTGTGCTTTTGATTTGAGTGCACATTTCTCCTCCTTAGCTTTCGTTTTCCAACGCCTTAGCAAGTCATCGTCTGTTGGGTGCATCTGGAGTGGAGAGCTTTCATTTTCATTGCCTTAGGCGCTTTAAAGACATCATCTTTCTTTGGGCGCATATGAGGTAGTGAGCTCAAGGTTTTCTTGCCTTAGACAATTTTTCTCATGTGTCTACCCCTTGCTTCATGGGTGCATTTAGGAGGGTCTTCTTTTATTTTTCATGCCTTAGACGTTTTTGCCAACCCCTTCTCCATCTCCTTGGGCGCATTTGAGGGTGTCCACTTTCATTTCATGAGATAGAATTTTTTTAAAACCCTCTTGCTTGCCTTGGGTGCATTTGAGGTAGGCTACGTCAATTTGAGGGTGCATATCACCTTGTGTGATTCCATGTGAGGGCGCATATGCTAGGTGGAGCTCCCATTTCTCACGCCTAAGAAACATTTCACCTGCTTCATGCTCATGGGCGCATTTAGATGGGTGAGCTTTTGCTTGCCATACTTAGAAAATTTTCAACACCTCTAGCTATCTCACCAAGGGCGCATTTGAGGGGGGAAGCTTTCACTTGAGACTTAGGCGTTTTTTCCTATCTCCAGCTTCCTTGCATGAGCCTTCTATTTTTAGCAACTTCTGGAGACGTGTGATTCTTCAAGTGTTTTCACCTTTTTTGAATCGGGAACTAGCATGTTGTGGCCCTTGTGGCTTGATTGCCCTGTTATACCTGTCGTCCATGCTCTCCTTCTACTTTTAGCCCACCTGCTATTTTTAGCAAACCCTTAATTACTTGACTTCTGCTGCTCTGTTTGACTTGAAATTTACTCCTCATGATCCTAATGACTTGACTGACCTGTTCACCTCCGCCTTTGCTGACCTCCTATTTTTAGCCCTGAGATGAGTTACTAAAAATAGTAAGTGCTTGGATTGTGCTCAAATTTTACCAGTAGGTTGCTTGAAGGATGCTGATTGTGATGGGATATATCAGTTTGACAATTTCTCGAGTTTCATCCCCCATTTTAGGCATGAAAGTAGGAAACCCTAATCTGACTTGCATGTGCCCCAAATGACCTCCGTTTGATTCCGTTTCTGTTGCATGTCGCTCTGTTTGTGAAATTGGAGTACTGGGGAGTTGTCAGAGTGAACCTACTCAAAATAGTAAGTGTCTGAAACGTGATTAACCCACTGTCGGATGAGTTTGCATGTCACATTGTGAGAGAGATCTCAAAAAACCTAGAAAAACCCAGTAAACTGGTCAGCATGTGAGTGCTGGCTAAAAATATTAAGTTCTTGAAAAATGATCAATTCTGCTTGCATGTCACATCAGCGTGAAGTTCTTGAAAAACCCATAAAGAATATCCTGACATGCATTGAAAAATCATACATGCAAACCCTGAAAATTGCTCCTGAAGCTAGAACTGCTAAAAATAGAAAGTTGTCAAAATTTGCTCAAATTTTGCGTGCAAGCCCTTTGAAGTGCTCTAAACGTGGTGAAACAGTCAGAATTCCAAAATCCAGAGGAAAAGACCCCAAATTAAGTACTTAGTAAAAATAGTAAGTTGTTAGAATTCAGTGAAATTTTAATGGGAACTTGCCTGAAGCCTTTTGAATGCAGTGCCATTCTCAAATTTTAATTTTCTGACTTGATCTGACCTCAAACATGCCTGAAGGATGAAAACCCTAATTTCCCAGAATTTGCTAAAATTTCCAATCAGGTCAAAGATGGGACATCCCCGAAAGGACAGAAAGATCAGAGAGAGAAAGAGACAAAACCAAAGCCAAAAGACCAGAATGGAGCAAAAATTAGGGGTCCCCATTTTGAATGGGGTGATGTGTGAAAAGGTCACAACAGGACCCTTCTTGCACAACCTCTAAACACTGAAATGGTTCTATGTCAAATATTTCTTATAGATTGTTGGTGGCATCATCATGTGACTTGACCATCGTCAACATCATTAGCTACATGACTTAATGTTTCCCTTTGGCTAGCTGAAGCTTGTTCCCAGTAGTTACTAGCTGAGGAAAACAACCATATTCCTCCTAATGGTTTATTCTTGTTGCTTCTTCTAGTAAGCAGGGATGAAGAGCACTTTATTTTTGGTGTTAAAGAAAGAAATTTTGGAGAATTCTCACAATGCAGTAACTCTCATGCCTACTTGTTACTGAAATTGTTATTCAATATTACTGTTAATCCAAAATTCAATACTCATTGAATAGAATTTATTATGTCTATCTTGGTTTTACATTGCTATTGAAATGTTTTGTTATATGTATTGAGGGAGAATCGAGATTAAGTCATTTTTAGCAAGTTGCAAGCTTTGTATTGCAGATTTATTCAAAGTTGAATATTGTGTTTTTGTACTGATCTCTTCATTTAATTTATTGGAGTGTTCATGTCTTTGTTGAAATTTATTCAATCTTTATGTGTTTGTATATTTTTGTCTATGCTTTTAGCCGAATAGTTCAAGCGTGCAGTCATAGGATTTATTTTCAGTCAAAAAGTATAATTTTTTTGGCCTTGAGTTGAAGAGTATCTCAGGCTTTTGCCTTATGTGAATCCAAAAAATAACACATTTAATTTTATTTAGCATAGGAATGAATCACCTAAGAAAAACACTATAAAGATTGTAAATAACAGGTATATAGCACCTCCTACTTATCACTATAAAGATTGTAAATAGCAAGTATATATTGTTCATATTAAGTTAGTTATTGTTTTATAGGGAGCTTTCCCTACTAATTCAAACAGTAGTTCTATCACACATTTGTTCCATTTTGTGTGGCACTCAAAGGTGCAAATTAAAACAATAACACAATTGTGGCACATAAACATCTTGAACTCTATCTTAGGGTGTGCATTTGTGCTGTTTCAGCTACTTAAATGACTGTCCAAACATTTGTGGGCACCTGATTTACTTATTGTTGTCATTGAAGTGGTCTACTGTGCATGTTAGGTGTGCTTTTCCTCTATTTGAGCTACTGAAACATTAACATATCATATCAGACTCCCTAGGCATGCCAAATAGGTACTCTTGTCAGTTTACACTTGTTTCCCCGTGCCTCCTTTCTACTCTTATGTTTGTAAAGGACTGTCCATCATTGGTGCACCTTTAGAAGGTTTATGAGCTGCACAAAAATGCCCTCTTTTGTCATTCTGCCCTGTGTAAGACTGCTGCACTAGGTTTTGCATGCTGATCAAAGGATTACTGAGAAATAATGATACTATTAAGCCATATATATACACGAAATCTCCGTGTCACAAACCAAGTCAGTCCTATATATTTTAACCTGATTTTTAGCAATCTAAACTGCCCTCATCATCTCCTTCCATGGTAAATGTACAACAGACAAAAGTATCATTAAAGACAGCAATCATCTCAATACATGATCACAATAAAACAGGTATAGTAAACTTGGACACAAATTTTTTGTAGGGGGGTAGCAATCCTGTTCCCCCTTTGTATGGCCCTTGCTGATCTTAAGGCATGTAATGTTTGTCTAAAATTTTCAAATCTGTCACCCCTGAGTGAAGCGTGCACCAGACTACACTTTTGCACATCTCGAAAGTTTCAAAAATCTGATCGTCACACTATAAAGCAGGCACTTGAATAGGTGTTTGCATACTTTGTTTTTGAGTCCCCTATTTGTCTTCATAAGGGTGTGTGCCCAATATTATCCTGCCAATTTTTGACTGAAACTAAAGTCTGAGTTTGTCTATAGAAAAGTGCACTCCATGTTGTCCTATAGGTTTTGATTTAAAACTTGTTTCTATATTAGGTGGTGTGCATCAATCTCCCCAACTTTATATTAGGTGGTTTCAAAATTATGTGTACATTATACAATGTGCATTGGTTAATACTGACACATATTTTGTTTTGAACTTTATGTGGGACTTTTTGTGGCTGGTGCTCAATGGTGAGCTGGCAGATTTCAACTAGAAGGAAATTGTTTGATGAAACAATGGTGCATGCCTAGCCAACCCTTTACAAATTTTTCTAATTACCAAATTTGTTTAGACACTTAAGGGTGCACACTTTCAATCTTGTTTGTAAGTTTTAAATTCAAGTTACAAACTTACTTCCTCCTTTTCAACAAGCACCTAGAGACTAAGGTACACATTTTTTAATTCAAAATTAGTGTAACACCTCAGAAAGGCATGTGCTTGCAAACATACCTACAACTTTCATCATGAAACATAAATTGGTTAACCCATCGTGTGGCACACACCCATACATGGGCCTACGATGGTGTTGGAGAGTTTCCTCCCCATGATTTCCATTTGTACAATGGCCAGCTTCCTCCCGACATTTACTGTGAGTAGCATTGGGTTTGTGTCCTCTCTTGTCAATTCTGTCGTACTCTCGATCGGACCATTTTGAAGATTGTCCTCGATGACGTTAGTGAATGCTACTCTCAGTTGAGGCATCGTTTGTAGAAGGTTTGTTACCTTAATTGGTATGGTTGTGTGAAGCACCTGCCGTACTATGTTTTTCTCAGACTCCGACTGCAACGACGTACTAGCCACCTTGGAAGTTCTTCGTTCATTTGCCATTGCCTCTTCCACTTCTGCCTTGGCCTCTCAGAGTCTCTCTTTCTCTGTACAAGGGTCCGGATAATTGGCCTTTTTTGTCTACACCCTTGTAATTGCTAGGATCTCCTCGTTAGCTACCTCCAACATGTTGACGCCTTTCTGCTTCGGGCAGTTGGTGTCTTCGTGATCGCCCAGACCACACCATTTACATAGCTTTCCACCCGCACGTTGACCGCTTTGGCAATCCTTGGCAAAGTGATCCCTTTCATTGCACTTTCGACATTGGATCATGGGTCTACCTTTGTTGTCGGATTGGATTTTGCTTCTTGGCGTACTATTATTACTTTTTCGATTGTTGCAATAGCCACTAGGGGATGCATTGTTGTTTTGGGGTTTTGGTGGTGTGGTTAGAGGGTTGACTGTTCCCCTTGTGTGAAGAATACTTGCGAACTCCGTCTTTTTAGGTTGTATGGGCCCTCCTTGACGGAGTGTTCCATAACTTGGTAGATGTCACAAAACATTTTCTTGGGATAGTTCGCTTTTGTGTGACCTTCTGTTTTGCATTTGGTACACCACAGTTCATTCGCCTCCTTCGACCCTTCTTTGTCGACTTTCAGTTCTTTCATCATTCTCAGCATATCTCGACAGAGAGCTTGTACGGTTTTTGATTCATCTTCGCTCTCCCTCGTACTTTCATCATCATTTTTCTTTTTCCCTCGCGAAGATGTCTTTTTTTTGCTCTCGATGTCCATTGCACGGTTATATGATTCAGTGTACGAGGATGGAGGTACCACCTTCATTTTCTTCTGGAGGGAGGGAAGTAGTCCTTCAATGAACCACCTCTTCTTCAAACCATCCGCTGGCTGTGTCTCCAGTTTCCCCAACAAGTTTTTTAGTTTTCGGTTATAGGTACACACACTCTCGTGCTTCCCTTGCTTGGTATTGTAGATCTCCGCTACAATCTCACTGTCATCCCTTAGGAGTTTGAACTCATCTTGGAATGCTTGCTTAAGTAATCTCCATGATGCCCTGTGTACTTGGTCCAATTCTGAGCACCATCAATGGCATTGTCTCGTAGTGTTGATGGGAATGCTTTCAGCCAGTAATCCGGATCATCTTGTCCGTTGGCTACACAAATTGTTTCGCACGTTTTATAGTGGTGTACTGGATCTTCTGATCCATTCCTTGTAAACTTTGGCAGTTTTCGCTGCTCGGTGGCGGAGTCAGCATCCTTCCCCGATGCCCTCCTTATGTGTTGGACTGATTTTCTTGCTACGTCCCAGTGCGTCACTTGCACTCTCAGCCACGTACGAGTCTCTTCCACGTCTTCTGTCAGCATCCTCGACACCTCGAGTCTCCTAGTGTTCGCTCTAGTACTCCCTCTGCCCTGGGGTCATAGACTCAGATCTTCTAGTCCTCAACCCTTTGTTGTCATCCGATATGGACAACTTCTGAATGCGTTGGATGCTATTGTCGAGCTATTCACTTAATTCATCTTCATTGTCATCAATTTTGTGCCGTTCTTCGTATGGTGTACTAAAGGGTCCTTCGCCCCTTTCCTCGACCAGACTTTGGTGTGCTCGTATGATAGATAGATCTATTCCATCCAGATTTTGGTATGCTCTTGTAATGGATTGATTTATTTCAGTTATATCTTCATGGATTTCTCTATCAATTTCCTTTAGCCTTCGTCGTCTATTTTCCTGCTCTTGTACCCTGACCGATCTCCAAACCTTCTCTTCATGAGTTTCGTGCCCGATTGGTACTCGGTTCTTATCTTTGTTAGGCCATACATGCATTAAGGTTGTTCAGGCGATCATTGGTTGCCAGGAGTATGTCTCCGACTGGTATCCCATTCTTCCTCTTCCCGATTGGTTCTCTCCTCGTACTGCTGTAGTATTTGTTGCCTCCGGTGTTCCTGGGCACTCTCCGCTTGAAGATCTTGCAGGATGATGAAGTGGTGGGCGAACAATCTTGGCAGACGGTTGAGGAGATGGTCAACCTTGTCGTTCACTTGCAGTCTGTCCTAGATAATTGCTTGAGGGATCTCTCGCCTGAGAGCTTCCCTCCGTACTTGGTCTCTTAGTGATATATCCCACAGATTCACCAAATCTTGTGTCAACTTGTCTTCCCTTTCTTCATTAGTTTCCATAGGCTCTTTCATTGGTCGACCCATTACGCTGCCATCTTACCGTTGGGTGATTTCCCTAGGTACGCTTGGGCAACAACGCCAAATGTTTACACATAGATTGAATTCCAATGTATGCAATGAGTAAACGAGAGTAATTGTCATGTCCCCAATTCCTTGAAGTTTGAATTGCTCGTTGGAACGTTCTTATTATTGATCGATAATCAAATATGGATGGGTGATTGAATATTGGTCGATCAAATACTAATGCTCAATCATTATGGGTCATCGAGATGCGGTTCCTTATGAAATATAATTAAATGCACTTCACAAGATCATATTTAAGGACAATAGTGAATATAAGATTAATTGGTCTTCATAGCAACAACCTTTGGAAACTATAAACTCCGATTCATCATAAGGTGACGGCTATTATACAACAATGACTATATTTCAATTGGGAAGTATAAATGGCGATAATACATTTAAGAGTCGATTTGAGAATCTATTCTGTATGAATATTGATTGATCATTCCTTTAAGCATTTGTCGTGGAGAGAAGACGAATAGGTTACAGGAAGTCTATGATCGTTGCACCATGGTTAAAGTCAAGTTTAAAGGAGTCATTATTACAAACCCAGATTACGTGAGGAGTCTTCAGTAAGAATTAATGATCCAAACATTGTAAGCTTGGTGCTTAAATATATCGTGACCCACAGTATTAATGTTGCACACTCTACCGAGTAATATATCTAATCGGGCCATTAAGCATATGATATATGGTTTGAGTAAACATGAGTTGGTCTTAAATTATACAAAGCTCCTTATTGGATAACCGTCGTTACTTGTGATCAATATTAGAGGAGCGGTGCTCAATACTGCAGGTCATATTGCCATTTACTGAGAAATCTTGAATAGAGGAACGGTTAGAGCATTCATTGATCGTCCGCCTTGGAAAGAAGATAATCACAATATATTTCAAAGGATTTCACTAAAAGCCATCATGACTAATATGAAGGCAGCATGATATAGATATCCACTTTGACGGGTTGGTATGCCTTGAGCGGCATAATGACTCAACCCAGTGGCATGACACATTGCTTCATATGGAAGATATGTCTGGAGTGCCGCCATGCTATGCCACAGGTCTCTGAAGAGTTCGATATCGCTCGTGGAAGAATTATATCGATTGCTAGTCTTTGTCTACATAATTCATGTGGAGATACATATGCTTTGAGGTTGTCTGGAGCCTGCGTAGAAGTATACATATTTGTCACGCATTTGAGATATCACAGTATATGATACAATTGTGTAAACACATCATATTATTTTGCCATTGGCAAGCGGTGTGTAAATGATTAATAAAAAGTTAGCTAAGACAAAGGGGCGATAAAGCATAATTTAACATAAGACATCAATTGTTAAGAAGCCATCGATTAGTGTGTTCAGAGAAGTAAGTTGGGAATGAGATAGTCAAAGGCAGCGATGGCATTTACCAAAGGACACATCCACAAAAAGGAGTAAGACACATCTTTTACAAAAGATACAACCTTTGGTAAGGTATAAATAAAGGCTAGAAATGGAACCAATGATATCAAATAGTTTATATAGTTATATACCTTGAAACTCAGATTTTATGTGCTCCTAAAGAGCCAGCGAAATAACCCATCAAGATGCATATTTAAACAGCCTAAATCAGAGGTAACATCCATCCTACAATTGCATGTATAAAGAGATTAATTCAGAAATGGAAATTAAAGAGGTCTAAAACCTCTTATGTATTTCAAAAGGCATGAATTTAAGGTTAATTAGAAACAGCTAAGAAATTACCATTGGAATCAAACTTCATTATTTAATTTTACTTCATTAATAATTCTGAAAATACAATTAATGTTAATGATATTGAATGACAATTTGTGTCAATTCAATACGAGTAATCGGAAAAATCTAATGATTCGGACCTCGGGTCATTATACTGGTATCAGAGCTAGTGAACCTGCTAGCCTTGGGTGAATACAGAAAAATTTAATTAAGCATGAGCATAAAAGATATCAAACCAACAACAAAAACACTCTATGAAGAAAATTCAAGCAATAATAGGACCTCGAGTCGACATGCTCCTACAACAAATTCAAGGCATATGATACCTACCTTTCCACCTAAGGTCGAGCTACAAACAGGCCAGGAGCCAACATTGGTGGAACTACAAGAGCAATTCTGCCGAGATTGGTTAGATGGAGAATTTCCAATGGATATGTCCTTAAAGGACTACATGGAATTGAGAATGAGGCATCTACCAAATAAGGGAAAACGAAGTAACAATTGCCAAATTGACGACAACATACCAAATGCAATTAAGAAGGTGATAAAGAGAACACCCTTAGATGAACTCCTTAGAAGAGAAAACCACCTTGCAAGTAAAATTAATAAGGAATGCTATGAGGAAAAATCCAATCATACTAGTGATGAGATTGATCAGCTTAGAAAGAAGAACCAAAAACTGGAGCTACTACTTCAAGAATCAAACAAATCTAATGAAGAGCTAATGTGAAGCCTTGGAGAGCTTGAGAAGATGAATGCTGATCTAAACATTAAATTTCAAGAGGAGTGTAGATCGAAAACCAAAGTACAAGAAGATTTTGAGAAGACGATCAATGATTTGAAGGATCAAATAAAGGAAGCAAAGATAACAAGCCTTAATTTGAAGATTCAAGTTAAAGAAGAGAAATGAATTCAAGAGGAGGCAAAAATCCAATTGAAAGAAAAGGAAGCAAGTTGTGAAAGATTAGAGGGTGAAATTGTTTCTATGAAAAAAATGGAAGAGACAACCATCAAGCTAAACACAAGTCTCAAGTTTGAGAAGAGCACCAAAATCTTAGATGATCTCATCAATGGGCAAAGGCCATCATCAAAGAAAATAGGAGTTGGCTATGAAGGAAATCAAACATTCATGGGAGATTCCAAAGAAAATCCTAAGAAGACAAATAAGGGAAAAGTAAAAAGCCTCGAAGAGACTTTCATAAGCTCTATTGAAAATGAAGGTAACAAAGAGACAAAATATTCTCCTAAAGATTACAAGGACAATCTCAAGGAATCCTCTCCTTTGAGACAAGTGCATACACGCAGGTTCACAAGTACCTTTAGTGGTTATTGCTACTCATGCAATGAATTTGGACATAAGGCGAGAGAGTGCAAAACACAAATAAGATACAATGATAGCTGGAACAAAAATAGAAGATCTTATGGGTTCCCAAGAAGGAACTATAACTCCTTTGTCCCTTTTGTGAACTACAGTGTTGTATGCTACAAATGCAAAAACTATGGACATATTACACAACATTGTAGAAGTGACTTGGTGAAACCACCTAAGCAACACAAGATGGGAGATACCATTACCAAACAAAAGGAGAGAAAGCCTATAAAAGTTTGGAGAAGAAAACAAGAACGAGATAATAAGAAGGATAAATCTATGATAGTGCAAACTCCATTGCATACACAAGAGATACCTCCTAGTCCTTAGGGAGAAGCACAATGTCAAGGGGAGCTAAGTGTGACATTGTTTATCAGCCCCGAGGAGAACACAAATTTTAAGATGAAGCATCACAAGACGTGAAGAGAAGAATCCATTTGTTCAATAGAGTGGTACTAAGGGTATAATTGTTGGATATGTTTAAGATACTAAACTGTGAAAGATTGCACACCTTCAACTCATGCACGTTAAGCTTACAGTTACAAGTGTCTCCATGAGATTGAAGACTTGGGAAAGTGAGAGATGATTCTATACAGGGAGTCGAACAAAGGAAATCTAAGATTCTTGAACTTAAGAATTCCTTGGACAAATATAACTGGAAATAAATGATAAGGAATAGTCAATAGCAGATCTAAGTACAGAGTAATAGAATCAGTTGAGTGGTGACATCAAAGTCCTATCTAAAAAGGTATACTAGCTTTCTAAAGAACTTGTTAAGGAAACATCTGCAACTTCTAACCAGAAAGACACTCCCGAAGCTGAGAAAAAAAGTAGTTGCAAGGTTACATAAAGGTATTCAAGACATTGAAAACTCCATACAAGAAAGGGATGTTGCTGTCCTAAGGGTTGATGTGGAATCAGCTGACAATAAAGCTTATGGAAGTGAAAGTTATCTTACTCTGCTTCCTATTAGAGAAAGAGAACATATTGTTGATAGTGGAAGTTGGATGGTTATGTGCAACCCCACATTAAAGGGATTCCCAACGATGTATGAGGCCATTGACATCAAGAGGAGCTTATAACGAAACCTTGAAACATGACTATAATAATCTAGGGAATGTTTGAAGCTCATAAAGAAGTTTTCATTTGCAAAGAGCTGGTTGTTAGCTGCACAAATTGAGATATGAAGTTTGCTAGACAGATATTGGGCAATACAATTGGAATGGCACCCAAAGACAAGATATTCAAAACATACATTGAATTAGAACTACAACTTGGAAATCTCGATACTTTACAATTTGGTACAAATTATCTCAGTTGATATGGAATCTTGATTGCTTGAGGATAAGCAATTTTAGGGCAGGAGGACATGCCATGTCCCCAATTCCTTGAAGTTTGAATTGCTTGTTGGAACGTTCTTATTATTGATCAATAATCAAATTTGGATGGGTGATTGAATATTGGTTGATCAAATACTAATGCTCAATCATTATGGGTCATCAAGACATGGTTCCTTATGAAATATAATTAAATGCTCTTCACAAGATCATATTTAAGGACAATGGTGAATATAAGATTAATTGGTCTTCATAGCAACAACCTTTGGAAACTATAAACTCCGATTCATCATAAGGTAATGGCTATTAAACAACAATGACTATATTCCAATTGGGAAGTATAAATGGCGATAATACATTTAAGAGGTGATTTGAGAATCAATTCTATATGAATATCGATTGATCATTCCCTTAAGCATCTGTCGTGGAGAGAAGACGAATAGGTTACAGGAAGTCTATGATCGCCGCACCATGATTAAAGACAAGTTTAAAGGAGTCATTATTACAAACCTAGATTACTTGAGGAGTCTTCAGTAAGAATTAATGATCCAAACATTGTAAGCTTGGTGCTTAAATATATCGTGACCCACAGTATTAACGTTGCACACTCTACCAAGTAAAATATCTAATCTGGCCATTAAGCATATGATATATGGTTCGAGTAAACATGAGTTGGTCTTAAATTATACAAAGCTCCTTATTGGATAACCGTGATTACTTGTGATCAATATTAGAGGAGTAGTGTTCAATACCGCAGGTCATATTGCCATTTACTGAGAAATCTTGAATAGAGGAATAGTTAGAGCATTGATTGTCCGTCCACCCTCGAAACAAGATAATCACAATATATTTCAAAGGATTGCACTAAAAGCCATCACGACAAATATGAAGGCGGTATGATATAGATATCCAGTTTGATGGGTTGGTATGCATGGAGCGGCATAATGACTCAGCACAGTGGCATGACACATTGCTTCATATCGAAGATACGTCTAGAGTGCCGTCATGCTATGCCAAAGGTCTCTGAAGAGTCCGATATATCTTGTGGAAGAATTATATCAACTGCTAGTCTTTGTCTATGTAGCGACCTGATCCTTCGATAATTTTTTTTTTTCCAAATTACATCAAAAGAGTAAATAAACGTGCTAACAAGTCATTGCAATATAATCTTTCTTTCCTTTATTGATACTATATGAACATGATATCATATTAAAATTACAATAAAGATTCCATTTCATTACAATAACTTCACAAGCACAAGTAACGATAGAACGTACCTTAACTATCATAGCTCTAATGAGCTTTAGAACAAATAGTAGTAAGAAGGTCTAGGAATCCGCCTTTCAAATCTTGGTACTTTAGTAGCCTTTAGAGGAGGAGAAACATCACTTGGGCGGTTTTCTGCCAACCACGGACTTATAATGCGGTCCCCCGCACATCTACCATTCGATAGATGGCCCTCCCTTCAACGAAGAGATTGGTAGGGTAACTGATACTGTTTACCAACTGAGCATAGTGGTGTGTCCTACATAACTGGAACCTGTGCATCCGGCAGACTTTTGCTTTAGCATGTAATACGGGATCACGATGAACTGACATTGTAGTCTCAAGCATCGCACAATCTAAGTGGATGTCGTACATTTCACTACTTTGGCGAAAGTGTTCTCATTTAGTACTTCGAATGAAGGTCAGATATCATATACACTATTCAGGGTTGATTTGAGTTAGGGCTATCTTACACTATGCGTAGGTCTTTGTCTTTCACTGGGTAATCCGTACCCCAGACATCCTACATCAAACGAAACTACTAGAAATGAAACAGCATAACAAGTAATCATAAATTCCCTTCCTTTACTAAACATCTTCTTCCTAGGAGTACCTCAAGCTGTCTAAGTTAACCTATTAACTCAAGCTCTGGTTCGTTACTTGACTTAATGCCTTCATTTCCATCCTAGTATTTAGTAACTAATACAATCATATTCTCCTTATATAGAGATCATACAAATAAACAACAATACTAAATGCATTGTCTACCTTTCAAGACAGATAAATATTCTTCTAAACAATCATGCATCATCTATGACTTATTTACTTAATGCAACTTTGGACAGTCAATTGCAAACATCATACAACAGTGTCATATTTCATTTGTCTAACATGACTTCTCAAAGTTTGAGGTTATAAAGAGCAGAATAGTAACTTCATTGATCTAACATGACTTCATAAAGATTAAAGATGAAATGAGAATAATTTAATCATGCTTGGATTAGGCTTTCCTTAGGTGATGATGGTCTTTCCTTGCAGTATTCCAGACTACAGAGTTTCTCTGTTCTTTCTCACAGTAAAATACTCTTTCAAGAAATTGCTCTCACACAATAAAATGATTCCTCATAGAAATATGGGTTCTCACAGATAATGGCTTCTCACAGCAATGGCTTCTCACAACAATGACTTCTCACAAATAATGGCTTCTCATAGATAATGGTTTCTCACAACAATCGCTTGAATGAGTGGTATACGAATGCTCAGAATGAAAAAGAGAATGAATAAGAATGAATGATCATAATTCACAGCAGGCGAAAGCCTTTTTATAGAGTCTCGAAATGCAATGCATTTCCTTACGGGAAGGCATGAGAATTGACAACACACAACCAGACTTGTTCAAAAGCAACTTGGCGGATTTCAAAGCCCTTACTCAACATTTTAGGAAGTGATTCGACTTATTTATGAGCCAGCGAAACAAGAATTATTCAACTGATTAGTAGAAATCGCCACTTATAGGAATATGGCGCCAACCAGGTAGCTGATTTATTTGTTTGAGAAAAGGTCATGCTTGAAATTGCAACAGGTTTACACCTCTGAGCTGCGTTGCCTCTTGCATTTCAGCAGCGTTGAACCTTCCACCTAGGCGAAGCGCACTTCTTAGTTGCGCGATTTCACTCTTCCACCATTTTTCATATTCACAGGAAAAGCTTCAGTTTTCCCAAATATTTAAAATCTAACTTTATAAAGTCAATAGTTTATAAATTGAAATATTTCCCTTATGCTTTAGTCAAGTCCTAAGTTTGTGATTCAAATATTTCAATGCAGCTTTTGAGGAGTCCTCAATATTTGATTTATCTCATATTGTAAGGAAGTAAAAATCGATTTTAAATTATACTTCATAAACATTTGATTTCCTTAGCAAGTGATGAGAATGAAGTAACAATGATTTCCAAAAATGATATATATATTTATTAATATTATATATTTATATAATATTAAAGTTATAATAATTATATAAATACATATATATGTTATTACTTCAAGTAATATATATATATATATTTATGTTTATTATTTTTAACTTTAATATTTTTATATTTATTATATAATATTAATACGTATATCTATCAATAGGCAATAATAATATAATATTATTAGTATCCTACATGTAATAGGTGATGTATATACATATACATACATATACATATGTCCATATACATTTTGATACAATGAGACAGTTAACAGATAAACACCACTTACAAAAGGTACAGAAGAAGACACGACTCCTAATGCCAGTCTATGACTATGGATGACTTATCTAACTCAACTGATTCAGTTACTCACTCTATAGTGAAGTGTGTGTATGCTTAGATAGTTCACATTATTGGTTAACTCACCAAGCCCCTCTCCCGAGTGATACTTCCCCTCTTCCTGGAGAATGAACCTTTTCCTGCAACCACTAGCACATACCTTTAGCAGCGTCATATATATAAACATCTTTAAAGTTAGAATAACCACCTATTCATATATGCAGTATTTCACCATGAATAACATCAACTGAGACAACATCAAATGAAACAACATCAAGTGATATAACATTCATATTGATAACAAGGTACATGCATCATTAATTCATTTCGAGAATTCACATCACATTCACTTTTACCACATCTAGTAATAGTAAATAGTAACCTCACATTTTGGGATGTAATAGTCTACATAATTCACGTGGAGATACATATGCTTTGAGGTCGTCTGGAGCCTATGTAGAAGTATACATATCTGTCACGCATTCGAGATATCACGATATATAATACAATTGTGTAAACACATCATATTATTTCCCCGTTGGCAAGCGGTGTGTAAATGATTAATAAAAAGTTAGCTAAGACAAAGGGGGCGATAAAGCATAATTTAACATAAGACATCGATTGTTAAGAAGCCATCGATTTGTGTGTTAAGAGAAATAAGTTGAGAATGAGATAGTCAAAGGCGGCGATGGCATTTACCAATGGACTCATCCACAGAAAGGAGTAAGACACATCTTTTACGAAAGATACAACCTTTAGTAAGGTATAAATAAAGGCTAGAAATGGAACAAATGATATCGAATAGTTTATACAGTTATATACCTTGAAACTCAGATTTTATGTGCTCTGAAAGAGCCAGCGAAATAACCCATCAAGATGCATATTTAAATAGCCTAAATCAAAGATAGCATCCATCCTACAATTGCATGTATAAAGAGATTAATTCAGAAATGGCAATTAAAGAGGTCTAAAACTTCTTATGTATTTCAAAAGGCATGAATTTAAGGTTAATTAGAAACAACTAAGAAATTACCATTGGAATCAAACTTCATTATATAATTTTTTTTCATTAATAATTCTGAAAATACGATTAATGTTAATGATATTGAATGACAATTTGTGTCAATTCAATACGAGTAATTGAAAAAATCTAATGATTCGGACTTCGGGTCATTATAGTAATTGACAGAACATAACACCATACTAGAATGTAAAGCATAAAACCATCACTGTTATCTTTATTTATTACACATATCCCAATACAAGTATTTTATGACAATCATAGCAATAGCAGTAACATGTCCATTAACTACATGACTCTTGATACATATAGTGCGTAGATGGTGGTTGAAGGACCAAACGTCGCGTCATTTCATTACATTAATTATTCTCTCGGGAACTAATTCCCGAACCACTAACTAGTACGACAAAACACTTACATTAAATATCAAACTAACTAAGTCTTATTTCTTTATTCCCTGCTGACTAATCACATTTTGGCCAGCTACATGGTATTCCATTTGCAATTTGTCAGAAAATGATTAAATGGGCCATGGAATGTATAATTTAGGAAATTAGGTGTTCAATAAGGGCCATGCACTTAGGGGGGAGCAAAACATAGTGTGAAATTGTCAAGGGTGACAATTTACGATGCTACATATATATATATATTCCCGTACCCAAACCCAAAGAAAAAAAATTGCCATATCGCTTTACTCATACCCATACGCATATCTCCACCCGTACCTGAACTAGTAACTTAGATATTTTACAATATTATGCTTTTGTAGCTCTCTCTCTGCACTCTATAGGGTTTTGCTTATTTTTAGCTTCGGATTTCTTTTCATTCAGTGTACACTTGATATTTTCTATGTGTTCTCTTAAGTGCCATTGACCTCTATTTTGTCATTATTCAACATCAATATAATTAATCCAATGAATTAAGTATTAATGTAATAATAAATATGATGATCCTAGCCCCTAGGCATTACATAATCAAGAAAAATGATTAGGATAAATCTGATTCATGTCATACTTATTTGTCTTAGCATATATCTTTTTTTCTGACCTGGTAAGTGAAGAATAGTTGTTCTCTGAATTTCCCAATTTCCCACAGGAGGGTAGAAGAAGTGATGGGCGCCATGCAACAGAGATACGAAAAATTCAGTCACAGTGTGGTTTGCTTCCTAGAGCTCATGGAAGTGCACTTTTTACCAGAGGAGAGACACAGGTATTTTTTAAAATCTAGGTTGCTTCCTCAATTATGTTTTTAATGAATGCAAAGACTCCAGTAAGCAGAGTTCTCTTGAAGATAACATTCTATGAAGTTGGATCGTTTTCTTAATTTTTCTACAAAACAAAATTAGTAAGTTGATAAAGAGCAGTAGAATTAGCACAAACACAAGCCTATTTAAGCACCACAGTTATACTATGCAGAAGTTGTAACATTTCTTGTGTAGAGAGACCTGACTTTAGAGACATGGAGAAGTTTTTCAGCTATGCTATATACCAGCCAAACCTCTTATGGAGAATCTCCTACACCTGTTTGTATGCCCTCATTTCCCACCACTTGCAGCATTAACCTTAGTGATGTCATGCATGTCTTTGCAGGCCATCATAAATATAGTATTAGATATGAGTCATTTTAAATTTTTAATGTTCCCTTTCTTGAGCTAGATTTCATTTACCATGCTGTACAAGCATAATGTTTGTAGAACTTTTCAGTATGCAATATACAGTGTCGTGTATATCCAGTTTCTTTTCATGATTTATAAAAAGCTATGGCCAAGGTAATTTACTATGCAGACCTACCATGCCATCTTTTGGTGCATCTTTTTCAGGCACAACATGATCATAACATTAAGAGCATTCAAACGGTTGAAGAAAATTAAGCAGCTTCTAGTCACAATAATAGCACAGACCTACCATGCCATCTTTTGGTGCATCTTTTTCAGGCACAACATGATCATAACATTAAGAGCATTCAAACGGTTGAAGAAAATTAAGCAGCTTCTAGTCACAATAATAGCACAATTTCATTTTGCATCTATTTTTCCAAACCAGCCAGACTTTCCTCAAGATATTAAACTTCTCTCATTTTGTCTGATTCTTTCTTTTTGCCAATTGTTTTTAAAACCTTACTCTATCCTAACATTAAATTATTCCATCTCTTGATGGTAGATCTTTCAAAGAGAACAAATTTATTAATATTTCTCAAAGCAAAATACCATTTAAAGTTAGTTTAAACAATCTTTGTCTTTCAATAATGATACAGTAAGTTTAAACAACTCTTCATTTCCATGATTATCAGAATGTTCACCTCCCTTGACTTTAGTTGTGGCTTCAATTGACTAGTGGTCAAACATTGTAAATGGAGTCACTTGAACATTGTTATTATTCTCAATGGCTTCAAAGCTAAAGAAATATTGATGAGCATAGTATTTATCCAGTCTAAATACATAATTTTTTTTGGATTTTGATTATTACACCAAGCATACCAAATACTTTTACTGTCAACTTTCTCTTTTTCAAGAAGATCTGTAAGATTTAAAAATATTTTAGCTTTGATCCAAAAATATAATTCATTCTCTTTTCAAATAACATATTTCCTCTTTCTTATCTTTTTTATATTCTAATTCAACCATATTATAATACCAATTCCCTGCTCACCCCTTTCCCCAAAATCTAAGGGACATTTGAGAGAGATGTAGATATCCATTTCCGAGAGGATCCATAAGATTTAAAATCTTTTATCTTTGGCCCAAAAATGTAATTTATTCCCTTTCCAAGATAATATGTTTTCTCCAACTTTATTTGCTTTATATTCAATCATATTAAAGTCTTACCCCAAAATCCAATGGGCATTCAAGAGAAATGTAGAGATCCATTTCCATAGCTTGCTTCTTTATCTTTAATCATTTGGGGCATAAATAGAATTGATACTAAAAGTAACATTTTTGTTGATAACCATCCAAATTAGCCTATTAGTAGAGAAGCCATTATCAATAATAAAAGGGACCCACTTAGAAGCAACTCAAATAGTTCTCTTTCCTGTATCTTTAGCATGCTTTGTAGAGAAAAAAAAAAGACTTTCTCCAAACAAAATTTAGGGGACATTCAAGTCAGAACCCCATAGCTTTAGTCTCTTGAAGACATAAAATATCTGATCTAAGAATGCACTCCCTATTAGAGGATTCTAGTCCTTTGACATTCCAATTGAGGCAATTTTTACACAGTCTATCAAAACATTTGGGCATTTTTTCTTCCTTCCCCTTTTTATTACATTTTCGGTTAGCCCCAAATTAGTCAAGCTATTTCCTTTTTTGCCTTTCTTCACCTAATTCACACCCAATATCAAGACCACCATTTTTTAACAATTATCCCCTATTAGAAAAGAGGGTTAGAACAATCTGTTGTACCCAAACCAATTTTTTTTGCTTCATTAAGGCATTTTGCTTAAAATGGTCTAAACCTTGTAAAAATGAGGTCAAAACTCAGTTTTTGGGCAAATCAAGTATGGGCTTTTGGTCAGTGTGATGTTAGGAAGGTACTAGAAAATTTTGAAAATTAGGGTTTTCGGAGCTTGTTTTTAGGTCAAAAAACCCTAAAAATAGAAACTTGTCAGAATTAGCTGAAATAAATTTTGATTGGCTTATTTTGCATCACGATCACAGTGGTGAAGTCGGTTTTAGTTGAAAGTTTAACCCTGGAGGGTAGTTTTCACTTTTTTTAGGGAGAAAAGTTAGGACCTCTGAGGTCGTCAATGGTAGTTGGCCAGTACCAAGTGTCAAAAGCTAAGCCTGAAACTCATAGCAGAACATTCTATGATGAAAGATGCTGAAAAAGATGCTTCTCGACGGAGGGGATTTTCAAATGGTGAAAAGTGCTAAAATATTCTTAAGTCTGGAAACACTTTCACTTTGTAACGTGGGAGACACTTGCGCAATCAACGTGCAAATCAACTTTACAGTGTCCATACATGTGAAAATGGTGAAATACAGTCACACACACGCGTTAGTTCTGCATAAAACCCATGTCTAGATTTTCTTGGAAAAAATTGCCCTCATAGCGCCTCAAATCACGATTGAAAATCTTTTGCATGTGGGCCTAAATCACATTTTTTCAAATTTCTGACATTGTGGGTCCTCTTAGAATTTGATTCTGCACAAAACCCACATCTCAAAATTTTTCGTGAAAATTGCCCTCCGACAAGTTATTTTTAGCCTTATTTGGAGTGATTTTCAGCGTTTCGGAGAAAGTTGTCAAAATATAGCTATGTTCACAGTCAAAAGGCGAGTTTTTTAGAATGCAATACACACAAAACAAATTCAGGACCAAATCGGTCCTAATTCATAATTTCATCGTAACGCCTGACCCAAACTTGCATAAGGTGCTTCCAAAGGCCATTTTGGATCCAAAAAAGATAAATTCAACAATACTTTAAAACATTGAAAGGTCTGGGTTGCTCAAGGCGGCTTCTATCCCCATTTCAGTTCAGTGACATAAAATTTGTAATGTCTTATGTCAAGCATTACAATTCTAATGCCCATGAAATTCAATCGGCGGATGGACAGGTGATTTGCAGTTTCAAGCCCCGAGATATTGAGAAATGTTTTGGTATTCCTCAACATCCAAATAGTTTGGTCATTACCATGGTTCAGTGTGAGAGAGCATTCAATGCTGATAAGGACATTGTCAGAACAAAATGGTGGAAAGGTGGTTGAAAGAAAAGAAAGTTAAATTACCACACAATGTCGGTCGCGAAGAATTCAAAGATGAGTACGCGATTTTGATAACTCTTCTTAATCGTGTCTCTGGTCATTCAGGTGCAGACAAATTCCAGCCTTGGATGTATTATGTCATTGCTCATATTGTTTCCGGGCGAGAGTATTATGACTGGGCTTCTTTGATCAACGACGTCATTCACAAACAAATTATTGGATTCCTAGTTGCCCATGATTTTCACATGTGTTCTTATCTCGTATACTTGATTGCATATTAGAATCAGTTTAGAGGTTTGAACAGTACGAGCATTCTTAGTGTGTAAAAGTTTATCAATACTATGATCAGCTTGAATTCACAACTTCTGAGCGGCATTTCAAACACATGCAGGAAGCATTTTTGATGTAAACAGTGAGAGACCTAGACCAGGAGTTACACATTCGTATTTCAACAGTTGCTCGAAAGGCAATGGCAAAATGGGCAGACTGGTTCATTCAGTTCCCTACATATACTTACATTCGTGTCTACGGTTATAGAGGAAATCCAGCCATGCTACCACGTTATCCTTCGGATAAGACAGTGTTCATGGAGTTTCTAAGGCAATTATCTGAAGTCCATTCACGGTTGCATAACAAGCGCAAGCCGACAACCAGTTTTCCTTTGCAGATGGGAATCTATCGATGTAAAATAGCAGTTGATGCCAAGATTGCAGGTCAGGAGTTGGAGAACCTCAAGCTCAAGTACCTTATCGACGCATGTGCATATGACCCTTGGGGCTATTATTCAATGTGTCTTGGAGGTTGCCCTCATCACAAGCCTACGATGGAGGACTACTGGGTTAGTTGCGAGGATGAGTTCGAGGTGCGTCGACGCAGTTACAGCAGGTTCACTCTCTCGCAGATTTCTCTTTACATGTCAGAGAATGTGGAAGGGTTGTCAGATGATGATGGGGATGTACTTCCTCAATTCTTCAGAGAGCAAGTTGATACACCACTTCTAGCTATTGATTGGTACACCTAAGAGTATTCATCCATGGAAGAGAGAACAGGTAGAGCTATTCAGAATAGCATACTCTACTTAGAAAGCAAGAAGACAAGGAGGGCAGTCATGCCAAGCACAGAGCCGCCACCGATGGAATCTTCACTGCCATCCTCGTCAAAACCCAAACAAAAGAAAAGGAGTAACCCTCCTAAAAGAAACAAAGTGTTTGATAAATCAAAAGGGAAGGCACTTGTTACAGAAACACAGGTGGAGGTGGCCATGAATACAGTTCAGAGCATGCCAGAGCTAGAGGTAAAACCTCCTTTGCCATCGCCAACACCACCACAACCTCCAGTTCCGATTCACATTGATTTGGACTTGGACTCGCCACTACGTAGCCACTCTTCTACATGTTCCGCCTCATCACGACCTTCTGTGACTAGCACCGATCCATCTGATGAGATTAGTCGAGACTCGTCTTGGCTTGAGAATCAGCTGGGTAGGAAGAGGAGGCAACCGTCATACATACTTGACCACTCAGACTTTGATCACATCTACCAAGATACATCAGATAAGAGGATTAAGAAGCAAGTTCATGTAGAGAGAAACGCTGAGAAAGAGATCATTGTAGAGATTGCAATACCTCCACGAAACAAGAATTTGGATGAGTTGGAAGTTGAGGACTTCGAAGTTATCAAGGTTAACCTTGGCAGGAGCACACGCTAAATAGAGGTTGATTTGCTTCAAGTTGCAACTGACAGCATAAAGGATAGAGTGACAAAAGACGAAGAAGACAAGGCAGCTCTCAAGGTTGAAAACCTGCAGCTTTGTCAATACATCTCTAATCTCGTCCATAGACCCGAGAATGTCGTCGTTTCACTCCCACAGATGGTAGAGCCACCAGCAGAGCAAGGTCAGCTCAATCAGATGGTTGTGTACAGGAAACACATGATGGATTGGGAAGAGGAGTTTATCACTAAGGGCCGCTTTGTACTTGCAGAGCTATTTCAATTGAGATACAACGCCCGCAAACGTTGGTTGCAAATTCAGGATTCAGAGTGCAACTTGGTGGTTGACAAACCTAGGGATGAAATCTTGGTCGCTCACCTGGGGACAACATATGACTTGGTTGCTGATGAAGAAGATAGAGAAGCTATTTATGATTGGAGAACACAATTAATCTTCAAGGCAAAAATACAAGAAACAATGACTTCAAAGTTGGCCGAGAGTAGAGAGCATGTGACTACTGCACTTCATTATGTGAGAACTTTTGTGTCACAAGTTCATTGCCGATATTAGCGTGAGGGTGGTGAGTATGTTGAGCTTGCAGACATTCAGTCATAATTGCAAACACTCATCCATGGTATTTTCAGTGGAGACTCTACTGTCTGTAAGTTGGATCGACTTACAGTCATGTCAGCATTGTTCGATGAGGCAGTCAAAAGAAGAGGTGAACTTTAGAGCCAGATCATAGGTGGTGAGGATATGCTGCGCAGACATCGTGTACTACAAAAGAGTATTAGTTCCCTGGATGGTTATGCAGTCAACGACCTCATGGAAGGGATAGTTGCTCAAGATCAGGGCCAGTGAACTCCAGTTCAGGGCATCCCACCTTTTCCAAGATAGACATTAGACACAGGAGTTAAACTCAATGCCTCTTTCCGAGTTAACTCGTTGTCCCACAATGCTCGCTATGTCTTTCTTGGAAACATCTTTGTATAGTTGGAGTTATTAGTTAGTTTTCATTTCAATAAGGACATGCATGTTGCACATGTCCATTCTGTTGAGTCTTGTTTCAGTTAATTGATGGGATCTTTCCAATTAACGGTGTAGTTTATTTTCCTTAGATTTAGGAATAAAGATCTTGCATGCTTGCAAGACTCTAGTTGACTCAAGGTGATTTTAGGGTTGCCTACACCTTTGATGTCTCTAAATAAGAGCTTTCAGCTTATTTGTAAATAACTTTTGCATGTGATAGCAATATATGCTGAGCCTACCTTGCCTGTAATATTTTTATTCTGTATCTGTTCATTAGTGATTATTCTATTAATGAATAGTTGCGCCACCTTGCCTTCATGTTATTACTATGGTGTTTGTTCAAATCTTAGTTAGATGGGGTTGCTAGTTTGATCGTATATTGTATGCGTGTCTCGTCTATGCAATTTACTGTCCTAGTTGCTTACCTTATGTTATGTTAATAATAAGCCTATTCAGATGAACAAATTGCTGAGCCACCTTGCCTTCATGTTGCAAATCTGTACTTAAAGCTTATTGTTTGATGTGTGTGTCAGTAAACCTATTCAGCCAAGCAAATAGTTGACCCACCTTGCCCTCATGTTGTGAAGCTGTACTCAGTTTATCGTATATTTGTTTGTTTTTAATAAACTTCTTCCTAGCCGAGCAAATAGTTCTGCCACCTTTCCTTCACGTTGTGAATCTGTACTTGAAGTTTATCGTATAATTGCATTCCTGCTACTTTTCCTCATGCTCTATTTTCTTGAGGAGATTGGATAGTTTAAAGCTTTTAGTTTTTAGTTGTAGTTAAAGACCAGCGAAACCAGAGAAAATCCTTAGCTGCAACGTCCTTGGTTTTCTTAACCTTGTGCCTCTTCCAATTGAGTTAAAAAGATAGGATTTAGATATTTTACTTTTAGAACGCATATCAACAAAAGAGGGAGCTTCCCCTCCTACTTTGAAGAGCAGTCATTGCATACTATGCATAGCTGTCCGTACCAACTTGCACTCATGAGGTGCTAATTGTTACGCTAACACAATCTAATATGGCTTTTGTCTTTTAGATTTACCTATGCTCCACGAGGATGCGTCCCCTAGCTTTGTACCTCTGTTCTTGTACCGGGAACAATACGGGGACGTCTAGGAAACTTACCCTACCCGTCCCCTTTCTCTGCAAAATTTAGGAAACGTCCTCGAAACTTCCCAAAAGAGGCAGGTGACGGCAGGGGATGGTTAGCAGTCCCCGAGACTATTAAGGGATTTTTAGAAGTCCCCTAACCATCCCAGGGACTGCTAGCAATTCCCTATGGCCCAACAACATCTTACTTTATTTTTCTGTAAAAAAATGCATTTTTAAATTAGAAAAAAAAGGGGATGGATGGGCCCACAAGGACCCCCCCACCCCTTTAAACAAAACCCAAACCTACTAGACTTATCAAAACAACAAAAAGAAAAAAACATTCTCATTTTGACATTTGCAAACTTGGGGTGAAGAGAAGCAAGTGAAAGAGGAGAGAACAACAGTTGAAAGGGGAGACTAGGGCATCAAATCTACTTCATTAGAGGTAAGTTCTTCACTAGAGGAAAGGCATTGTGAATTTATTTTTTTCCTTTATTTGAACTTGCAGCTTTCTTTTCAATTGTTAACCCAAAAAAATCACGAGAAGTAGTGAGATTACTAGTAATGATAGTGAGGAGGTTGAGGTTCAAATGCATGAAAGAAGTAGAACTCATAGAAGTCTGGCAACCACTGGGGGTTCTTCAAGCAGTGGGAGTGTAGCAAGGCCAACAACTTCAAACCTATTTGAATGTCCTTCTGAAGTCCTCAAAACCTATGCAAAATGCCCATTTAACATGGAGTCATATATTTTCTATGTTTTTGTCATTTTATAGTTGAAACTCAGAGCTTTTGGGCATTTTTTTATAGTTCTTATATAATATGTACGTACATTCACAATGAAAGCATATGAATTTCTTTAATTTGTTTGTCGATTCTCATGTGAAATCTCAATTCAAGTCTAATGTTATGTATTAATCTTCTAGAATGTCTATGATGAATGCTTTATCATTGTTATGATATGAATATTTGAAATTTCTCTATATTTAAAAAAAATTCTCTATTTTTTTAACAACCGTCCCCTAAAAAATGGCCCAAAAGTACCCCCGTATTGGAAACACATCCCACTGTCTCTGTCCCTGAAACTCCATGGAGCATAGAGATTTACCCATAAAGATTGTAGGAGCAAAATATTTTGAAGACCTAGGTTCATTATCTTGTAGACTTTGGAGAGCATTGAGAATAGCATTCAAGTTACTCAACCTATTTTTCAATTTTTCAGGCACAAAGTTTTAGGCTTTTTTTTTGACGAGTACTTCATTTTTGAATATTAGTGATAGAATCTTGGCCTTTAGAGCAAAGAGCTGGATTTGTTGGGATAACAATACATTCTTCTTCCATTAGAGGATCATCCTTAATAGTAGGGATAATTTCCATGTAAACCAAATCATTATCAGCATTATAGTTTTGATTCTATCACTAATTTTAGATAAAGATTCCTTATTCATTGAAAGGGAAAAGCTCTTGTTCAACTTCCATTTCACTACTTACATCATTGAAGGCAAGAGAGACATCCTTTATAGGTCTATTTGGTTGTTTTGAAATTTTTGGACAATCTCTTTTCTAATGACCATTTATTTTGCATAAAAAATGAGCATTTAACCCTTCTAAATTTTTTAATTCACATATCAACTAATTAATTCCCATTTAGAAGCAATATCTTTGAAATCTGATTAGAGGATTTAGAAGAAATTGAGACCCTAGCATTTAGATGAGGAAGATAAACTTTTGTTTCCTGTATTGAAGCTTATTTCCCAAATGCTTAAGGAATTGAGGAATCAAAGCCCACAATTGGGAGGGAAGATTTTTTAATTCAAGCTACCTTGGGGCTAAATTAGCAAGAACTTTACAAGGTTCTGCATCAAGCAACCAAGAAATGGCCCTGAACACCAACTGTCCCATGTTCTAGAATTCCCTTTTTAGTACTCTTGTTCGCATACTGTAGTTTTTGAATAAAATTGTGAATAACCCCTTTCGAATCATTCTACAGAAAGAGACATATTCCTATCTTTTTCCCCAAACGTTCTTTATCCATTTATCAAAATTTTTTCTAGAGGGAATAAAATTATTGTCTAAGTAAACAAAGAAAACCAACAATACTTTTAAGCTTTCCCTCTTCCTTTTAACAGCTTCAATCATATCTTGGGTGAAATTTGCAGTTTTCTAGGTATGGAAGGTTCCTTACTAGTTTTTTCTTTCTCTAGGTTATCCAGTTTCGACATTGTAGTTCCTTCCATTGCCATTATCAAAGTTTGCTTCAAACTCTGCAGAATTCGATACACTATCTAGATTGTCGGTTCTGAGGACAACTTTGTATGATTTCTTATCATTAATGAATCCAGCTTTGGCCTTGGCATTGCCACTATCCTTTTCACCTCCTTTAAATTTGCTGCCATCTTTAGCATTTAATGCGGAATCCATAACCTACAGCTAAGCTTGCATAACAGATTGGAAGTCTTAATAAATTCCGAAGTATAAAAACATAGTAGGAATCAATATGGTTCCAACAAACGAGATAAATAATATGTATTAAAAAAATCGCTATGAAACCCAATAAAAAGGGAACCCTCAAGATGTTGACACACCACAAACCAACCAAACATATCAATAACCAAGAGAGCTGACAAATTTGGAGAGTGGAATTGAACAAAGTAAACCAAGAATGGTGAATAGTATCAATCAGAATCGATTTTAGCAAAGAATGGAGCATCCAAGAGCGAAAATGGAGGATGGCCCTTCGTCTTCCTCACTAGCTCTTAGCGAACCTTGAAAGTCTTAACATTCATCCCTCTTAGTTATTTTTGAGAATCAGTACTCATTTATTTCTATTGTATTTTGCATAGATAACCAAAGGCTGTAACACTAACAGTAACTCATCATAACTTTTCTTCCGTATTAAAGTTTCAAACTAAAGTTAAGGGGCCAAAGCACACAATTATTACAACCAATCATGGGGGCATCTCTCTTTTCTGTTGGTAGAATGCTGGGGTTGTAGCATATTTGATGGTAGCATTAAAATGAACAAGCAATATTTTTTCCTTTTCCTTTTCTTGTTCTGTTCATATTTATATTCTGAAACTTTTTGATAAATGTGGTGGTTACTTTTCTGGATTATTTCTATGACCTACATTATGATTTTTTATTGTAAAATTGAAAGTGTATATCACAGTGATGTGCATTGTCAAATTTGTAGTCATTGGCAGTTACTACTCTTGGAGGTAGCAACATGGGTCAAAGGTTGGATAATCTTACAGAAGTTGATGAGCTAAAGCGATTCTATCTCCAGGTAAATCTCATTTTGACTTATTTAATGTGTCAGGATGGTTTATGTTTTAAAAGAATGACTGCGTGGAATCTTCAATGTAATGACAGTGCAAATACAACTGCTATTGCATTATTACTGAGACAGATTTTTGACAAGATTAATGAGAGAACTCATCTGAATGTTTTTTAAATGATATTGTGTTTTCAATATAATGAATGTACTCTCTCCACTAGTGTTCAAAACTGGTTCCCCTGAATTTGCTATGATAAATTGATTGCCTGGAGATATAGGTTGAGTTATCCATTTGTAAAGTCCTACAAAAATAAGATTTTTTCCCATGTAAAAATTAAATATACTTTCTAAATTTCTTCTTTGAATCCTTCTATACAAATCTATTGAATAGTTTTTTATAATTATTGAATACATTTTGCAATTATCGATATGGCAGTACTCTTTCCCACCATCAGCTGTAGGAGAAGTGGGACGTATTGGAGGTCCTAGCAGAAGGGAAATCGGTCATGGAATGCTTGCGGAAAGAGCACTTGAACCTGCACTTCCTTCAGAGGAGGATTTTCCTTATGTAATCCGTGTTGAGAGTACCATCACAGAGAGCAATGGTTCTTCAAGGTTAGATCCTGAATCATAAGTTAATGTTTATTCTTGTATTGTCTTATCCAGGTGTTAGTTTACTAGGGCACACTTACTCAGGATACATATTCTTATCAAATAGGAGACCTCAGTTTCACATTCAGAATTCTTTTCCTCTAGTAATTGGATGACTGCTAGAATGGATTGCTGTGGGTACTGAATATAGGAGATAATAAATGCAGTTGAACTAAGTAGATTAGCATTCTGGGATGATGTTCATAATTTTTTTGGTTCTGCAGTATGGCTTCTGTTTGTGGAGGTTGTTTGGCATTACTAGATGCAGGAGTTCCCTTAAAATCCTCTATAGCTGGGATTGCAATGGGTATGGTTTTTGATACTAAAGACTGTGGGGGGGATGGTACACCACTCATTCTTTCTGACATTATTGGCTCTGAAGATGCTTTGGGTGATATGGATTTCAAGGTTTGTTGAAGAAGTTGATTTGTTTACTGATTTTGTATTTTAGAAGTATATAAAACACATAATAGATGAGTGATGGTATCACATGGACTGTCCTTTGGTGGTAGAATTGATTATATGTGCAATTAATTGTCATACCATTCCTTTCAGAAACTGATATATGACAGCTAATATTTGGATCTTTAGCTTTGCAGGTTGCTGGTAATGAGACGGGTATCACAGCATTTCAAATGGACTTAAAGGTTACAATGCTTATATCTATTTAAAGCATGAATTGTTTAACACATTATCTGGAATTGAAAGTAACAATTATTATTTTTTTGTCTGCATTGAATATACTCCAGAAGAATAGCTGGATATTTATAAGCATTCTTAAGTTGCAGAATCTTTTGCATTAGTGCTATTAAGATATTATCATATCCTTCGAATTAAATAAATGCTTCAATAGAAAGATGGTCTGAAATTTACCCTATAGCTGTTCATATTTCCACATGTACAGATACTGCTGAACCAGTCTTCAATTAATAATTCAGTTTTATTTCATTGTAAAGTCTAAACTGTCAGATTTTCACTCTCCAGTATGCATTCCTCTAATTTTATTTGATATTGCAGATGATAGGGATTACAGTACCAATTATGAAGCAAGCTCTTGCCCAAGCAAGAAAGGGAATATGCCATATTCTTGGTATGATTACATATATTTGAAATAGTATTTTACAGTTCAGATATTTTTCTAAACATCCAGTGGTTTTCCCAATTGTTGAGAATGCATATACTTTAATAGAATTATGAGTGAGTCAAATTAATGTACTGGTTCTTACTTTTTTTGTAATGAAAGTTAATAGCCCCCAAATATGTGAAAAACAACGGCTATTATTAAAATGGGTAGTGTTGTTGATATAATAAATTGTTCGTAAGTGTTGTCTTTTTAAATTTTTCATAGGAACTTTAAAGAAATATAGGGCAAGGAAGTAACTACATATGTTTGTAATATTAAGCTGGATCTTATCAAGAAGGATCATGTGGTGCATTCTGTCTTTTCAATTGGTAAATGGATTTTTTTTTGCCAGAATGGCACCACAAAGCATGTATCCTTGGAAAAGAAAGAGGAATATAATTATACCTGTATCAATGTAACACACAAGTGTGTTAATAATCAAGGTAGTTGTATCTCTTTTGACTTACAAAGAGAATATATTATAAACCATGCCTGCCTTACACAAGAAAAATCTAGTAATAGTTCCATTTCAAGACTTGAAATCTTTACAATATTAGTACATCAACATGGTTTTCAATCTGTTTGTTTTTTTCAGCTACTTCTACGGATTGGTTAATGGTAGTTTTATATTGTAACACCCGGTATAAAACTCTTACCATTCACAATGGTGGCAAACCCATAATTGGTCATGGAAGATCTGCAAGTTCTTCATTATGTAAAAAGGTAGAACATTTAATAATTAAAACAAAATACAGTGTTCTATGTATCTCCTTTTAGTTGTCAGATTTTAGGTAAGATTTTGTGAGTAATCATTTTTATTGGTTTATGCAGCTGCCCACAATGTTATTTTTGTGGGCAGGGGCAGAATTCTTTTAATAGAGACAATTGTGACCTCATTGGAACAACTTCAGAGCACATTGGCATCCACGGATGTTCAAATATGAACCATTTTGGCATAGCCAGTTGGGCATGCTGTGTTCCTAAATTCCAAGTCGATAAGCCCTTGGCTTGCAATGTCTAGGAGGGGAACTGGAGAAAGATTGAGCATTTCTATGTTGTATTTACTGTAAATACATGAGTAATTTCCCTATAGTTGATGGTTATCCCTAGATTTCTTTGATGTTTATGCCAACCACTATAGCATTTGCATGTTACATGATGCAAAAGTTGACTAGTGCACAAATAAGGCCACTTTGTTTCATTAGCCATAGCATAGGGGTATGGATATTGAGCCAATTAAGGCCTTGCATATACCATGTGTATTGTCTTATACATGGCATTTCCATGTTACATATATGGTTTTATTCATGTTTATTGCATAGCTCATGATATGCATAGAAGATTTGATGGATTACTTGTGTGGATAGTGGAGATCTAGTTGGTAGTGGATCTATGGGCCCAATGCGTAATTTATTGTAGAGCCTTATCATGCCTAGTTTGCATTGTTGAGGACAAACATTGCTTTAAAAGTCATGCATCCCTTTGTCTACCTCATAATGCATTGAATAATTTTTGTCACTACTGTTTATAGTAGTGTTCAACAAAGTTTCTTGACTTGGGGACGGGGGGACCTAGGGCCTATGTTTGGGGATGGTGGCAAGGCAGCAGCGGAGGGGGGGGGGGGTGGCTGCAAATACATATAGTACTTAAAAAATTATTTACGAAAAGATGTGTAAGGAATAAGTATAAGAATTGCAACAATGATTGCATTGAACATTAACAATGATGGGTAGAGGTTTGGGGGCAAATTGGAAATAATTATAAGAATTGCAAATGAAACTTTGTCATACTAAGTAAAGTTTAACTAATAATAAACATTAAAAACATGGTAATGATTTTAATGAACTTTAACAATAGTGGGTGGAGATTTAGGGTCAAGGGGCAGCGCCCTTTGTGGGGGTTTTGGGGCAGAGCCCCCAATGGAGTCAAGGGGCAGCACCTTGTTGGTGTATGTTTTATCATTCACTGAACACACAAAATAAAATGTCCAAAGACACTCTTTCCTCTCTTGAACAAAATCACCGCATATGCTAAGATTGCGAGAAGATCATATGGCGGCTCCACGGTTTCTTTTGTTAGGTCTTGACGTGTGGATAAGCTCTATGGGCATTGTGATGTGCTGGTAATACACAAAGGGAATTACGTTTAAAATCATTCACAAGTTTAGGACTTAGATGGATTTAACATTAAATGCTCCTTCTTTTTGGGATTTTCAGTTTGAGATTTCAAAAAAAAAAAGTGCAAAAAGGATAAGGGTTTAGAAGTTCTAATCTATTCCTAAGAATTCAAGAGTCGGTAAAGATTAGGTGAAATTGGTAACCATGCTTTGCTTTGCCTCCCTACGACAACTACACAAAGTGGGTGCAATCTTCAAGGGGTGTGATTATAATTTTCATGTCTTGAACAATACTTATCCAGATTGAAGTTAAGCATCCACAATCATAAGCTCAGGCTAACTTTACGCATTGAATAAAAATCATCTATTCAAAGAAAGTATGTGTTAAGTTTCACCAATCAATACTATCAGATCTTTCATTCATTTAACAAACATTCAAATTAAATTCTATTTTAATTCTAATCTAATGTTGAAGGAGATATGCAACCTTGCAAACCAGTTGACAATAAAAGGGATTCAAAGCAAATCATGCATAAGAGCTTTTATTATCGGAAGTAGCTATACGCAACAATCTCATACTACTCTCTTCACACTTTATAAATGAGGGGCAAGCTCAATTTATAGGCTCTTTGATTACAATTCAATGGCCAAGATTGATTTCAAATCAACAGTCTAGATTACAAAATAAAACCCTAATTAGGGCTTGTCACAACTAACTACCTCTCAACCAATGAGAAAATTACATTTTGGGATACTTGTCTTTTTGTTAAATATAAACCAATTCCATGGATAAGTCAGGTTCATTGAACCTAGACATGTTGACTTGGAACAATTTGATTGGTTGGAAGATGACGAGGTGCCACCTTAACGTGTTGGATGTCCTCCTTGGTCACCTTGTTCTTTTTTTCATGCACTTGCCTTAGAATATCTTTCTTTGCCAACGACTCTTTCCTTTGTGCATGTTTCTTCCTAGCTTTGATCTTGGATTTCTTTTGAGATTTTGATTTCTTCTTCTCACTTGAATCTGAATCTTTGAGGTCTGGAAGTCTACCCTTAGAGCAAATGTCTAGACTTGAAGTAATTTAAGATTTTCTCTCCTAATTGCTTTGAAATTCCTTCAAGTGCCTTGAATTTGGAGAAAAACTCCGCTATGCTTTCACCACAATGGAGGAAATTGGAACTTTCTCTGTGAAGTATTTCCCATACTTAGCCAAATTTTGGCTATTCAATTTCATTTTGTAACACCTTCAGGTGGACCGTTCAACACGTAGCCAAGATTTTGGCCATCTCTATGCCCGAATGACCTTTGCCTGTGGATTTGCCTTCAAACTCCATCCTTGGACAAGGATTTTATTCATTTCCTCTTTACTTTTCCTCTTTATTCTTACTGTCTTCTTTCCAACACTTAGTCAAAATTTGATTCTTTTGTTGTAGGAAAATTCCACACTTAGCCATTTTTTTGTTTCCTCTTGGCAAATTTTACCACGCTTGTTTCTAACCTTGGCGGAATTTGGTGCATGTCATCCCATTTTTCTATTATGCTTGAGCGGACTTCCTCATTGGCAGGCCAATTCTTTTTTTCTTCCTTAGGCAGACTTGGCTGTGTCTTGGACATTGTTGTACCCAAACCAAATTTTTTGCTTCATTAAGGCATTTTGCTTAAAATGGTCTAAACCTTGTGAAAATGATGTCAAAATGTAGTTTTTGGGCAATTCAAGTATGGGCTTTGAGTCAATGTAATGCCACGAAGATACTGGCAAAATTTGAAAAAATTGAAAATTAGGGTTTCAAAACCCTATTTTTAGGTCAAAACCCTAAAAAATTGAAACTTGTCAGAATTGACTGAAATTTGTTTTGATTGGTTTATTTTGCTTCACGATCACAGTGGTGAAGTCAATTTTAGTTAAGACTCAGTTTAAGCCTGGTGGGTAGTTTTCGTTTTTTCAAATGAGAAGTTAGGTTTTCTAAACTCATCAATGGCAGATGGTCAGGTACTAGGTGTCGACAGCTAAGCTTAAAACGCTTTGGTAATGTTTCTATGGCAAGTTTCGTCCAAAAAGTTACTTCGTCTCGGAGGAGATTTTCAACGAGGTAAAATACTGTAAAATTGACTAAGTCTGGATTGAAAAAGCGCCACTTTGAGCTAGGGGCGCCCATCATTCTGGAAGCTTTATTCAACTTTTTATGACTTGTCTCTACCAAGATGACTTCTCTAGATTCCTGATAGCTTCGCAATGAGCCAGCCAGCCAGTCCAACGGAGAAATAAATCGCCTGAAATCGGAGATTCAATACAGAACGAGGAAAATACAAAAGTGATTAACACTGAGGTCAAAAGTGCCCTTTAGAGGCCAGGGGCGCCCATCGTTTTGAGACTTCAGATAAAGTCTTTTGATCAAGTGACACCCAGGAAGTTTGTTTCCATTTTTGGTCCAGCTCCGCGACGCATCTATCAGGAGGTGAATCTGAGTTGTCGTGTTGCCATCATCAGTGGTCAAATTTGAGGTTTCAGATTGGATCATATATTGTTCAGAAAGGACAAAAGCGCCCTTGGAGGCCAGGGGCGCCCAAGGTTTTAAGACCTTTAATGGAATCTGTTTGATGATTTCAGATACTCATCTCGTTCGTGTCAGCTCCAACTTTCCGTTGCCTGTCTCAGCCGGGTCAGAAGATGTCTTGGCAGTCTATAGCTGGAAGTTTAGTAGTTCTTGGTCAGTTACAGTAATGGCTGACATTGGTTGGGAAAAGCGCCCCTGGAGGTCAGGGGCGCCCATGATTTAGGAAGGTTAGATGATGTTTTATACGAAGTGCTCTCCAGGAGCCTTTGTTTAGAATTCAGCCTACTCCGCAGTGAGCCAGTCAGCATGTTCTGAAATTTTGCTAAGTGCTGGAAACGTCAAGTGAAATATGGTCAAGTTATCAGTGAAAATAATGAAAATGCCTGAAAATATTCTAACACTGAGGTCAAAAGCGCCCCTGGAGGCCAGGGGCGCCCATCTTTTTGAAGCCTCAGATTTATGAATTCTGGATTATCACCTCAAGGAATCTTCTTGTCAGATTTGGTCTTGCTCTTCGATGGAACTGTTAGCCAATTGATCTGATGCGGCAGTCAATCAAAATCAGTGATCGAATGTGAGCTTCATTTGAGGTTTCTAGATTCAAATTTTCAGAAAAATGACTAAGTATGGAAGGATGCCTAAAAGTCAAAGGTTGACTTTTAAATTCAAAAATAGAAGTGTGCATGAGAAGAGTTTTCAGTTTACTAAATTTAGATCTTCAGTTGAACTCTTTTCAAGTCAACTTCTGGTAAACCTATTTTTGGTCATAACTGGCTAAAATTAGTTTGCATGTATCTGTTAACTGAATTTTTCAAAGTGGCGCCCTAATTAGGGTTTATGGTATATCCAGTTAACTGAGTTTGAAGCCAAATATAGGCCATGTGTGAGTTTTGAAGCACCAGTTGTACTTCAAGCGACATTTCCAATGCTTAGCATGCATTTCACACGCCTTAGAAGATATTTTTCTATATATTTTGCTAATGGCGTCCATTGTTCTTCATCAGAGTTGACAAGAAACATCTTTTCTTGAGCATAAATTTGATCTGCAGGTGCTACAGGTGTCAGATTTCAGTGTTTTTCGTAGCTACAGATTTAGATTGTTCGAGAGAAGATTATTTCAGACTTCGTTTTCCGTTTGCATGCAGGTTTTATCAGTTCTACTTCAAGCATAGGCGAATTTTTACAGAAGAAGAGAGAAAACAAACAAATAAAACTTCTATTCTTCTGTCTTATTTTCCTCTATTCTCGTCTTAGATTTTCTTTGCATGTCAAAGAAAACGGCAGATTTTTCAGAAAAGCATCATCTGGGTTCGAGTATGTTAGCATCAATGACAATACCCATGTCTTAGATTATTTTGTGAAAATTGCCCCGCTACCTCTTTTCTAGAGCACTGTGCTTTTTTCCAGAATTCTCTTTGCATGTGGGCCTAAATCATGTTTTTTCGCAAATCTGTTGATCTGGGTTGTTTCAGGATTCATTTCTACACAAAACCCATGTTCCAGATTTTCGTAGGAAAAATTGCCCGCAGTATCCCTAACTGCTAGTTCAGATCTCAACCGAAAACCTTTTGCATGCAAGCCTAGATCCCATTTTTTCGCAATTCTGACATTTTGAGTTGCATTAGAATTTGATTGTGCACAAAACCCATATCTTAGAATTTGTCCGAAAAAATTCACTTCCCCTTGCTATTTTTAGCCTATCCTCGAGCTTTTTCAGTTTTTCCGAAGTTGTCCAAACAATGCCCGACTTTACTGTCAAAAGTCTAGTTTTTCAAAATGCAGTTTAATCCCATAGACTATAAGGCCAAATAGGTCTTTCTTCATAACTTTCTGAAAACTACCGATATCGACTTAGGTCATGTTTTTCTCATCATCAATCTGAACTCATTGGAGGGTATCAACAGTACTACAATCAGAAATCTTGAACGTTCAGGGATACTTGCAGCGGCATCCATTCCTATCTCAGTCTTTGATCTCGAGTTCGTACTTGCTTGTGTCAAGCATTATGACTCGTCTACCGGACAAATCAGATCGATAGATGGAAGGATTATTTGTAGCCTTAAGCCGAGGGATGTAGAAAAATGCTTTTCTATTCCTCCACGTTCAGATTATTTCGCTGTATCCATTTCAGATTGTGACAAAATATGGGAGGAGGACAAGGATAGATCACAAAAGAAAGTAGCTCAACGATGGTTGAAAATTCAGAAAACCAACATGCCAAGGAAGATTGCAAGTGGGGATTTCAAGGAAGAGATTGCTATTTTGATAACTTTCCTTAATCGGTTAACAGGTTTTGAAGACGCAAGCGTTTTCCGAACATGGATGTTCTACCTCATCTCACGAGTTATTGATAAGAAGGAAACATTCGACTGGGCCATGTTTATCAGCGAGTGTCTTCACCAACAGATTACAGAGTTCCTAAAGATTCACGAATTCCATATGGTGACTTTTCTGGTTTACTTAGTTGCATTTCAAGGCAGCTTTAAATTATTAAAAACCGATGGAGTTCTGGGTGTTCAACGAGTGCACGAATACTACCCTCAGTTGGAGTTTTCGAAAGCTGAACAAGACTTTACAGCAGTGAATGACCACTTTCTTATGAGGACAGTCAGAAATTTGGATAATGAGATGCATGTGAGGATTTCTGCAGAGGCACAATCAACAATGGAGAGTTGGGCAGATTGGTTTATCCAATTCCCTACTTTCACATATATTCGTGTATATGGATATACAGGAGAGCCTCTGATGCTACCGAGGTACCCATCGGATAAGGTTCTTTTCATGGAGTTCATGAGACAGGCACATGAGGTTCACACTTTTCTTCGCAATCGACATAAGCCAGCTTTCACCTTTCCGTTTGAGTTGGGTATTTACAAATGCAAAACAACTGCTGATTGCAAGTTAATGGCACACGAGTTAGAGAAACTTCAGCTTGGGTGTTTTCCTCAGAAGCGTGCCTATGATCCGTTGGGTCATTATTCAGCAAGGTTGGAGCGAAATGTTTCACATTCGGCAGCGCTTGAGGACTTTTGGGTCAATTGTGAGGATGAATTTGAGGTGCGTCGTCGTCATTATTGTAGGCTTACTATTCCACAGATTGCTGATTTCTTGTCAGAGGATGTGGAAGGCTTGTCTGATGATGATGGCGAGATACTTCTTCATTCATTTGTTAAAGACCAAGTTGCTCGCCAGCCACTTCGCCAACCTGATTGGTATGTCCCACTGAATACTTCAGTGAAAGACTTATCCAGGTCTGTTATCAAAACCACCATGTACTTCCTTGAGAGCAAGCGGAAGCGAAGGGTGATCCCAGTTACAGAGCCGCCAGCAGTGGTGGTTTCTTCTTTACCTTCTACTTCTAGGGCTAGACCTCGAGTCAAGGTTACCATGAAGCCGCCTGAAGGGGTTAAGATGGGGGTTAATTCAAAAGGAAAAAGCATCACCAAAAGGAAACAGGTTGAGAAGGAGCCAACACTTCCAGTTGTAGAGACAGTACTTCAAGAGCAAGCATTTCCAGTTACAGAGACAGTACTTCCAGAGCCAGTTATTTCATCGGAACCAGTAATTCAGACTGAGGCCGGTTTGTCATCTCCAGGTTCACCTTTTTCACCACAGTCGTCTCCCATAGATATTGATTCGGAGCCTGAGACTTCGATACATGAGACCTTCATACCAGTGGATCCGCCAGCAGCTGATACAGTAGAAACGGCTCCACCTCGAGAGGATAGTATTCCTTATTCATCTTGGCTCGAGAAGTCATTGGGAAGAGAGAGGCGTATGCCTTCATATAATCTTGATTTATCTGAGTTTGGTGAGCCCTATCAGAACAGGTTGAATAAGAGGGCCAGAAAGCAGATTAACATTGAGAAGAATCTTGAGGCAGAGATCATCATAGAGGTTGCTACTCCTCCAAAAGGCAAATACTTGGATGAAGTTGATGTTGGTGATTTTACCTTCGTCAAAACTAATCTGGGTAAGAATACTCGACACACCGACGTGAATCTATTCAGAGTCGTCGCGAGTAATCTAGAGGAGCGTGTCATGAAAGATGGTGAGGATAAGGCAGTTCTCAAGGCTGAAATCAGACAACTTCGCAGTACATCTCGGGTTTGCTTCATGGCAACGAGGGGCAAGCACCTTTACTTCCACAACTTCGAGAAACCGCCGCAGAACAGCAAAAGATTCAACACTTGGTTAATCGAGGAAAGCTACTGGATACCTGGATTGAAGACTTTATCATTGCTGGTCGACACCTCCTCATAGAGCTATATCAGTTGAGGGTTGACGCACATAGTCTTCGCCAGAGAATTCAGGAGCTCGAGATTTGCATAGCCGAGCGTAAGCCGAAGGACCTGATTTTGATATCACAGCTTGCAGGAATCTATGACGCCATTGAAGCAGATGGAGATCAAAAGAAGGTCTTCACTTGGAGAGAGTTGTATCTTTGCAGGGTGGAGACATATGACAGGATTTCTGCTAAGATGAGCAGGTTTCAGGAAAAGGTTGTTGCAGCTCTTCGTTTCATCAGCGAGTACATCACTCAGATCCCATGTCATTATCGGCATGAGGATGGTACCTACGCCGAGTTAGAGGCAGTTCAAGCTGAGTTCGAAGAGTTAGTTCGTGATAACCTATGTGGAGGGCCAGAGGCGTCCAAGATGGAGGAGTTTACAATGCTGACTATCAGTTTCAAAAAGGTGACCACAGAGGTTAGAGATAGTCAGAGGGAGATCCGAGATGGAGACAAAGAGTTAGCAGTTAATCATCGTGGACAGCGTCAAGTGCCAGATGATGATACTATTGATAAATTCCTGGAGGAGATGATAAACTTGGAGTAGACTTTCAGTTAGACCATGCAGTTGTTTACAATGATGAGTCATCAGAAGTAGTTAACTCGAGGCTTCTTTCCGAGTTAACTTGCTGTTATACATTGCATGCATGTCTTTCTTGGAAACATCTACATATACTTGGAGATTAGATTAGATTTTTCAGTTGACTGATGATAGCATTCCAGTTGACTTGCTTTCAATAAGGACGTGCATGTTGCACCTTGTCCATTTAGATTAGATGTTTCAGTTAACTGATGATAGTTTCCCAGTTAACTGTATAGTTTCATTCAATTAGGGTTTAGGAATAAGATCTTGCATGCATTGCAAGACTCTAGTTGACTCAAGGTGATTTTAGGGTTGCCTACACCTTGAAGTCTATAAATAAGAGCTTTAAGCTCATTTGTAATTTAACTTTTGCTTGATAGCATACATGCTGCGCCTACCTTGCCTGTAGTATTGCTATTATTGTATCTGTTCAAAGAGTGATTGCTGTTATAATAAATTGCTGCGCCTACCTTGCCTTCATGTTATTGTCATGGTGTTTATTCGATCTTAGTTAAATGGGGTTGCTGGTTTGATCGTTATTGCATGCGTATTGCGTCTATACAATCTACTGTCCCAGTTGCTTACCTTTTGTTTTGTTTATCATAAGCCTATTCAGAAGAGCAAATAGTTGTGCCCACCTTGCCTTCATGTTGCAAAACTGTACTTAAAGCTTATTGTTTGATGTGTGTTATAGTAGACTCATTCAGCCAAGCAGATAGTTGCGCCTACCTTGCCTTCATGTTGTGAAGCTGTACCAAGTTTACCGTTTATTTGTTTGTTTTAATAAACTTCTTCCCGGATTAGCAAATAGTTGCGCCTCCCTTGCCTTCATGTTGTGAGCCCGCACCTGGAGTTTATCGTACAATACATTCCTGCTCCATTTCCTCATGCTCTGTTTCTTGAGGAAACTGGATAGATTTTAAAGAAGTTAGCTTAGTTGTAGTTAGATGATCTGCGAAACCAGAAAATACTTAGCTGCAACGTTCTAGGTTTTCTTAACCTTGTGCCTCTACCAGCTGAGAACAAAAGATAGGACATTAGTTTAGTTTTCTATTTCATGCATTCCAGCACAACGAGGGAGCTTCCCCTCCTAATTTGAAGAGCACTCATTACGTAGTGTGCATAGCTGTACGTACAAACTCACACTCCAGAGGTGTTAGTTCTTACGCCAACAAACATCTTCAATTTAGCCTTGGCAAACTTCATGATTGGTTGGCCATGTTGGGCGGAGTTGCTCATTGCTTAGGGAATTTTCTTGACACTTAACCAAAATTTGAAAATTTACTCTCAACATAGCCAATTTTTTGAGTTTTCCTTGGCGGACTTCATAGTTGTTGTGCCACTTTGCTTATTTGCTAAGGTGGAGTTGGTGATTGCTTGGACATGGCGGATTTGGCTACATTTTTTCCATCCATACCTTGGGCGGATTTTGAAGTTGTTCGGACTTCTTCATGGCGGGCTTGACCCTTGGCTAGACCATGTGCATGCTTTTTCATGTGCTAGGTAGACTTCATGATTGCTTGGACATTCTCATGGGCTGGGCAGACTTGGCACTTGCTTTGCCAATCCCTACCTTAGGCGGACTTCAACTCCCCAATGACATCTTCCTTGGAGGGCGGACTTGGCCTTCTCCTTGCCATTCTCTACCAAGGTGGACCTCACAATGCCTTTTTCTTGTTGGAGGGCAGACTTTGCCTTGTGCTTGCCATCTCCATGTTGGGGGGACTTCACCTTTAGCTTGCTATTTCTTCCTCTTGTCCAAGGCGGACTTCATCATCTTCAGCTTGCCAAAGGTAGGGTGGACTTCATGATGTCTATGCCATGGCTGGGCGGACTTGGCTTAAATCTCACCATCTCCTCATCTTCCTTGGGCGCACCTTGCCTTGCCTTCGTTGCTCTTCGACACTTAGATGAATTTCATGCATTTCAAATCATTTGGAACAAAACCCTAGCCATGTGATTTTCTTGCTTTTTATGATTTTTTTTTGCAAAATTTCAATTCTGAAGATGAAAATGACTTACATGACTTGTGGGACACGAAAACCCTGGCACTTTCTAAAAATAGAAATTGCTAAAAATAGAAAAATCAAAAAGCAAAAAGCAAAATCCCTAAAAAATAGGAAGTGTCAGAATTGACTCAAAGCAATGGCGTTCCTCGTCTACCAGACCTTCTGAGCACTTCTATGATGTTTAGGCATTGATACAGGCTTGAATTCTCAACTTGACCCGGGTGATTCTCTGAATTCTAACTCTGAACTCTCAAACAAATGGACTTATCAAATTGCAACGTAGAGGACAAACCGTAAAAAGAAAACTACTGGGGGGGTCCCCATTTGCAATGGGGTGATGTGTGAAATAGGTCACAACAGGTCCCTTGTGGGGGGTTTGGGGGCAAAGCCCCTAACTGGGTCCTTAAAAACCTCACAAACCTTCATGGCGAATGTGGTTTCCACGATTTTATTGCTTATCTTTTGCAACACCTAGAAGTCTCTAAGACGGTTGTGAAACTCTTGGAAGTCTCTTGGTATTTTGGTGGGACCCATTGGCCATTAGGGTTTAGCCTTGGGTGCCCAAACCAAAAAGATTATAAGTTCTTTTTTTAATTTTTTAACTTTTCTTGCCTGCTGGTTGCTGGAGACACCTAGGTGTGCCTAGGACAAACGAGGGACTCCTCGGAGTTCCTTGGATGTCCCCAACGTCCTGGTGGCATCACGACAGAGGTGGCAGAGTGGTGGAGGGGATGTCTCCCTCACATCCCCATGTCCTAGAGACATCGTGTTGTGACCTTCACACATCACCCCATTCAAAATGGGTACCCCCTAATTTTTGCTCCATTTTGCTCTTTTGGCTTTGGTTTTGTGTCTCTCTCTCTCTGGTCTTTTGTCTTTCTGGGGATGTCCCGTCATTTGACCTAAGGTTCAAATTCTGGGTAAGTCTGTGAAACTAGGGTTTTCATTCTTCAGGCTTATTGGAGGTGAAATTGAGTTGGCTAATTGACATCTGAGCTTAACATTGTTGTCAGGAGGCTTCAGGCAGGATCCCATCAAATTTTCACTGAGTTCCGACAACTTACTATTTTTAGTAAGTACTCAATCTAGGATCTTTTTATCAGGATTTTGGAATCCTGACTACTCCATCACATTTAGGATACTTCAAATTAGTTGCATGCAAAATTTGAGTAGATTCAGACAACTTGCTATTTTTAGCAGTTCAAACTTCAAAGGCCATTTTTAGGGTGTGCATGTGTGTTTTTTCAACGCATGTCAGGATATTCTTTCTGGGTTTTTCAAGAGCTTCGCGATGATATGACATGCAAGCAGAGTTGATCACTTTTAGGAACTTGCTATTTTTAGCCAGTGCCCGAATGCAGACCAGTTTACTGGGTTTTTCTGGGTTTTTTGAGATCTCTTTGGCAATGTGACATGCAAACTCATTCGACAGTTGGTTGATCACTTTTCAAGCAGTTACTATTTTTGGCAGCTTCACTCCAGGCGGTCTCGACACTTCAGTTTCACGAACAAAACATGTAGCAAAAATTCAAGTCAAACGGAGGTCATTTGAGGCACATACAAGTAAGATTAGGGTTTCCTACTTTCGTGCCTAAAAAGAGGGGTAAAAAGCCGAAATTTCGAAAAAGGAAGGTATCCCACCATGATCAACATCCTTTAGGCAATCTATTGGTAAAATTCGGGCGCAATCCGAGCACTTACTATTTATAGTAAGTCACGTCCAAAACAGGGCTATAAATAGCAAGTCAGCACAAGGGGTAGGTGTGAACAGGTTCACCATGCAATGAGGACCACGTGGTGAAAAATTCAAGTCAAACAGAGCTGCTGAGGTCAGGAAATCAAAAGGTTACTAAAAATAGAAACCAAGGGCAAGCTAGTCAAAATTGGCAAATTAGCCCTTAGAAGTTTACTCAGTGCCCCAGATGAAGAAAGCATCCAAGTATGAAGAAATGAAAGTTCAAGGGTGAAATGCGCCCAAGGTTGAGGTGATGGCATGGAAAAATTCTAAGTGAAGAAAAATAAAAGTGGCTACCCCTAAATGCGCCCAAGAGCTAAACAGGGAGTTGAAAATCTTCTAAGTGTTGTAAAACAAAAGCATGCCTCCTCAAATGCGCCCATCAAGTGTTGAAGGCTTGAAAAGTTTCTAAGGTGAGAGAAAGAAAACAAGCCCCTATGAAATGCGCCCTCAAGTGGCAGCTCATGCCTTGAAATGCGCCCATCATAGATGATGCCTAGTAAAGAGTCTAAGGCATTGGAAAATAGAAGCCAAGAGGGTAAAATGTGCCCATGAAGGTAAAGACCTTGAAGAATGTGGTAAGGCACAAAAATATAAGCTCAAGGGGCAAAATGCGCCCATGAGCATAAAGGGGGCAACTCAAAATTTTCTAAGGCATTAAATGAAAGCATGGGGCCTAGAATGTGCCCTCAAATGGAAGCTAGATATGCTAAATGCGCCCAAGGAGATGAAGAGGGGACAAGACTTAAAGAAATATCCTAAGGCACGAAATGGAATGAAGACCCGTCATTTGCGCCCTCAAATGGAATGAAGACACCCTAAATGCGCCCTCAAGAAAGGTAAGGGTGTAAATTTTTTCTAAGTAATGAAATGAAAGTACCCCATGCTAAATGCGCCCTCACATGAAAGCATAGACCCTCAAATGCACCCTTGAAGAGATTGATGAAGGCGTTGAAAAATACTAAGGCATTGAAAATAAAAGCTCCCCATGTGAAATGTGCCCAAGGAGAAAAACGCCTAGGGCATGGAAATTATAGCTAGAGGCCACAAATGTGCACTCAAATGGAACTAGACATATGTAAATGCGCCCATCTCAAGTAAAAAGGAGAAAAACGCCTAAGGCATGGGAAAGTGAGATGAGTTTGAAATTCTTAAGGCGTTGAAACTTGAAGTTGGACCCCTTGAATGCGCCCACCTTATGATGGTGGCTGGAGGCATGAAATACTCTAAGGCGTGGAAAGTAAAAGGGAACCCTATGGAATGCGCCCTGGGGGGTGATGAAGTTAAAATTTTTGTAAGCGTGGGAAAACGAAAGTAGACACATCAAAATGCGCCCATCATGGAGGTGTTTGAAATATTTCTAAGGCGTGGCAAAGATAAAAGCTAGAGGAAATAAAACCTCACTAGGTAAAATATGCCCAAGCCAGAGTGGAGATGGAAAAGGTTTCTAAGTAAAGTCAAGATAAAAGCTCAAGACTCCAAATACGCCCCAGCAAAAGAAATGACTTGAATTTATTTCCTAATTTATGAAAATAAAAGTTAAGGGGGTGAAGTGCACCAGAGATTAAGAAATTGATGTGGGATTTTTCAAAGGCGTTTAAATGAAGTTGGCCGTACCAAATGCACCGAAGGTGATGAAATATTTTCGAAAGGGTTGATATGGATGCTAATGATGTTTTCAAAAGTCAAGTGAAAAAAAATTAAATCAACCCCTTACAAGTGCACCCATGAACTAATGAAGTTAGAGATTATTTTCTATGGAAATTTTTAATATTTTTCGTAGGGAAATATTTTTTGGATTATTTTTCTGAGGGAGATTAAATTTCAAAAGGCAGAATGATCTAGCAAGTGGTTTCAAATCAACTGGGTGAAATATTTGAAGGAGAATTTAAATTGTCTAAGGCGAATATCATTGAGTTAAAAATTTAAATGATGGAGATATTAATGGGTTGGAAATTATTTTAATTTCCCAATGAATTTTTAAGAGTTGAGTTTAACTGAACGTTGCGAGGAATTGAAGTGGAATTTTCAAAGTGAGTCAGAGTAATTTCCTCGCGAATGATTTAATTAACGAAATGTTAACTGGCAGTTTGGAGGGTAAATTTCGAATTTTGCAGAGGAAAGAATCTTCATTTATGGAAAATGCTATGATGGCTGGCTGACAACTTGCCCACCACTTCGCCAGAATTAGAAGATTTCTAAGTGGGAGGAGTGGAGAATAAATGAAATTGCTAAAGTTAACTCCAACACAAATTAGCAAGATTCTCTGAGAGGAATTATTTAAGCAATGAAGTTTCTCACTTCTTCTCACCATTCGAAGTTGAGAAATCGCTGAACTGAGAGGAACTTTTCTTGTGAAGTTGAGAAATTGCTGAGAGGAATCATTTTTTTTGAAGTTGCTGAAAGTTGAGCTGAGGTATTATTTTCCAAGTGCTGAGAATTGAATTCTTGGAGTTGCTGGAGATTATTATTTTTCTAAGTTCTGAAAGTCAAGAAGCTGAAATAAAGTTTTCAAAATTTTATGCTGAAGAGATTACTTTATTTCTAAAAGTAGCTAGTTGATGCGAATTTCTTTGAAAAGCCTGAAGTCAGGTTGCTGAAAGTTTTAAAGCTCGGAGAATTTAAAGTTTGAGGTTTGGAGTTAGAAAAGTTTATGTTGAAGGATGTTGTTTTCAGATCTAACTCCATATTGCAGCCATCTCGAGGAAGTTTATTTTTCTAAATCTGAAGTTTAACATATTTTATTTTATTTTGCAGATGGCTGAAGCAAGAAGAGGAGATGTTGCAGGAAGGAGCAGGGCTGCAAATGTTGAAGCGAGCAAAGCAAGTGCGTCCCGACAAGCAATAATCAAGAAGCTCGCCAAGCCATTTCTTCCGGAGTCTAAGTTTTCTTCAAAGTTGGCAGGATTGAATGATACGAACCTTGGTTCGTTTAATCTGGGTGCACTCTGAGCAAGAATGTACGGGCTAGGAGGTTATCTGCCATCAGTCACAACACACCAAATAATGAAAGGTGGGATCTATGTAGCTGCTGGTTTTCCACCCGCAATACAATGTCCGGAGTTGAGAAATGGAATGCGCAAATTGTTACAAACCTGAACGAAGGACTATTGTTTCTCCAGATGGCAAGTTGTTTGCCAACTTCATGCCCGATGCTATTGGAGAAGCATTTGGGATTCCCACTTCTAAGAGGATGTTATACAAGACGAAGGATAGAGCGTATAGAGACTGGCCTCATTTCAGTCTATAGATTCAGGTTTCCATTTCTCGCATCACCTGCTGAACAAGTGGAAGAGGCTAGGTTGCCGCCTATTTATTTATTGTAATGCATTATTCATCATATTGCTGATCAGTTGAGCCGTCAACATACTCCTGCTGAATAAGTGGTCGAGTTGCATCCTTAAATTCAATAATGTACTTTCTATTTCAGTCCTCCTGCTGAATAAGTGGTTGAGTTGATTGTATCCCTTTTAGTTACTCTTTCAACAGTTTCAATTGTACTAACGATCCCCTTTTGAGTATGCTCTCACCTTGCCCACAATGGGATTTGGGTTGATCAGAGGAAAGGGTTCCCTTCAGTTGGATTGAGATTTCATTAACGTTAACAGGTGAATTTAGTTGTGAAAAATTGAAAAAAAAATTGCCCAGTATATTTCATCAAACTAGCGTCATCCTCAAATAATGGATTAATAACAAAATGAACATTACCTAATTGCTGGTCTGAGTTACCTTTTTCTGAACTTTCGAAGCAATAAATGGAAACATACTCCTCCTGGGATTGATCACGTTTCTCCACTTGTTTCACCTCTTTCCCTTTCCCTCTACTCTTCTCCCCATTGAGGGAGATGGCACATAGACTTCCCTTAGCCATTCCCCTCAATACATGTTTTCTTCCGTTTACTTGAAACTTCATATCCATTTTGTGCAAGTTGAGAGTAAAGTCTCTAATGGCTTGAAGCCACTTCATGCATAATATAATGTCCATCTCACCCATACCAACCACATAGTAATCAGCCTGAAAGTCAAAATCATTCAGTCATAGGATGAGATTAGATATCCTCTTGTTGCACGTGAGAGTGAAACCATCAGCTACTCTTACTCAGAACCTGTCAAATTTTTCTGTTTGGAGTCCACATCTAGAAACTAATCCCTCATCAATAAAATTGTGAGTAGCACCAATGCCAAGTAGGTTGATCACACGTTGACCTGGGAAGACTCCTCTGATCATGAAATATCCCTCATGTTGGATGCTAGAGAATAATGCCATAGGGGATAGCTTTGCATCTTTTCCTGACACTATGGATACTCTTCCTATCTTAGTATCCTCCGGATTAGCTCGCTGTTCTGAATTATTAGAATCTGATTAATCTGCATAAAACCACTCCATTTGATTTGTTGAGCTCGAGATGTAGACCCAACAGGGGTAATCGGGAGCAACACAATGAACTCAGAGGGAAAGTAGGAAAATTGAGTTTGCCTTATTACGATGGATCAGGGATACTACAGCGGTCCTTGGAATTGCTGCTCTATGATCTGATGTTTTGTATGCCAGGACTGATGAAGTTTAGATGCCCAAGACTTAGGTGTTTCTCTCCTTGAAACCCCATGTGCTAAGTATGAAGGAGTATGGTGTGTATAGAATGGTATGACCAACATGGATATGGTACAACCTGCCTTTAACTCCCACATGCTAGCAACAAAAGGTGAACAACGAATACATCTTCCAATGAATTTTTGATCTGCTCAACAAACCTTTAAAAAACTTTGAAATACAGATACCAATATGCACAAATGTGACACCTGAATGAAGCCACTTGTTAAGAAATCTTTGGGTGCTATTTCACACCTGTAGATCACTAAATCCGAGATAGTTTTTGTTCTCCAAGATTAATATTCAGCTAGAAACCTTGCTCATATAATTTGCAAAGTGTGAATGAATGTTGAATGCGCTTTTTGAATGCTTTTTATACCTCCTCTAAAAAGCACAATTCCCAAGGCTTTTTAATTCATTAAATATGTTAAAATATATTTTCTTTTGTTGCACAAGATATAATCCTTCATGTGAGTGCCCCTTTTAATGATTTAAATAATTGATCTCATGTTATAAAAATAAGTCATATGTTATAAGGTCATTAAAACCATTAATGATACCTACTTTATAATTTAATTATTATTAAAGTCAACACTTTAGTAATAATTAATATATCATAACTCCATTAAAACTCAACATTAATTAATTCTGCCAACACCACGGAGTAACCCACTGCTCATACTACTCACCTAGATGGCTTACTATAATTAGTAAGGTTGGACCCAAATATCCAAGTGATTCACTAAAAATAGTGAGTGCAAACAGAGCTAGAAACACCTCAGGAAGGTTAGTTTTGAATATCACCAAACTTCGGAGAAAATAACTCCCAAATAAAGCTCTCTAAACACCAACATTAGCCTACAAGGACCCGTTGATAGGCTAATCCACCAAAACACTAAAACTGGTTAAGGAGGGGACATTACATGATATGCATTATTTTAGATGATGTTTGGATGATTGCAGTGGTTTGGGTGTGTTGGTGTGTTTGGAACCTTTCTTTTGACACTTGGAGGTTGAGTGTTGACATTATGATTATGGTTTGCAACAGCAAAGGCATCTCTTGGTTGGTTGATTTCAGAGATATAGCAGTGATTGACTTGCTTCATATTTGGGGCATCATGAGGTGTGATGCTGCGGTTTATTTCTTATGGTTGAGTAGGGTGTTTTTTATGTTGTTCAGGATTGTGATTGGCAGTGTGAATTTACTGATGTAGTCCTCTCTGAGTTGCCTTGGCAAGATATATTTCATGGCATTGATTTCAATCCTTTTAGGTACTTTAGTATGGGCTTTAATGATTTTTACTTTTTGGGAGTCTAGGATAGGGGAGTGCATTTTGGGCATGATGGTTTGACAGTTATGATTAGAGTAGCGTAGCGATAGCATGGTGGTTCCTTTTTGAGGCTAACTTGGAACCCGAGGATCATACTGTTCTGTAGTTCAATTATCATTTGGGATGAGAGAGCCAATGTTAACTTTCTAGAGTTTGCTCTTCTGGCACATCAGTTTGGTTCTCTCAGGGAGCATTTCTTTTAGGAGTTGATTGAGCTTACACAATATTTGATTACTCTTATTACAGGAGGTTTTCAGGAGGTATCTTGTGTTGGTACGTTATAGGACAGTGTTTTGAGTAGATGGTGCCACAAATCTCTTAGGCTGACTTGGGACCTTGGTATCACTTTTGGATCCAGTGTGGATCAAAATCTTAGTTGCAGGTTTGTACTAACATTGCTTAAGGACAAGCAATCTTTGGGAAGGGCGTATTGTAATGTCCCCATTTTCGATGTCCTTCTTTGGGTAGTTTGGTTTTGACTCACTTAATATTTGTAGTAAGTACTATATTTTGTATCTGGTCTTGGCAGCATTGCAATTTAGGGTTTCTTGTTTGGGCAGTGTGTGGAAGTTGTTTAGTGAGCTTTAATGATTTGTGCCAATTTGATATTTGGTGAATACTTACTATTGTTAGCAATTGCTATTTATAGTAAGTCTATTTTGGGAAAAATAGTCTCAGGCCCATAGTGTTCTCAGCAGCGTTATTTCTATGGTGGCATTGGAGAGCCTAAGGTTGGATTATTTAATATTTTATTTTTATAAGTCATTTAAGTTATATTTATAAAATAACTTTATAACTTAAGTGAGAGGGTAGGTGGTCATCCAAAAGTACTTTGGTGCCTAATGAGATAACTTAACGTTGTTTTAGAGGGCTGAATAAGGCAAAATAGTTTCCTTATGAGCAAGGATGCCCAAGGAGGAATATGATGTTTTAATTTATTAAAAATTATAAGGCTCATAAGGGGGGCGTTGGTTTTTGGGGGGAGAAAAACATTTCAAACCTAAAGTTGCCCTAATTCCCTCTCACTCTCTATAAAACTTTATTTTGGTTCTCATTTGGATAGGATGGATTTGACAACTTATGGAGACTTTGCTGGATTGTTTCCAATTTATTGATTGCAGCTGGTCGAGGATGGAAACCCTCATCTTTAGCATTGGTTTCAGTGGTGAGAGATCCACCTTAGCCGGGTTTGGTGTGATTCCACTCAAGGGTCACCTTGTGCTTCATAGATTTCTGATTTCACAGTGTTTTTGCAAAGAAGTTGAAGATTTTCAAATATTTTTGAGGAGACGGTTTTGGGGTTTTGGTGTGTTGAAGTGTGATTTCTTTTGTGTTTGATTTGGCATTGTTTTCAAGGAAGGTTTCAGATGTTTTGTAGCTGTTTTCAAAGTTTTCTGGACATCATCTTGCCATGGACAATATTTGTTAAATCAATCATAACTCCTTTTTGGCACATGATATCATTCTTGGTATTGGTTATTTGGAAGCTCCTCACCTAGGTGCCTCATTTCATATATTCACTTGCATTACTTGGAAAGAATTTGATTTATTGGAGCAAATCACCCCTTTCAAGGAGGCTGCCCTTTGTTGGTGGGTTTGGTGATTTTCTGAGCATTAATGACCTGCTGTTGTATAGGTCCATTTCTGCTCAAACAGGGTTTGGTTGACCGGCTATTTGTGTTGAGATTTTCAAGAGGTTTGATGTCCCTTAAGTTGGAGTTTGTACGTTCATTTCTGGAGCTTATTGACTGCTGTTTGGAGGCATTTTCCAGTTCTGATCTGAATAATGTTAAGTCTGATTTCATGTATGAAAGTCTGTTTTTCTGATATTGTAATGAATGAAATATATACTTGAAATTCAATTTAAGCACCAGCAAGTTCTTTCTTGTTAAAGATGATAGCTTCGGTTAGATATGAATGACGATTGCTGTAAACATCATCATCATTCATAAGTGATCAAAGATCATCACTTATATTCAAATAATTCTAAGGAACATTCAGATCGAATTTATGAGCATACATATAAAATTCGATCATACACGTGATAATATATTCTGCATTTATTTGAAATTGGAATCCTCTTAAAACATCCGCCATCTTGGAGAAGGGTGTATATGTGTTAATGTATACGTAACAATGATAAACAAAACCTGTTACAAGTCGCACCCCAAGGGACACGTCCCATGAGTGGACGTGTGTCCACTTGTGGAGACACGTCCTCTCATGAGGCGTGCCTCTTAAGGGCGGGCTCCTCCCTTATTTATGGTGGTTCCTCATTCGATATGCAAACATAGAAATCGGATAATGTTCTGCAATCAACACATTTAATAAGAAGTTCAAATCTGGAAATCGAAAATCTGAACATAGAAGTTAAATATTATTTGACTTAGAAATTTTCTTATACAGATTTTTTAGACTTTAGTTTAAATCTTAGTGTTTCTTAGGATCCCATTCGTGAAAGATTTGATTACATTTACATGGTATCCGAGCCACGTTGTGTGAATCCAAATCAAATCTAAATCAGATTGCTCAAGAAATTCGTATTTTCTAAAATCGAATTCACATCACATTCTTCATAATGTCAATTGTGATTAGATTTGAAGATCGTCTTGCAAAAGAAAATAACCTTGCATCATGGAAATCTAGAATCATGATGATCCTAAAACAGAATAAACTAGACTCACTTATGAGAGAAACTATTAGGGAACCAGAGGCTAAACCTGAGAAAACTCAATGGATTGAAAACAATGAAAAAGCCATGAAAATCCTAGTAGATGCAATTAGGGATCATATAGTGCCCATCCTAGCAAAACATGAAACTGCATATCATATGTTCAAATCTCTTGAGAGTACCTATGAGATCAACAACACCAGTAGGACTCTTGCATTAAAGAGGCAAATCAACAATGCTCAAATAAACAAAGGAGAGTCAATTAATGCATACTTCATCCAGACACATCACAGGGTTCAGAGAACACTTAGACTCCATGACTGAAAAGACTGATGAAGAAGTAACCATCCAGGATGATTCTGCATACCCTATAAAAGGGGTTGGAACATGTTCCATCAAATTGAAATTTGGGATTTCTCTACAACTCACTGGAGTCTTATTTGTACCTGGAATAAAGAGAAATCTTATATCCATCTCTGCCCTTGAAGACAATGGCTATAGAGTTACATTTATGGATGGTAAAGTTCTAGTGTGGCCTAAAAACTCAACTATCAAGAAAGCCCATACCATAGGCATAAGACAAGGGTACCTTTACAGACTTTGCACTGAGGTTAAACAAGCCCTTACCCTTGACACTCTTGATTCAAATGAAATCTGGCATAGAAGATTAGGTCACCTCCATTTCCGTGGCCTACCTTCTATGGAAAAACTTGTTACAGGCTTACCCAATCTAAAACCATCTCATGAGGGAACTTGTAAAGGTTGTGCCCTAGGAAAGAATACTAAAGGATCCTTCCAGAATAGTCTGAGTAAAACCCTTAATGTATTAGAACCGGTTCACTCTGATCTTTGTGGACCCACGTCTGTACCTTCTAAAGCAGGATTTCTATACTATGTCATATTTGTAGATGACTTCTCTAGGAAAACATGGATCTATTTTCTTAAGTGTAAAGAGTCAATAGAAATCCTCAAAAGGTTCGAAGAGTTTAAAGCCCTCACTGAAAACTTCTCTGGAAAGAAAATAAAAATCTTAAGGACAAACAATGGGAAAGAATATACGTCTGAGATTTTTAAAGAATTCTGCATAAGTGTTGGAATTAAGAGGGAGTTCACAGTTGCCTAAAACCCTCAACAGAATGGGGTTGCTGAGAGGAAAAATAGAACCATTGTAGAAGCTGCTAAAGCAATGTTGCTGGACCAAAACATTGAAACATCTTTCTAGGCAGAAGCCTCTAGGACTGCTGTCTATATCCAAAATAGATGTCATTCTCATCTTGATAACAAAACTCCTGAAGAAGCCTTTACCGGTATAAAACCTGACATTAGTCATCTTAGGATTTTTGGCTGTCCTGTCTATATTCATGTACCCAAAGAGAAGAGATCAAAACTAGAACCTTCTGGAAAGAAGGGAGTATTTGTGGGTTATAGTGAAACTTCCAAAGCTTACAAAATATTCATACCCGGGCAGAAACAAATTGAGTTGAGCAGAGATGTCATCTTTGAAGAAGACATTGCATTCAAGAGGGCAAGAAGTTCTAGTGAGACAAAAACCTATTTCCCTAGAATACCTGAAATGGAACCTGCTCCTGAGATTCAGAGGGAGCATCCTGAGGAAATGCCACATGAACTTCCTACCACTTCAAATGAGGACAGAAATGACATCAGTAGAAAGAAACCACTTTGGGCAAGGAAGATGATCAAAGAAGCAGAGGATCATGCAGCACCTAAAGGAACGTTCAGGGAGAGTAAAAGACCCAAACGATTCTCTAGCTATGTTGCTTTAATGAACAACATCATAAACTCTGAACCTGCCAGTGTTATAGAAGCCTTTAGACATCAAGCTTGGAAGGATGCAATGAGGGAGGAATATCAGTCCATCCTAAAGAATGATGTATGGGATATAGTGCCTAGACCGAAAGAGAAATCTGTTGTCTCTTCTAAATGGCTCTTCAAAATCAAACATGCTGCTGATGGCAGTATAGAAAAACATAAAGCAAGTTTTGTGGCTAGAGGTTTTTCTCAAACGGAAGGCATTGATTATGAAGAAACATTTGCACCTGTTGCCCGTTACACATTAGTGAGAGCAGTATTAGCCATTGCAGCAGCTAAAGGTTGGAAGATCCATCAAATGGATGTGAAAACTGCCTTCCTGAATGGAACCATTGAAGAGGAAGTCTACCTGGAATAGCTTGAAGGCTTTGTGATACATAAATCTAACTCTCATGTGTGCAGGCTGAAGAAAGCCCTCTATGGACTTAAACAGGCTCCCAGGGTTTGGTATGAAAGAATTGACAGCTATCTCTTGGGATTAGGATTTTCCAAAAATGATGCTGACTCCAATCTCTACTTCAAGGTAATCAAAGGTGATATGCTTATAATTGTTTTATATGTTAATGACCTGCTGATAACAGGAGAAGATCACCTCATTGCTCAAGGGAAACAAGATCTAATTTCTGAATTTGACATGAAAGACTTGGGTATTCTACACTACTTCCTCGGTTTGGAAGTATGGCAGAAATGAAAAGGCATTATACTAAATCAAGGGAAGTATACTATTGACATTCTGAAAAGATTTGGAATGTTGGATTGTAGACCGATGTCTACACCTATGGAAACCAACCTTCACAAATTGAAAGAAGCAGCAGCATAATCCAAATGCGCAGATCCAACCCTTTATAAATAGATGATTGGATCCTTGATGTATCTGGTTAACACCAGACCTGATATTTGCTATGCTGTAAATGTTCTCAGCCAGTTCATGTGTGAACCAAAGGAAATTCACTTGATGGCTGTAAAACATATTTTGAGATATCTTCAAGGCACTATTGGATATGGTCTTCTTTACAAGAATGATCAACTAGATCTACATGGGTACTCTGATTCAGATTTGGCTGGAAGTGTAACTGATCGGAAAAGCACATCAAGATGTTGCTTCAGTTTGGGATTGGCTATGATCTCCTGGATTTGTAGGAAACAATCTTCAGTTGCACAGAGCTCAACGGAAGCTGAATACATTGCAGCCTCAATGGGAGCAAGAGAAGCAGCGTGGCTTCGTAAATTGCTTGTGGGACTCTTTGGTGAGCCCTTGAATCCTACAATTATTCATTGTGATAATCAGAGTTGCATAAAACTCTATGTGAATCCTTTCTTTCATGACAGATCTAAGAACATTGAAATCCCCTATCATTATGTGAGAGATATGATGGGAAGGAAAGTGATTCAGTTGGAGTATATTAGTACAAATGATCAAATTGCAGACATTCTCACCAAGCCTCTCTCCCGGATCAAGGTAGATCACTTCAGGAAGAAACTTGGTATGGTTGAAATGTAATTTGTTATTTATGTTTGAAATTCAAATTGTTTATAAATTGTACTAATATATAAAGATGTTTAATGTGTAAACTCTTTTGTCATGTGTGTGACTCCATGCTTTTATGGGCCTACTCCCCCTGTGTACATTATCGAAAGGTGACGATCTTTCAATAATGAACACTTGTATTTGACATTGTAAAGTGACTCTACAATGATGAACTATCATGATAGGTATCATGTGACTTGATATCTGTGGACATGTCATGATAGTATCTCTTGGACACCTTGATGGATATCATGAGACTTGATATCTGAAGGTCATTGTGATCCTTAAGAGATAATCATGGTGGATATTTATATCTGTGGATATGCCATGAATTATGGTAGACATCATGTGACTTGATGTCAGTGCACATACCATAATGAAGATGTGTTATGGAGAATGTCATGTGACTTGACACTTTCAAAAGCATATCATATCTTTTGATATCACAAGATAGGTGATATCACTTTGGAAGTTATCCTTCCCAGTTAAAGAGGGAGTGTTGAATAATGAAGATGTGTTATGAAGAATGTCATGTGACTTGACAACATTGAGAAAGCATATCATATTTCCGATATCACGTGTGAAGGCGATATCTTGACTTATTTGATTTGAAATATCTTCCCTAGCTAAGAGGGAGTGTGAAAGATGATAGCTTCGGTGAGATATGAATGACGATTGTTGTAAGCATCATCGTCATTCATAAGTGATCAAAGATCATCACTTATATTCAAATAATTCTAAGGAACATTCAGATCGAATTTATGAGCTTACATATAAAATTAGATCATACACGTGATAATATATTCTGCATTGATTTGAAATCGGAATGCTCTTAAAACATCCGCCATCTTGTAGATGGGTGTATATGTGTTAATGTATACGTAACAATGATAAACAAAACCTGTTACAAGTCGCACCCCAAGGGACACGTCCCATGAGTGGACGTGTCTCCACTTGTGGAGACACGACCTCTCATGAGGCGTGCCTCTTAGGGGCGGGCTCCTCCCTTATTTATGGTGGTGGAGACATGTCCTCTCATGAGGCGTGCCTCTTAGGGGCGGGCTCCTCCCTTATTTATGGTGGTTCCTCATTCGACATGCAAACATAGAAATTGGATAATGTTCTGCAATCAGCACATTTAATAAGAAGTTCAAATCTGGAAATCGAAAATCTGAACATAGAAGTTAAATATTATTTGACTTAGAAATTTTCTTATACAGATTTTTGAGACCTTAGTTTAAATCTTAGTGTTTCTTAGGATCCCATTCGTGAAAGATTTGATTACATTTACATTTCTGTATTTCCGTACTTGATGTTATCTCTATATCATGTATGCATGAAAACAATGAATGGCATTTGAAAACAGCATGCATCAGTAAACATTCCAATCAGGAAAACAGAGATAAAAATAAAAATTAGGTGCAGCTATTACATCCTCACACAATACAGTACCATTCATAGTTGTAATACAATGCCCTCATAAAAGGGGGTTGCCTTCTTGTGCAAGAAAAACCAACATAAACTCTGCTATCAAATTTGTGACCTAGTGATGAACGGTCCAGATTTACAATGAAAATATATATAACCAACAAGATCAAGCTCCATAACCAACAAATAATCACCAAGGTTATGGCTAAAAGGCTAAAACCATTGCTACACAAAATAATCTCCCTAGAACAAGGTGGTTCTCTAGAAGACAAACAAATAGTGGATTAGATAGTGCTTTCTTAAGAAGCAATCCATTCTATGGAAGCATAGAAATATCTCACTATGTTTATTAGATTGGGATTTTCTAAATTCTACAACAAAGTGGATTGGCTCTTCCTAATTTGGGGAATGAGGAAACTTAGGTTCTCAAAGGAATGGATAAACTAGGTCAAGGGATGTATATCGGTAGTGTCATACTTAGTTATCATCCATGGATGCCCCACAAATTTGTTTCTAGCTTCAAAAGGTATCAAGGAAGGTGACCCCCTCTCTCTATATTTATTCATTATTCTAGTTGAATGTCCAGGGAGAATAGTGGCTAAAAATGAAGACAATAGGAAATTGAGGGAGTTATAATTGCTAATTGTCATACCCCCTGAAATATACCAAGCCAATTTTTTTCTTTTTTCGATTACAACAAGTTAAGCAATACACAATCATTAGGGTTAGCATAAATCAAACGATGCGGAATTCAACTCTACCCAAGAATGTACACCAGGATCCCGAGTTGGGCAAGGTGTGAACATATGGTTAGAGGATCTCAAAGCAAAACTTGGTAAAGGAACTTTAACCAAGAATGCGTTGGAGGACGATGAGCATATGGTCAAGGGATCTTAAAGCAAGCTGATACAAATAACTCTAACCAAGAATGCGTCGGAGAATGACGAGCATGTGGTCAGAGGATCCCTATCAACTATTATACTAAAATAACTCGACGTCAAGAATGTGCTTACCAAACCGTGATGGAATTGGTGCTACCATATGACGGAGATGCTAAATATTAAACTGAGATATTAAAGAAATA